>CM028343.1:62474889-63074889 GCA_016618105.1 Dendrobium huoshanense
TCTCTCTCTCAAGGTATTCACAGCTCAAGCAGCAGCCAAAGGTTTTAAAACGTTGACAAGAGCTCTTAAATAGAAGAGCTCCAAAGAGAGCTCATTAATTGCAAGTTCGACAATATCGTCCAGGCCGATATTGTACATCGGCCTGGCCGATCAGTAAAAATCAATGAAGATTGGCCAGAGCATAGCCCTGGATGAAAAACTGGACGATTGAAAATTAGCTTGATCGTCTAGGCCGATCTCATGATCGTCCTGGCCGATCAGTTCAAATCAGAGAATAATCGGCCTGATAATAGCCCTGGATACGGGCTGGCCGATATTGATCTTCCTGAAGTAACTTAAGGTTTTTGACTAGATCGGCCTGGCTGATATTGCGATCGTCCTGGACGATCTGATCGTATCAATCATCCTTAATTACTCCCTTGATTTCCTGAACAATTATGGCATAATTTGTGAATATCGTCCAGGCCGATCCGAGGATCGTCCTGGCCGATAATTTAAAGATACAGTATACCATACTTGTCTATGGCGGCTACTTCTTTCTGTTTTGAGCTTATCGTCCTGGCCAATACACGTATCGTCTAGGACGATCTGTTAACGTCGGCTGCCTTAATTAAGAATCCTTAATTAGACTTTCTGTTTTAAGCTGATCGTCCAGGCCGATCAAAGAAATCGTCCTGGCCGATATGAGTAAAAACAGAAATTCTAAATCTCTCAAGTGTGTGTGTGAAGGGTTACAAAGCATCAGTCTCTTTGACTATTACAAGTGGACTCAAAAGGTAAAAAATAAAAGTACAGACTGACTCAACCCTAAACCTACGCATTCCTGAACTTGGCTCCTTTTTGATTGTCCGATCTTCGATTCCTGAAAAGTTAGAAGCAACAAGCTGTCCAAGAAAAGCAGTGTTTGTCAATCATCAAAACATAAGACATGAAAAATAGATTTGCAACATATTTATTATCAAATATATTACATCAGAAAAGAAAAAGAAAATCTAGACTCTCCTGCAGTGGGTTATCCTAAGCAGTTATAATAAACAAAAAGAATCATCCAAGCAATTATATATATGAAATGAAAATGCTCAAAGTAAATCACACTTGGCCGTGCTCTAATCATTGTGGGCTAAGCAGCTGAAGCAAGTACCTAAAGCAATTAAAAATGATTATTATTAATTTTATCCACCTTTAGCACTGTGTGAGCACGGCCATCTGCAAGAAGATAATGTCAGTATGAAAAAGCATGCCTAACCTATGGGTATTCTAATGCTCACAACAGTGCAAAAAGAAGCTAGAAAAATGTCATAAAAAAGCGTCACAGAAAAGCTAAAGCAAGTAGTAAAGCAAACAGCACACGGGTCACATGCAAGCCGCTACAACACAGAGACTGAAAAAAAAAAGAAAAGCATCGGCCTAACCTAAAGCTAGTAGTCGTGTCCTAGCAAACCAGTCTAAGTGTGTGTAGGCTGTGTGGTTTTGGTAGGTCCTATGTAGGATAGTTTAATTAAAGTTATTTGTATTTTTTGTTTGTTAAAAGGGCAAAGGGGATTTTAGTTGAAGTTCAAATCTTATTATTTTAAGATTAATTTTAAATATTTTACTTTAGTGTTTTATTAATTATCACCTTTGTTTCACACCGAGGCCGTAAGGTTTTTTTCACCCTCCTTGGGGCTAACTTAATAGCCTCGTAGGCATGAAGAGAAAAGAAAATGGTGCATTAAGCATTTTATAAATCAAGTTTGTTAGTTAATTTTTAGAGATTATTCTAAAGTTTGATATTTATGAGTCTTTTATCCTAATAAATTTTAGCTTATGATTTGATCCCCTAATTAAATCTACTTCTTTTAAATTTTAAATTGGTTGGGAGTTAATTATTATATTAGTTGGAATTGGTTTAGATTTAATGTTTTAGATTTTTAATTTAATAATTATAAATGTTAATTATAACTTGATTAAGAATTAAGTGTTTTAATATATTTTAAGAGTTAGATTAAGGTTGGTTGGTTGATAATTAGTGAATTAAGAAAATGAAAACCAAATCTAGGAAAGCATGTCACTAAGTTTTTGTTTTAATGTTTCTTTCCCATAGGGAGCAAGCTCCCTAAGTCTATGTTTTCTAAGACTCGATCCTTAATTTTTGTCCTTAGATGTCGCTAAAGTTGTAGGACTAAAAGCGGTGTTGTTTTTAAACCCTTAAGACTTCTATAAGTATGTCAAGAGGTTTTAGTGATCTAATAAAGTAAAAACAATCCTAATTATAAATGAAGCTTCTACATGGCCCTAAAGGGTGGGAAGCATGCGATCATCAAGGCCCCTAAGGGTTTTCTAAGTTTTTAAGAAAAGTTATAGCACCAGGGGGTACGACTCGGTGGTTCCGCCCGTAGTACCCCTACCGAAATGGATATGGGCGACTGATGCTCAGATCCGGTTGTCCTTTCTCCCTCTCCAAATCCTCCAATGCTCCTTATCATTTGATTTCCAAAAGGTGCCTCGCATGATACAAAAGAGAGGTGGATCAAAGCATGTTCTATATAAACAATGACAAAAAGAAATGAAAAAAAATGCAATAAAACATAGAACGTACCTTTTTTGTACCAGTTGAGCCACTTGTATTTTGGGTTCTCCTCATTTTGCAAGTGTTTAGTATCAAGACATGAAACAAAATGACAAAGATAACTAAAGGCATAGCAAAAGAAAGCTAGATACAACGAAAAGAAAAAAAAAGAATGAAAATAAAATACAAAAGGGATGTAGGCATTGTTGTTTTAGACACACTTCTTTGGAGCCAAGTGTGTCTCTAAAATAGCCTCCTCCCTAATTCGATATGATACGAATAGGGAGGAAGGCATTTACAATGCCCTTTACTGTCCCCACAATCCAAATAAAGCACATGATATATATAGACCCGACTCAACTACACAAAACATTTCCTACCAAACTCAAAGCAACAAGGGAAGCTCGAGTTCCCAAAAACTAGAACCAAAACAAAACCTCTTTCTATCTATCATATTTTTTCAACCTTATATTTTAGAAGAAAACATTAATAAAAGAGAGACAACTTATGCAAGACATATCACTTCATCCCAAAAAGAAAAATCTAGAGAAATTACCAATACAAATCTACTCTACAAAAGTTATAGAACCCAAACATAGCTATGAAAAGTTTTTGAATGAAATCTGCATAAATCATCTACCACAAATCTTTTCCTTTGCAGATTTAAAAAAAAAAAACAAAAATCATCTTTTAGATACTAATAAGAATCAATAGAAAGACAATCTGTACACTAAACATTAACTTGTTCTAAAAAACTACCAAGGGGCCTCTACTAAACTAAGCAAATCACAAACTAGAAGTCTCAAAACACCCTATGAAAACTTCTAAATAAAATACCACAAAACCTTACAAAAAATCATCTACCAAAATCTTTATTTTTGTTAGACCCAAAACTCTGCAAAAAAGACCAACAATCAAGTGCCTTTTTCTTTCATTTGGAGTGGGGTAGAAGCAAAAAAAAAATCATAAAAGAAAACTTCGCAAAAGCCTCTCAACCCAAATTGACTCACAAACTTTCATAAAGCATACAACCATAAAGTCACTTATGAGACTCCAGTATAATACAAGTTATTAAATTTCCCAACAAACAGAGAATCAAATTCAAACCTCTAATAAGCACACTTTTCTAATCCCCACAACCAAGAAAATGGCCCGAGCAACTACCGATGTTCTCATGCGAATACAAAAGAACCACTCCATAAAGCCTTCCAACCATAAAACAACTCATGAGATTTTCTAACACAGTTGTCAATGTCAATTTCATACAAAACTCAATCAAGTAGAGAATGAAGCATAGAGATATTTTACCATCCATGAACTTTTATAGCTAGATATCAACTTCAAAGATAGAGTAGCAATAATGAAAATTCTTTGAAGCAACAAATCTCATTAACCATGAAGAATGTGTTCCAATGAATGCAAACAAAAGCTCTCCAAAAATCTGTTAACAAAATAATCCTAAGCATGTATTCATATATGTGATGGAGCAACTCATTATACTTTCCATCATCAAGCAATAGGTAATACATTTCAGTGCAAATCGTTTGCAAAATCTTATAATCCAAGCTCAAAGAGAACTATTCCAGAACAACCTGAGCAACCTTGCCTTGAGGATTCACTAAGTCACTGTCCTGTAAGTGAATCTCACCTCTAGCCATAAGGCTCTCCACTCTATCCTTGAACACAAAGCAATCTTCAAGGACATGACCAATGTGCCTATGAAATGGATAATACAAAGGATGTTTTTTCTGCCCTTCTTCATTTGCTTTATTGTTAACCGAGAATACCAGAATGTCTTTCTTAACAAGGAATTCAAAGATCTTTTGTATACTTTCTCTTTTGAAGGGATATTCCTTGCTAAGCTTCTCCTGTAGAGACTGCTGAGTCTCTGGAGTCCTGTGAGGGCACCTAAACTACAGTTGAGTCTGTGGCTGAGACTGAAACTACCCTGACGGCTATGCTGGTGGTAGAAACTGAGGTCGGGGCTGAAACTATGGTTGTGGTGGTGGTGGACGCTGTGGTACCAAACTAACCAGGGGCCTCTTACCCTTATCATGAGCATCAGAAGTACTATACACTTCCCCCTTCCTAGGAGGTGGTGCCCCAAAAAACTCCAAATGTTGAGGTCTACGTTTGGGTTGACTCTCAACCTTAGGAGGGATTGCACTAGGTATACTGTCCTGTAAGCTAGTGACTTTGGTTAAAAACCTCTAAAAGGTTTGAATGCTGAAACCCTTCAGATAAGGAGCAATAGGACCATCAATGTTCTTCAACAGAATCTTAACTGCATGCTGCTCTTGCAATTGAGGTTTACACAGAAGACTAAGGTTTCTACACCTAACAATATAGTTAGGTAGAGACTCATGGGGGTGCTGCCTGGTCACTACCAACTCACCAATAGTCACTCTATGCTCCGTACTAATGAACCTCTGAACAAACTACTGCTTCATCTCAGCAAAAGTATGAACTAAATCGTTAGGGAGATCAGCATACCACTCAAATGCCACTCCCCCTAAGCTACTAACAAACAATCTTAGCATCAATGCATCATTTCCTCTAATGTTATAACATATGGCCTGATACTGAGCCACATGTTGTCTTGGGTTCCTAAACCCATCAAACACTCGAAAATGAGGAGGAATAAAACCGATGGGGTAAGACTCCTGCTCGTACTCTACCGGGTAGGGGCGACCTCTACTAATAGAATCTCTAGACTTTCTAAAAGAGATAGCCTGGTCAACCCTCTATGCAATCATGTACTGAATCTGAACTAGCGATAAATAAACTGACTTACTCTAGACTGGCACACTCAATTATGCTGCTAGGGGAGATATCAAAACTGCACTTTGAACTCTATCAACTCTATCAGGCTCTGGCACCACTAACTGTGGTACTGTTGGCTCATCTCTGGATATAGTAGGAGTACCTACATCCATGACATGGGGTGTAGCCCCCAACTGAGCGATCATTGCCGGCCATGGCTCTAGCCATTTCATCCATCTGGCCTGCAAATGTAAAACTGTGGCATTCATGTCTACTAAACAGGGAGGTCCACCTTGTGTTGAGGTGGAAGGTACATCGGCCTCCCCTTGCTCCTTTAAATCATCGTACTGGTCTCTCTGATCATCTAACGTGCCTCGTCTCATGACAACACAGACACGATGAATGGGGATGTCTTCATCTGACTCATCTCCGAGCAAGTCCTCATCAAAGAGGGTCTGACAAAGAGCATCAAAGTATGGACCCAAAGGAGAAGAAATCCTATTGGGACTAGAAATGGGATATGACTCCACTCGAGCTGGGGCACTATCCTCAACATCTGCTGCATCACCATCATCTGAACTGGTAGTGATCCTAAAGGGGCTGTATTAACTCGTTGAATAATACCAAATGTCTGCTCCGTCTCGACTGGTTGGTCTACCTGTCGGTGTCTCCAAACCCATCTACTGCAACGGGGTCCAATACGAACATCTGACTGAGTGGATGGAGTAACAACGACTGAACCTAGCTGAGGCAGAACAGTCTCCAACTGTGGGCGACGTCCGTGACGATGGGGGTATCATCCGAAAGTAGGAACACCTGTTTGGGGTCTAATGGTAGGAACTACTTTGGTCTGCTGTCGTGGTGGCTGTCCTCTCTGCCACTGGTAACTCTGTCTAACTGACTGCCGCTGCAACTGGGCGTGCACCTGAGAGATCTGATAGAGTAACCTCTACCGCACGCTAAACGGATAATGCCTCGGATCCACTGAGTGTGGTTTCTAGCAATAGTATCCCTTGGGACTCGAGAGTGAGGAAGAGTAGTAGGGATTGGAGGGGCTGCCGCAATATGAACAGTATCCTCATCGTCACCACTATGTACTAGTGGGGAGAAGTGTCCACCCTGGATTACGTCGATCTCAGAAGCGACGAAAACATCAAAAATTGGGGTAACTACACGTCTATGTGGCTCCCGCTGTAAGGGAACCATCCTCTGCTGAACCGGCTCCTGTTGAGCCATAGAATCTGCCATCCGCTGAACTATAGCATCTGATACCGCTAAGCGCAATCTCCTGTTCCTATTCCTCCTAGCACTTCTCCCAAGGTTGGAGGTAGAGGAAGACACTACATCAGTACCCACAGACTATACTGGAAGAATAAGAACTAGTATTAAATTACAAAATAGGAGAAATCAAAATCTGCGTTGCGACGTTGCATTTTCCCCATACACTTATATAAAATGGTGGCCTCTCTATGACCTAGTTAGGATAGTAGAGGTATTAGATTTGGCTTATGTTGAGAAAGGTGTTGAGGTATTAGATCTAGCTTATGTCGATAAATTCATAGGAATATCTATAGTATAAACTATATTTTCACGTAGGTACCCTCTTGAAGACCTATACATGCCTTTCATGGCAAGGTAAGATAGAATACTACAGTCATGGTGTCACTTAACACTGACCGTGCACATTTTATTAAACTGGCAATCATGTTAAGTCACCTTATAATTCCCCTAAATGGTGGAAACACCTGGAGGTTACCAGAATTTTCATTTATAATGAAATTATGCAAAAAAACACCATCCAATTTATAAATGAATTTAAATTCAATTTATTTTAATTCAAAGAAAAATCTATAATCTCTAATATATCATATTATATGTAATTTATATTATGTATATTAGATCAAATAAGTTGGATGTATATCCTATTGGTGTAAGGATGAAAGACATCGACAGATGAGTTAGTTATTGGGGTGATTTTTTTCATTCAGATAGCTTGTCAACTGCCTAGCTTCATCATAGATGGAATTTTTTTCCCATATTATAAACATGAAAATCAAGTGCACCTAAGACAAGATAATATAATTATTGATCTATATCGAGTAGGGTACTTTCTATAATATTTGAATTGGACTTCTCATAATGAGTATGAGCAACATTTTGATTCTTGATGCGACCCATCTATAAATTCTATTATAGCTGAGGAATAAAATATTTGACCTCTTAAAGACTTAGTTTATAATCTAACTTTAGTACAATTTGAACAATATATATAGAAGAGTCACAAAATAAGGAGGAACAAAATTTTTATGATTTGTTACATGCTGCCTAATAACTAATATAGAATGGGTGCACCACTCACTCAAAGTTATCCATTTCTTTTAATATGTTAAGCAATAAGGTATAATATAATGTCTCCCATAAATATTTTCATTAATTTGATGGGTTGAATATGGAAACTAACCTAGTAGATAACATAATTCCTACAGATTTAAAATGGACTAAAAAGTTGGTTTCCAAACTTGGATTGATATATAAAAAGATATATTATTGTGTCAATATATGCTTGTTATACTATCAAGATGATTTATCAGATATTGCATGCCGTCATTGTAATGCATAAATATTTAAACAAAATTATGGGACAAAAAGAAAGCTGCATAAAGTAATAGTAAGTCAGATGCTTTACATGCCCATAATTCATACTCTATGAGATCTACCACACATATGAGATGGCAAAATGGGCACATCTTAGTAAGTTCCCAGGAGTCATTGTATAGACAACAGATGGGTGCCCATATAGTCGAGCTAAAGTAAGACTGGAAATCATAAGCCGACAAGCAAATGCGACAAACTAAATTATTGGATGAGCTATAAAAATTGAGGAGAAGTTCAGCGTAAAGTAGCTAGTATCGGAAAAGGAGGAGACTGGTTTTGATAAGAAGTTTTGTTCTTATTTCAGGACATCTATTTTCTATGTTGGACATTTAATCTATAATGTTATTTATATTATTGTCCATTTTTAGTTTGTGATGAATGAACTTTATATTTAATTTCAAAATGGTCGGTGAATGTTCTATGAACATGGAATAATCAAATCTATTATTAATTTATTTGTTGATTATTAAACCATTTGTTTATGTTCAATGCTTGAATGAATATGGTATTTGTAAATTTTTATGCTGGTTCTGTTGTAGAAAACATAAACATGAGAAAGAGTGCTTTTTTACAATAAGATTTTGGTGAATTATTTTCCAAAAATGTTGATACGATGAAATATATTGTATTCCCAATGCAAACTTACTACAAGAATTTCTGACAGATAATCTAACGATTTTCATCCAACTGATTATCCGTCTGAAATTTTAGTGGTAAATTATCACCAAAAATTTTGGTGAATAAATCATTGGTACTAATGACCAAAAAATGATGCATCATACTACTATATTCCATCATAATTCTATTGGTACGCCTACTAGAAATATTTTTGAAAAAAACTATTCCACTGAAAAAAGGTATCTGATGTGTGTTTTCCCATTAAGTTTCAACCATAAATCCACGAAAAAAGAAATTTTTTTGGTATAATATTATGATTTCTAGTAGATTTGGGCCATTAGTAAAACATGATTTCACTGTAGTGCCAATAAATTGAGAGATGCTATAAATTTTGGCTTGAGGCGTATCTTTAGTAGGAGAAAACAAGCGCTTTTTAATATTAAGGCAAATACCACATTCTTTCCCAAAATGAATAATAAAATTTAAAAATCTTATTTACATACTTGAAGTATACATTACAAAAGATAATTATGTCATCAGTAAAGCATAAATGAAAAGTTTTCATACCACCAGTGTGGATAAAGTTCAAGCCTTTATATTTCATAAAAAAAAAATTGAGGCCTCTAGAAAGATACTCAACCACAATAATTTAAAGAGTAGAGGATAAAGGGTTACCAATCCTGACCCTTAAGAAGCTTTAATGAAACCATGGGCTTTCCCACTTATAATAAGTAAGTACTAAACATTCTCCATAATATTACAAATCAAATAAATGACATTCTCATTAAAAACAAAAATCTTTAAGAACTTGTGAATGAAAGTTCAAATTATATTATTATATTCTTTAAAAATATCCATATTTAAAACCATATTCTAACCAACAACTTTATAATTGATATCATGAATCAACTTTTGAGGAATTATCACAATGTTAGAAATATTTCTCCCCTTAACAAAAGCATTTTCATTACTATATATATTTTTTGGAAGATTCTGAATTATTATGGAAGCACGAATTTTGACGATAGTTTTATTAAAAATACTACATAAATTAATGAGTCTATAGTCATTTAAACCTTCATTATTATCCTCTTTAGGAAAAGAACCAAATAAGTACTATAAAAAACTTAGGGAGAGTAAAAACCTTTGAAAATACCCCTACTAGCCGTAAATAAATATTTAATAATGATATTCTAACATTTCTAATAAAAAGAAATTATAAAGCCATAAGGCACATGACCAAATCTTTATTTATCTCCATAAGGATATTATGATTGATATATAATAGGTTGGTTCATTATGAGAGTTCAATATCAGGAAGTAAAAATTGATGTACTTAAAACTATCAACTTCCTTCAAGAGAAGAATAAAGACTACATTAGAGAGATTTAGTAGATGTGGTAATAAAGAATTTGGAGTTGTTAGAAGGGGGATTATCGAAAGAGGAAGAAGTTGAAGAGAATAAAAAATGTTAGATTAATCTGTAATAAGGAATAAGAACTTAATCAATTAAAATTTTGCATTTTGTTTTTTGAAGAAAATTCAGCAAATTGCTTTAAAAACTAATAAGGAAATACAAACTACAAACAATAGATTCCTCCTTTAACAAAGAAATAAAAGGAGGAAACCTTATTCACACTAATGTCATCCCAAAAAAAAGAACTAAGAAGAGCTAAGTTAGCACATAAATCTACTAACTTATTACAACTTCTATCTATACATTTAAAAATTACATAATTAAATTCTTTGAAAGAATGAAGTGCTTCCAACCTCGGATCACCACTTGATTTTGCCTCTTGAAGAAACTTGATGATATTAGCATTTCCACCTTCTATGATAATTTCCTTATATTTGTACATCCAAATGTTTATCACCTTTTTGATAGATTATGTAACTAAAAGCTCCAATTTAGATAGAGATAGAAGCATAGCTCATGAAATTAGTAGCAATGGCCAATGAGCTATCCTCATTCCCTTTATGAATCAACTTGTTTCTCTATTTCCATGAAATGAAAACCATATTGCAATACAAATTAGCCAAAAAAGAATTCTGATTGGACAAACAATTATAGCATTCGACAAACGATATAAAAGATGGAATAACAAACCCCCATTTATTATGATGTTGTAAAACATCCAATAGCTTTTTACATTTTACTGCAACATGCTAATTTTCTTCGGGTTCATTATAGCTCCTTAGACACCTAAATTTCCTTTGCAATCTCTTTAGAGGAAATTAGGATATTAAAGTTTAACAATTCAAAATGATCACGGAGGTAAATTTGAAAATGAAAAATTTGAGAAATTTATAAGAAAAAAAGAATTGATCATAATATTTCTACACCTATGACCCCTCAGCAGAATGGGGTAGTCGAAAGAAAGAACATAATATTATTTGAATCCTCTAGAGACATATTGGCATAATATTCACTTTCTAAACTTTTTTGGGCTGAAGTAGTTAGTATAGCAAGTTAAGTTCTGAATAGGGTGAACATTAGATCAAAACTTAATAAAACACCTTATGAGCTTCTTAAAGGGAGAACACCTAATTTATCGCATTTGCATATTTTTGGATGTAAGGTGTTCATACATAATAATGGAAAATATCCTTTTGGAAAATTTGATCCAAAATCAGAAAAAGGGATTTTTCTCAGATACTCTTGTGTTTGAAAGTCATATAGAGTATTTAATAAAAGAACTTTAGTAGTTGAGGAGACCACACATGTCGTATTTGATGAATATGACATTTTAGAAGAGCCAAGTTTGAAAAAGGATAATTTAGAAAATAACTCCCAGAGGATTGAAAAGATAAACTTGGAAAAAAGAATGGAGAATGAAAACTCTTTGCCTAGAGAATTGAAATTTTCTAAAAACTACCCTAAGGAATTGATTCTAGGTGAACCTAGTGAGGCTATTAGAACTAGGCATAGACTTAGTAAAAAGGTAATCATTCTACCTTTATTTCTATATTAAACTCACAAATATTAATCAAGCACATTTTGATGAATTCTGGATTATGGTTATGCAAGAAGAGTTGAATCAATTTGTAAGGAATGATGTTTGGGAATTGATTGAGAGGCCAAAGGATCAAAGTGTAGTTAGAACTAAGTGGGTGTTTATGAACAAAATGAATGACCCAGGGTTTGTTGTTAGAAATAAGGCTAGATTTGTGGTTAAGTGGTATAATCAACTTAAAGGAATTGATTTTGTGTAGACTTTTTCACTTAAAGCAAGACTTGAAACAATTAGGGTTTTATTAGCCTTTACCCTTTTTAGAGTATTTAAATTGTTTCAAATGGATATATATTTTTTTGAATAATTGCAATTGCATTAAACTGGAAAAAGAAAAGATAAAAGCCTATGTGATAGAAAGTCTATCACATTCCTTACTAATCAAGTTAACAATACTTGACTGAAGTTTCCCAAACGAATCAGAATCCCAATAAAAAAGATTAATTAAGGCATAATTGGCACATACATCTACCAATTCATTGCCTTCTCTAGAAATAAAATGTAAATTCACGTTATTGAAGCAATCTAGAAATGAGAAATCCATTTTACTCACCTGATTGTTCCCATTCTTCATATTTGATCATTGAAGAAGCTTAACAACATTGATATTATCACCTTCGATAATAATACCATTTATTCCAGTCATCCATCCTTGGATAAAAATTTTGAAACTAAACACATCAATAAGCTCAAGAATTGAAATGTCCCAATGGATTAATTTCTTTCCATATGCCATAAGGAATCTTCCTTTATGGTTTCCCAAGACTCCCGCAATACTTGCATTATTAGATCTTAATAAAGAAGCATCCACATTTAGTTTTAACCAATTTGTAAGTGGAGGATACCAAGCTTTAGATATCAACAAGTGCTGAATAGTATCCCAGTTCAAGCAAATTGGAAGCAATAATGAGTATGAAACCTATGAGAGAGCATCCACAACAAGAGATTTATGCGATGGAACCTTCAAACCGTGCATATGATAATTCCTTGCCTTCCAGTTCAAATAAACAGCAATCATATAGACTTTTATAATGCTCAGATTTAGTACAGAGAAGTCCATCAGGCTTTTCTAGTAATCTTCAACTCTAATAAAATTTGGCAAATAAATGCCCCATCTATCCAAAGCAAAAAAACTTCCACTAGTTTGCTACAACCTTACGTAATATGAAAATTATCTTCAGTATTCATACAACCTCTTGGACAAGTATTATATTCCTAAAGTCTTTTATATTTCATTCAACAATTTGTACGTAAAGAATTATTAATAAGCCTCCACCAAAACATTTTGACTTTAGGAAATAGTTTAAGTTTCTTCATCCAATGGATATTTATGCTATCTTCTTCATGTCTTCTTACCTCTTGAAAAGCCATTGCTGCAATAGACTTTCCATTATATTCAGACAATAGCTTTAGTTCATTCTTTCTCAGTTCTTTATCAATAGAAGTTTTCATAATAATATCAATCATATCATCATAAAATAATTTTTCCAATGAATCCATTCTCCATTTTCATTTAGCAATGAAGCAACATTGTTATCTTCTATATCTTGAATATTAATACAAGCCAGCCAATCATTCAGACATCTATCCAATATCCAGGTATCATTAAGGATATTGATAGATTCTCCATTAGAGATCCTCCACCTAGTTATTTTCTTCAAAGAATGAGCTCCATCTTTTATAATACGCAATGTTGTAGAAGATTTATTCCTTGATACATCATTCCAGATTTAAAAACCATACTTTGCTTATATGATCATATTAATAAGAGAAGTCTTATTATTAATAAAATTCCAAGCTATTCTCGCTCTAACAGATCCAGTCCTCATTGTTGCTTCTTGGATACCCGAACCACCTTTCTCAACTGATTTGCAAAGAATATTCCATGATATATAATGCAGACCTCTCTTTCCACCTTCTTTATGCCATAAGAAATTCCTACAGCACTTATCTAGATTTTGAAGAATTCTTTTGGGAAGAAGAGAATAAGCCATAGAAAACAGGGGTATAGAAGACATGACAGATTTCAGCAAAGCAATTTTACCAATCAAAGAAATATGTCGTAGACCCCAAGTGTTCAGTTTTTTGAGAGCTTTTCTAAGAATGAAATAGAATATTATAGTTAGGTCTTCTAACAGCCAGCTTTATTCCCAGATAAATCATTTCCTTAACTTTGTGAATACCCAAAGTTTTCCCAAAAGTTTTTTGGTCCATCTATGAAACAGACTTTCCAAATAAAATCTGAGATATTTCCTTGTTTATTTTTTGACCAGTCCATTCACTATATTTCTTCAAAATTTTGTCTATATACTTTGCATTTGAAGAAGTAACTTCAGCCATAATCATTACATCATCAGCATATAATATATGTGAAATTTTAGAAATATTGGGAGCTAATTTGATGCCAAGACCCTGTCCATTCTCCTGTATTTTTATAGTTAACAATTCAGAGAGACATAGGAAATCCTTGTCTAAAGCCACGTTCAGCATTTATCCAGTTACTTCATTTCCCATAGAAAATAATGGATAATTTTGAAGAAGAAACACATTGCATTACAAGATTAAAAAAGATCTCCATAAATCCCATGATGAAAAGAACTTTCTTCAATATAATACATCCAATGCTATCATATGCTTGCTCCTTGTCCAATTTTAGCATCATTCCATGGAGACCTTTTGTTCTCCATTTTATCCATGACAGACAAAAATTCGTATTTACTGAAATCTATCAAAAGGAAATTTTGTTTTTCTATACTCAATTTTTTAAAATAATGATCCATAGGCCATCAATCCGAAGAATAATTTTTAAATTTCCATTTGCTCTGGAAAAAGTCTTAAAAATGCTGTGAATTTCATTCGGATCATTCACTGGAATGCCATCCACAATTTTAATCTGATGAATGAGATTTCCATTTCTTCTAGAATTTACAAAATTCTGGAAAAATCGAGAATTTTGATCTCCCTTTCTAACCATTGAGCTATAGATCTCTTCCTTCACCACATAGCCAATCTAGCAAGAGTTGAATTAAGGTAATTAACCTTCATTCTCAGAACATCCAACTTTTCAGGATAAAGGCTTGTATCACTTTCCTCAACTTAGAGGGATAAGATATCTTCATGTAACTCCTTCTTTGGAATATTTATATCTAGTAGTTTCCTCTTGCTCCAAAAGAACAAACTCTTAAGTGATCTAGCTATCTTCCTTTTAAGGACATTCGAATTAGAACCAAAATCAGATTTATTCCATGCTTTTTTGACCACACCCCATGAGGCTTCATAAGAGCACCAAACATTCTCAAATTTAATCAAATTATGATAACAAACTTGAGAATTAAGAGTATTCAAACTTATCGGACAATGGTTTGAGGCAACTCTGGCCAAGTGATTGATGACAGCAAATGGAATAAGATCTAAGGCTTTAGAGTTGAGGAAGATTCTATCTAACCTTTCCGATATACGAGCATTACCTTCCTTGTTATTGCACCAAGTGAATTTAGGTCCCTTAAGACCAATGTCATGAAAATCATTGTTTATTTAAGAACTCTACCATATGTTGTGAGCCTTTAGAGAACAATAAATTTTTTCCACCTTTTTTTGTCAAATTTAGACATGATGCAATTGAAGTCTCCCCCAATAATATAAGATTCATTAGCTGTAGAAAACCTTTCAATAAGATCCCAGAGATCTCTTCTTTCCTTCACAGTTTTGCTCCCATAAATAATAACAATGGTCCAAGCAATACCCTTCATGTCTGTTAATTTACCAGTAATGCATTGGTTAGATGAAGTGAGAACATCAAATGAATCACTACTATTTTTCCATAAGGTGAGGATACCACCAAATTTTCCTCTTGCATCAACATGAAAAAATTCCATTCATTGCCAATAATTATATTGACCTCATTTCTATCCATACAAGCCATTTGAGTTTCAAGTAAGCCAACAAAGAAAACACCATTATCCTTAATAATATTTCTTAAATAATGGGAACCTCCTTCTTCTTAGCTCCCCTAAAATTCCAAAAAAACAAAGATGACATTTAAGGACATGATGGGGAAAAGCCCCCAGTACTATTCAATTTATCTCCACTTTTCCTACCTCTTAAACTGTTCTTAAGAGGTCCGAATTTTTTAGGGTCCTTCTTCCCTTTATTAGATGAAACAACCTCCTCATTCTCTTTCACAAATGACTTAATACATTCAGAAACCTGAGGATTCTTTATCACTTCATTCTGTTCAGAAATCTTTATATTAATCCCTTCATTTCTAGCCTGAATGCACTCCACAACTATAGAAATCTATACATCAGGACTTATGGTAATTTGAGCTGGATCACATATTTCCTTCATAACAAAACATCCATCATCTACAATTTTATCTTTAGTATGCATTACTGGAATAAGAAATTTCCCTTCTTCCAAAAATCCTTGCTTAACAGCAGCATTTATACATTCCCCTTCCGTTTGCACTGGGATCACTTCATCCACTATTTTTTTATTAATTACCATACCATCTTCCAGAGAACCATCATTAGTAGCTTTAGATTTCTCCTGTATTACCACTGGACTTTCACTGAGTAATTTAGAAAAAAATTTCTTTAGCCTTGAAAACAGATTTCTTCACAAATTTGAATCTAGGATTTGCCACCTTATTCCTTCTGCTAAAATGGACAAATTTCTTCTTTCCATGCTTTACCATAATCCACAGGCCATATCCTTCATTATTTCCTAATTTTCCTTTAACTGTAAGAGAATTATTGCAATTAGGATTTTTATAACCAATGCTATTAGCCACCCCTTTATCTCTAGCCAAACAATTTTCACTATGATGTACAACCTTCTCATTAGCAGGTAACACCACCTTAACAGTTTTACTAGAAGAATTACATTCATTAGAATTATGTCCAATTCTACCACAATGAAAGCATAGTGAACCAATTCTTTCATATTGAACTTCTTGAAAAAACTGTCAAGAACAACCTTCAACCCTTACACCTTGATTTAGCTTTTCATCAATCTTAATGCGAACACATACCCTTGCATATTCTCTTCTTCTCCAATTAGAGGTATTGCCATCCAGAAATAAAGGTATACAAATTTTTGAAGCAATTCTAGTAATATTTTTTTCATCGCAATAGGATAATGGAAGATGTGGAAATTTAATCCAAACCAGTGAGATTAGATTTTTAAAGGATAAAGCAGAAAAACTTTGATTCCATTCTTCCATTCCAATGATATTTCCAGTAATGAACCATGGTCCCCCACTCAATATATCTTTCTTATCTTCAGTTGAATGAAATGAACATAGCATCCAATCCATACCAAGATTGGTCAAATGAAAAGAACCAATTTCTTTCATAATAAGAAAGGATTTTAATAGCTATACCATCTTCTGTCATATCCACACTTTCAGGGGGATTAATAATTCTTATATGAGGCTTCCTCCAAGCATTGGCTTTCTCATAAGAATTGATAAAACTAGTTTTATTACTTCCAAACTTTAATTCTCTATCAGAATTACTCTTGAACATCTTCTCATTACATGAGATGGAATTAGAATTGCCATCTACTGTTTCAACACTAGATGAGAGGATTTGTTCAAAGGTTGGAACAGAGCCTGTTTTTGGAATTTTAGAATGTACCAGGGGATTTGCTAAATCATCATAACATTGAAAATTTTTGATAACAATCCAAGTAGTTTCCCCACTAAGCTGCAATAACATTTATAAAAGGAAGATGTCACCCCATCCAAACCATGTGACTTATTATTACCTTGCTTGAACACCAGCTCCTTACACTCCTCCAGAAAAAATTTAGATACCAAAGCATCCCTACTCGAAGCATCCAGCCTCTATTTATCAAAAATTATAGGTCACTCAGACATTTTGCATTCTCTGCATTTCCATTTCTCCTCAAAGAACTGTAAAAATACCTACTCAATCTGATCATCCTCCTCCAACAATTGGTTATTTACATCTTTGATTTGTCTCACCCACTTTGCATTTCTCCTTGCTGATGCAAAGTTATGAAAAAACTTAGAATTAGTATCCCCCTCCTCTTGTCATCTTGCCTTAGCCCTTCGATTCCACCAAGTGGAAAGCCTTCTTAGAGTGACATTAAGTTCATGTACATTGCTCCTAAGAAGAAGAAAATCTTCCACAGAAAAAGCCTCAATCGTGGCTTCTTTAATCTGTAACTCCAGAATATCCATCTTCAAGTCCTCCTTCAACTTACACAAATCCTTGCATTTATTCTTACTCCAGAAGAATAATGCTCTCAATGTCCTACGGAGCTTTCTACGAAGCACCTCTACCTCATCACCAAAATTAGATTTCTTCCAAGAATTATACACAATATTCCATCAGCCGGGTATGATCTCCAATTGTCCTAAAATCTGATGATCTTAGTCTTGTTAAACTGCTTAGCTTCCAATTTAAATAAAATTGGACTATGATCTGACGCCACCCTTACAAGATGCCTCACCTACCCTGAAGGGATCAAATGTAAAGATGCAAAATTTACCAAGCATCTATCAAGCCTTTCCCATATCCTTAAAGCTCCTTCTTTATTGTTACACGAAGTTAAACTTGGTCCAACAAAACCTACATCATGGAAATCAGAGTTAGTCATAAAATCCCTCATCTCTCTAGGACCTCTAGGAAAGAGGAACCTCTTTCCACATTTCATCTCCTCCTTATTCATAATGCAATTAAAATCCCCCCCCCCCCCCCCCCCCCCCCCCGTACAATGGAAGGGCCCGTACCCAACATACTCTTCTCTAGCATTCTCCAAAGACTTCTCCTCTCATTACAACATCTACTCTCATATACAGTGGCCACCTTCTAATCTCCCATACATGGTGTAGAAAGCCACCACTTGAGAAGAACTCTCCATCACCACAAAAGAGGCCACCTTCATGTTCCATACAACTAGAACTTCACCAGAAGTACCCACAGTTGGATGGTGGAAGAAATCCCAATCTCTCCCAATAAGGCTATCAACATCCCTTCTATCAACACTTATTAGCTAAGTCTCCATCATCCCAATAAAAAAACATCATGATCCCTAACAATCTCCCTAAGATATAGAGAAGCCTCCTTCCTGGCCCCCATACAATTCCAGAAGACCAAGGAAGACATTAAACAACCAAAGGGTAGTCGTCCCCACCTAACACATTTCCCTTACCATCCCTCCTTTTTTTTCTATGCTCAGGTTCTAAAGCCCCCAACGACTTCAATTCCTTTGCCAATTTAAGCTTGACCAAGATGCTATTAAGAGTAACAGCAGCCTCAATTTTATCCCAAATCACTTCAGCAGCAACAATGCCTTGCATCTGCTCCACAACAGGAAGATTCATAACTTTTCCTTCTTCAATGTCTTCAATCAGAGCAACAAATTTATTAGCTATAGCAATGTCCGTCTTAATCTCCCTATTAACATTCCCTTTATCAGAACTTCTGCCAATATCCAATGTATGTTGATCAATTTGCGCCACCTTTGTAACCACTTCAGCCACCTTATGTTGAACTGCCTTCTACACATCATCATCAGTGACTTCAGTCATCTTATCTTTCACCTCCTTCACATATCTTCTAGGTCTCCCGCCCCTAGTAACCCTTCAATTTTTGAACCTTCTGTTCTTAAATTGAATGTGAATCCATGATCTATATTCACTATTATTCCCAAAAGTTTTGCCTCCATCCAGAACTACCAAATCACTTCCTACTGCTTGTTTATTCACTGTCTGCTCGCTATGAGCAGGCACCACAACATCAGAACAATCCTTTTTATCATGTCCCACTTTAACACGGTGATAACATAACAAATCAACTTTCTCATATTCTAATTTCTGGAAGAATTTTCCTGCTATTCCATCTACACAGATGCCATTCGAAAGACTATTTTCTAAATTTAATCTCACACACACCCGAGCAAATTCTCATTTTCCCCATTTAAAATAATTCCCATCCACATACATTGGTACTTTTACACGTGATGCAATTCTCGCAATATTCTCTTCATCCCAACAGTATAATGGAAAACAAGGGAGACGAACCCAAACAGGTGTAGTAAAACCTTTAAAGGAGTTGGATTGAACAAGGGGGACCATTTATCCATGCCAATAATGTATCCTCCAACATACCAAGGGCCACCATTCAATACTTCATCCATTGCTTCTTTAGACTTGAAAAAATATAATATCCAGTTCATACTAGGCGAAGTCATGTGAAAGCTGCCGAATTTATTCACTGCCTCCTCAACTCCAGGCTACATATAGGAAAAGTTTTTTTGACTCCCAAAACCTTGATAACCAGTAAGTATTTTAGAACTTGTGCATTCATAACTTCCTTCTCAGCATTTAATTTGATTGCAACCAATGCATCCGACTTTTCTGCAAGATCACTGTTGAATGAAATCTTGATATGCTGAAGTTTCTTCCATGCTTAAATAAATTCCTCCTTCAAACCATTTCTTTCAATATCCCCCTCTTCATTATTGTCCTGCTTTACATCAATCTCAGTATTCTTCGCAAGATTAATGCCTTCAATTTCTTCTTGACTTCCCAAAGCATCAATTTCATATGCTATATTACGTCCATCACATTCATCAAGAATTTTCACAAACTTATTTACCTTCAAAACCAAACCAATAGATGAAGACGCATCAGTATTATAACATCCTGAAATAATGTTCACCTTTGCAGGATCTTTGGCACCTCCCACAGCATGATCAGTCGACACCCTCTTGCCTTTACCTTTAACCACCACTTCTTAATAGACCGGAGGTTTTGCACCCTCTTTGATCACAAGATTGTTATTATTCTTTCCAGAGATACAATTGGTACTAGATGGTCTAATGGAGGCCATAATCTTGACAGAAGAAGGCCGATGATCATCCGTCCGACGAGCAGCCTTCGTCAATGCCGCAATCTGCAGAGAACCCGCGAAAAAAAATATTCAAAAATGAGCTTTCTCTCTCTAAAAATTCACCTGGGAGCTTCTCTCTCTATAAATTTGCCTGAGAGCTTCTCTCTCTAGAGCTTTGGGAACAAAACCCAGCCTCAAAGGAGTTATCCATGCCCCAATCTATTAAAAGCAATGCATATTATTGAAAATTAAAAAGTGTTAATAAAAGCAATGTATTTTTTTCTTTCTTTTTCCTTAAGGAAATTTACCTACGTTATAGTATATGTAAATGCTTGAATGATTTTGTGGACAATAATATCAAAAAAGTAGTGAAATAAAATCAAAAGAAAAAAGACGGAACTTCCACAATACAGACGTCCAGAAAAATGATCAACAAAAAAATTCACTATAGAGATAAACTGATATATTCAGTCCACTCGACATATATTCATTCAATGGATATTAGAAATTTCAGTTGCAAAATAACTTTAACCTACTCAAAATAAAATTAAAGAATTACGAAGATGCAATTTTTCAAGGTTATGAAAGAACCTACATTATACTGTCAATAGAAGGGTGAAGGCGTCGAAGAATGATATTCATTAGAAAGATATCCTTTCCATCTAGTTCATTAATCAACAACGATGGAAGACGGAAATCAAATCATCCCCGTATTGCCCTACTGCGCCGCTCTAGTGATTTAGGGTTTCCACCCAAATCCATCATTCTGATCTCCTTCGCCCCTATTTTTTACCATTTCTTTGCTGGACTTAGAAGAATGATATTTGTTAGAAAGAGCTCCTTTTTTTTCATCGAGTTTGTGAATCAATAACCATGGAAGATGGGAATCAATTCATCCCCATGTTTCCCTACCACACCGCTCTAGCGATTCAGGGTTTCCACCCAAATCCTTCATTCTGATCTCCTTCGACACTATTTTTTCCCATTTCTTTACTGTACTTCATGAGATCTGAGTGTTTTGGCTTCCCCTTCTAGGTTCTTTTCCCCTTTTGGGCAAGTTTTTTATGGCGGGAGTTCCTTCCTCTACTTCATGGGGGAAAGACTCTGAGCCAGTGTTGAATAAGAATAAAGGCTTCTTTAATATGGATAGTGATGGCACCAAATCTCATTCTCGATCACATTCCTTTAAAGAGGTAATCTCTAGTAGCCTATCTGCAGGTGATGATCTACCATATTTAACTTAAATTGTTTTTAATGGAGTTCCAGTTATTCTTTTATCTGATGATGAAGTCCTAAAATTAGCTTCTCCATTTCAGTTTACTCTGGTTGGAAAGTTTAGTTTATGTAGACCTACTCTGGATTCTATATGTCATTTTTTTTCATCGTTGAAACTTACTGGTTTTTTTTTGTTAGATTTCTCGACTCTCAGCAGGTGGCTATACAGTTATCAAATGATCTGGACTATAGTCATGTTTTTGCTAGGCGTTCATATTTCATCTTTAATTGTCAAATGCGGATTTTGAAATGGAACCCTTTTTTGATATTAAGGAAGAATCCCCTATAAATCCAATATGGATTTCTTTTCTAAACCTGCATCTCCATTTTTTTAACCTGAAAGTTTTGCATGCATTGGGTTTGATTTTTGGGAGACCTCTACAGACGAACCAGGCTACTGCTTCTCGCTCTCGACCTTCTATAGCTATTGTTCTTGTTGAGGTTGATATTTTCAAAAAAGATCCCAAGAAAGTTTGGGTTGGATCCAAAGCCTTCGAATATCTTCAAAAAGCTGAGTTTGAAAAAGTCTCAGATTTTTTCTCTCACTATAAAATACATGGTCATGCTCAAAATGATTATTTTAAGCTTCACCCGGATTTAAAAAAAATCTAAAGTTATGACTAGTGGGAAGCTTGGATCCACCGAAAATCAAACAATATATGTGGATGTGGTTGATAACAATGTTGGGACCCAAGAGAACCAGGTGAAATCGCTACCTACTTTGCATAACTTAGATGAGGAAGGAACTTTAGAAAATGTAATGCTTTTTGCGGATGATGGTCAGGAAACAAGTGTGGAAGTTTTAAATGATAAGATTGGAAAAAATTTGAATGGCACAAGTACTGAAACTGAAACTAACCCTACTATTTTTGTATCTATTGAATCTATGTTTATTGAGTTAGAGAATCCTAATATTTCTAAGCCTTGTGTGCTTTCAAATTCTAAAGAAAAATGGTTAAATGAAACTGTTTTAGTGGGTAATAGAAGGATTCCATTGAGGATTGTGAAGAACATGAATTTATTCCACCATCCTTTTGTACTAAAAATATAAATGTTAATTAGGAAACTTCTTCTTTGTCTAATCTTGAAAAAGATGCTCCTAAAAGTTCTGAAGAGGGCAGTTTCACTAAGGTTACCAAAAAGAAAGGTAAGCAAGCTAAAAATGTCTTATCTACCACTCCGAGATCCACCAGAGCTCAAGCTTCTTCAAAAGATTGTAATGATTAAGGCTCTCATTTGGATTCTGAGGGGGATTGGTGGTAAGGACTCTAAGGTTAGAGTCAACAACCTTTGTAGAATTCATAATATTCCTTTACTTATTTTAATTGAACCTTTCAATGCTAACGATAAAATTATTTCTACTGCTAAATTTTTGGGTTTCTCTAAGTACTATGCTAATTGCTCTAATAAAATTTGGATTATGTGGAACAATGCCATATCTTTAAATATTTTTTATGATTTACCTCAAGTTGTTCATTGTTATATTAATCTGTTTAATGTTAGCTATTATGCCTCTTTTGTGTATGCCTCCTGCACTAGAATGAATCGTATCACACTTTGGGACTAATTAAATTACCTTGCTTCTAATATTAATGATCTTTGGTGTGTGGGAGGTGATTTCAATATTATTTATAATGCTTTTGAAAGAGTTGGAGGTAATCCTCCCAACACAAAATCTATGAAAGATTTTAACTCTATGATTAACGATTGCAATTTGAATGATACTGTCTTTTATAGGAGCCCTTTCACCTGGAATAGAGCTAATTTATGGCAAAGATTAGATAGAATGCTTTTCAAAGATGAGTGGATTGCTAATTTTCCTATGTCTAATGTTGAACATTTAAGTAGAACCCTTTCCGATCATGCTCCTATTCTTTTGAACATTAATAATATTAGTCATATTGGTTCTTATGCTTTTAGATTTTAGAATATGTTGTTGTTTCATGCTGAGTTTATGAATGTGGTTGATATTAATTGGAGTGCCCCTGTGTACCCTTATAATAACATCACTGTCATGATTAGATTATGGGCTAAGCTGAGTAGACTTAAATAATGTTTGAGATGGTGGAACAAAATTTTTTTAAAAATATCTTTTCTTATATTAAAGAAGGTGAGTTGAAAGTCATTGAATTAGATAACATTTATTTGAATAATCCTAATTTTGAAAATATTAATTATCTTAATCAAGCAAAGGAGAATCTTTTTCAACTGCAACTCTAGGAAGAATCTTTTTTGAAACAAAAGTCGAATGCTAAATTTGTTATGAAGGGTGATAGGAATACAAAATTTTTTCATGCTTTGACTAATAAGAGGAGAATTAAGAGTTATATTTGTAAAAATGTTAATAAAGATGTTATCTTAATTATCTCGGATGATTTGATTTGTAAGTCTGACGTTGATCATTTCATGAAGATTTTTAATAGCCAATGTGTGCTCTTCTATAAGTAATCCTCATATTATTCCTAAACTTATTAATGATATTTAAAACAATTTACTTTGTCAAATCCACTCTGAAGAAGAGATTTTCAATATTATTAATGATCTTAATGGTGATGCGGTTGAGGGTCCTGATGGTTTCTCAACCAATTTTTTTCAAAAAATTTGGGATATTATTAAGGTGGATGTGACTGAAGCTGTGAAGGATTTTTTTGCGGCAAATTCTTATCCTAAATTTTTTTCGTTTACCAACATTATCCTCATTCCTAAAAAAGATGGGCCCAATCATTGGAATGACTTTAGACCAATTAGCCTTTGTACCTTTCTTAACAAGCTTAACTCTAAGATCATTGCCAATAGACGGATTAATATCCATCCTAAAATTATTTCTTATAATCAGACTAGTTTTTTCAAGGGAAGAAGTTTTTTTGACAATATTCTTTTAGCTCAAGAGCTTACTCAGGATATTAATGTAAATGTAAAAGGGAAAAACGTTATTTTTAAACTTGATATTACTAAAGCCTATGATAATCTCAACTAAAATTTTCTTTATGCTATTTTATCTTTATTTGGATTTAATTATAATTTTATTTCACTTATAAAAATAGTATTAAAAATTGTTATTTTTCTGTTATTATTAACGGTAGGAATCATATCTTTTTTAAATCTTTCAAAGGTTGAAGGCAAGGTGATACAATTTCTCCTATTCTTTTCATTATTGCGATGGAATATCCTTTTAGGGGTTTGGATGATTTATATGTGAGAAACCCTAACCTAAATTTTTGCACTATAAGGGGTTTCCCCATATCGCATCTTAGCTTTGCTGATGATTTTATCTTTTTTTTCTAAAGTGGAATTTTCTTTTTGAAGATATTTTTACTAAATTTCAAAAAATATTATCAATTTGGTCTTCAAATTTTTTGTCTTATGGTGCAAGACTGGTTCTGATCAAATCAGTATTAAATTATATTCATATTTATCTATTTCATACTTTACTTCCTTCGGTTTCTACTTGCACTAGATTAGAGAGGATGATAAACAAATTGTTTTGGGGTTCTAAGTACTATAGCAATGGTATACTTTGGTTTTCTTGGGGTAAGATCTGTGGTGTGTTAAACGAATGGGGTTTAGGCTGCTAAAATTTAATTGATACTGCTAAAGCTTTTTCCCATAAATTGTGCTTTTCTTTTAAAGCAAATACCAATTTATGGGCTCGCTATATGAATGCTAAGTATTTCAATAATATGTATCCGACTTCATATTTTTACAAAAAAGTTGATTCTATGATATGGAAAAGATTGTGTAATATAAAATGGGAAGCTGAACAATTTATTTAATGGGGCTTGGGAAAAGGTGAAGTTTTTTTTTTTTGGCAAGATAACTAGTTGGGTCCTTCTTCTATTGATTCTTTCCTTAATACGCACTCAATTGAAAATGTTAAAGTTTCAAATTTTATTATGAATAATAGTTGGAACATCACTAAGCATAGGGAGGTGGTTCCTTTTGCTTTAGTGGAGATTATTTTGAATATTCCCTTACAAGGCCAATACAAAGATAAAATACTTTTCATGCCTTTTTCTTCTGGTAAATTTCAGTTGAAAGATGTTTGGGAAACTTTTAGAATCAAAATTGAAAAATCGCTTATTTTTCTGCTATTTGGCAAAAGAACTACCCTATTTCTTATTATATTCTTGTTTAGAGATGTCTTAGAGGTTATCTTCCGGTTGATGTTATGCTTCAGAAAAAAGGTTCTAACTTTCCTTCCAAATGTTTTTGTTGTTCTAATGTGGAGAGTATTGATCATCTTTTCATGAATGATAATATTGCCCATAAAGTGTGGTCTTATTTCAGTAGTCTTGCAAATAAATTTTTTGTTACTCTGCATAATAATGTCTTTTCTTTCTTAGAGCGTTGGGTGCATGCTTCTAAAGGTCATATTTTTTATCTGATTCTTATTCTTATTTTTTGGTATATTTAGAAAGCTAGAAACGATGCTAAGCATAATGATATCAAAATGGATGCTTCTCAAGTTATTTCGAATGTCAGACACAAAATTTTGTAATTCTACTCATACAATTTAATTTTTGTTATGAACTTTCAAAACTGCATGGATATGGCCATGGATTTTGGCATTCCAACGAGTTTTGGGCTCTGAATTGGGCCTAACTATGCTGGTGCAGGTGGCATTATTAGGGATCATCTAGGGTGTGTACTTGCTGCTTATGCTACCCCTTTATAGTGTTTCAATGTTATTTCGGCTGAGCTTATGGCATTATATTATGGCTTGGAAATCTGTATCAAGATGGGTATTATATTTATGTGGATTGAGGTGGATGCTATTCTTCTTGTTCGGATTATTACCAATGTTTTGCTGGGTAATCCTCAAATCTTTTATCTTATTAGGAAAATTAATATTTTCCTTGCCTCTCTCAATTATTATATTTCTCACATTTATTGGGAAGCTAACATCCGTGCGGATTGGTTAGCAAAAAAGGGTTGTTATATTAATAATTACGAGGAGTTTGATATCCGGAGATTACACCCTATGTTGAAAGGTATGATTAAATTGGATAAAGCTGGCTTACCTTATATTCGTAATGTTTGATAGGTTTATTTTTTTGGCTGGATTGCATTTTTCTGGTTTTTTTTTAAACTATAGATGGTGGTATCCATGTAAGTGGCAGATTTTCTGCTTACTTTGTCGTTTCTCTTTCTCTTAATGGAGATGGAACCGGTGGAGGTTTTTGTATTTTTGTTGTCTGTGTTGTCATTCATTGGATAATGACTATGTTATTTTATTTTGGGCCGTCAACATTCATGGTTTTGATAATCTAGATCCTTCTAATGCGTCTGTTTTTGTTCATTTTGATTTTATGTGGACTTGTGTTTGGGGCCATATATGGTTTTTAAACTTTTTGGTTTTTTGGGGCTTAATTTCTCAACTCTCTACTAAGATGGAGGGTGTTCTTACTTTATGATGGAGTTTTTACATTTTTGATCTTAACTAGTGGTACTTTTGGGGTCAAAACTGTGTGGTTATTATAGCTGGTATTTGTGGCTATATTTCTAAATTGTTGCAGGTCTACGACCTGCTGGAGGTGTTTCCTCCTTTCCTCCATGACCTGTAAAGGAGTCTTTTGTGTTATAATCTGGTGAGAAAATTGCAATGGGTGCTACATATCCAAACCTTTGTATATTTTAAGATTTATGAAGGCTGCTCGATTACTGATTTTAATTTGGTCAATGGCATTCTCTTATGTATTTTTAAATGTATTCTCACTCTTTTAGTCTGTAAGTTTTTTGTTTGTAGGTTTTTTCGGTGGATGCTTATTTCTGTTGATTCTTCGAATGCTCAAGCCAATTTTGTTACCTACGGATTGGTCATCATTTTTTGCAGGAAGTTCGTGCTGAATTTTGATCCCTTAATCTTCTTTTTTTGGGTGTTGTCTTCTTACAGCCCTAATATGATATTAGGTATTTTTGTAACTTTTAGTATAAGGAATTACCGGCTTTTAGATTTTATTTTGTTTTATTTTGTAGCTCTTTTGAACATTAGAAAGTTGGAGGTTCCTTTTAAGGGTTTTGTAACCCTATTTTTGTATTAACGCGTAGGCCCCTCTGTGGGTTTTAACAAAAAAAACCATGGAAGATGGGAATGGCGAGCTCCTCACCGTCGAGTTCAAGAATCAATATGGGCGGAATGCTGAGGGGCAGATGAACGGGCGTATAGGATTCCTGCGAATTAAGGGACAGATGAGAGAACATTAGGTTTTCTTAAGCTTTCAAGCTATTTGATCAGAAATCTACAAATCAAATCCATTGTTTATTGGACCTCGCAGTTCCAAAGAACCGGAATCCATTCACAAGTCTGACAGTTATATTAGAAAACGGTTTTTAAAATAAATTCAACATGTATGCTGACGGATTCATGATTCAACCTGTTGAATCGGCCGGTCAAATTAATTTTTAAAAACTTGCTTTTAATAGCACTATATTTAAGCTTTATTTTTTTATTAATGAATTAAACGAGTGTAAATAAAAAGAAATGAAAATGATAAAAAAAATTTAATTCAAATTAGTTTTCTGGAAATTGAATTTCTATTTTTTGTAATGCCATATAGAAGTAATGATAATTTGATAAAATTTTCTTTCCATTTTCACATGCTTTGTAGATTTATGTAAGGAAATTTAATTTATATATTTACCATTATATATATATATATATATATATATCTCGAAAGATACATTTAAAAAAAATATTTAATTTCAGATAAAATGTTTATATTATATAAAATTAAGATAATAATAAATATTTATAAAATTCGAATTCTTAGATATATAAATACAACAGAACTCATTTATATTGCATGAAAGTCCCTTAAATTTAATTAATAAAGTATCATATTGAAATCAAAATACACTGTAGACCTTTGAATTTATATGCATGGAAGTCCCTTAAATTTAATTAATAAAGTATCATATTGAAATCAAAATACACTGTAGACCTTTGAATCCCTTCAAATCGAGCATGCTATCGCTGCTTGGGCAAACTACAGAGACGCAGTAATTTTCTGTTTTACAAGATTGATCTCCCTCCGCTGCTAACAAGACTTCAACGCATCAATCAAATCTAGTCTTGTCTGAGTCGCCGGCGTTCTTCTATGCGTTCCCTTCCTCTACCTCCATTGACGAGCGCACGCGCATCGCTCTCCCCACTGGTCCAGCCGTGCTCGGCGTGCCGTGGGCGCTGATTCGCATGCTTGGCGTCCTCAAGGGAGACAGAGAGCGGGCGCTGATTCTCATGACCAAGAGGAGAGAGAGAGTCGGAGGGAAAAATCCCCTACCACCGATCGACGTGATTGATAGTAATATCCCACTAAGGATTTGACCGCATCGATTCCTATGCTCTTAAGATTTGTCTTTCCAAAGAAAAGAATTATAGTGTACAAGCATATAAGCTAAATCAATGGCTTATTAAAACCCGTACGCCGCCCATCCCATCGCGGGTCCCGTCAGAGTTGGCATTCAGTGAATGACTTGTCACACCAGCAGGAGAAATGGAGAGAGAAAGACAAAAATGGAAGGTGGCGGCCGGCCGCCCTTCTGCAAGAAGAAGCAACTGAGGTTAAGAACGGGCCACTGGCTCACTATTGAAGAACGTGTGTGTATATATATATATATATATATATATATATATTCAGTTCATTGTTGCATTTTTTTAATTTCAGTTTAAATCTTAATTTAACGCGTAGGCCAGCTGGTAAATCAACGCATAGGTCAGCTGATTGGTTAAAAAATAAAAACTGGAAGAAGAATTCTATTTTTCTTCAAATTGGATTTAATTATTATGAGGAGTTAGTTTGTAATTAATGCTTATTTTATAGCTTTTAAATAAAAAAATAACGATATTCTATGCTTTTTTAATCCTTTCAAATCTATTTAAAGTTAAAATATTAATAGAAAATAAATTATTCGAAATACTAATATATATATAGAGATTTGAATGTGAGTAAGAGCTCTAGAATTTTTTCAGTCTCTAATTTCTTGATAAGGTTTATGTGTAATACTCAAGAATTAATTTTTGAGGAATTGTCTATTTACTTCTAATTAATTAATCTAACAGAGTCATAAATTTTATTTGAATAAATAGAAACCAATGGATGCAATCTCTAAATTAATTTCTTCATTTCACAATTTCATTCATTTCCTAAAACATATATACAATAGTGAAAAGGTCAATCAATATATCAATCAGCCTTTTTAAACTCCTTACTGCAAAAGAATAAATAAAAATACAGAATAAAAAAAAACTTGGGAATGCCTAATCTGTCTCACTCCACTGGATTATGTCCCCTTCTTGAAAATATATTAAAACTATGCATCGAGCTAACAACTCTGTAGGTTCCTATAACGTACAACTACAACCAATACAAGATAGTGGAAATAGTATGAATGTAATTATTCAATTAATGTCAATATAAATATAAGAATAAACATAAGTATGAACATATAATTATAAATGCATGTAGCAATCAATATGAATAATATCATATCATATGACCAATAAAATCAAGTAACCAATGCAAGATAGTGGAAATAGTATGAATGTAATCATTCAATTAATATCAATATAAATATAAGAATAAACATAAGTATGAACATATAATTATAAATGCATGTAGCAATCAATATAAACAATATCATATCATATGACCAATAAAATCAAGGCAATTGTATATCTTATAACCAGAGATCAGTAGCCATGCAAAGGATTAGTAGGCTCTATCTTTCCTATGTCTATCACATACAAAATATTTTTTATATTGGTTTATGGAATCAATACATTATACATAGAAGGGGCCTACGTGTTAATCATAAAGAAATAAAAAAAGATTACAAGCCCTAAAAGGGACAAATGCTCACAATTACTCAGAGAGTTATAATCAAAAACAAAATACAATTTTAATAAGCTAATGATCCCACTAAGAATACAATAACAAAAATGAACAAAAGGAAATATAGACATATGATGGAACCCGTGGAGGAGATAACAGAGTTGTAAATCAGTAAAATAGCCCTAGAAGAAGACAACCTCCACCAACGAAACTCCATCAACAAGAACGAGCATCAACACTAGATAAAATACAAACCATGACATCCAAAACTAAATCTCAAGATGAAATCCAGATTCAAAATTTGCAGGTTAAGAAAAACCTCCAAATAAAAACCAAATAAACACAACTTCAAAAAAGAAGCATAACCACCACCAAGAGAGGAGAAGAATCGCCAAAGAACTAATAAATAAATATTAAAACCCCTCACAATAAGGCACCAGAAGTAGCAAAGCACAATACCAAAGGGGCTAAAACCCAATACCTTAAAGACTAAAACCAAACCCCCCAACAACTTAACCAAAAATACCCAACCACAAACAAGCAAGAACATTGGAGCCTAGAACCAAAACAAAAAATCCACAACCTACCAAAAGTCTCAGAAAGGGACCTTGGAACAAAGAACCTAAGCCGCTAAAGACAACCCAACAAGTAGCATTCCATAAGACAACCAACACCGAATAAGACACTCCGAAAATAGAAAAACCCTACCCCATTTAGAAAAAACACAAATATAAATAAAACATTTTAAGTTGGGTTATAAAGTGCTTTTAATCAATTAAATCTACCTTCATAGTACTTAAATTTTTGCACCAAATTTGTTTTTTTTTTTTCTTATTTTTCATACCTATAACCGTGGAGAAACTATTATTAAAACATGCACAACTTTTAAATCATTATCATCTTAAAAAATATTACAAAGACCATCATTAACCTCCCCAACACTGTTGTTAGCCCCCAAATGATTATAGGGGCTCAACTAGTCAAAATGATTAATAGGATTCTTAACGGAATGCAAATCTAAATGTTGATTCCCACCACCCAATTTTATTAATGTGTTAATAGAAAAAAGAGAACAAAATATGTTAATTATAGGGACAATATTAAAAATATCCAAACCACCATGAACAAGAACATGAACATCCACAAGGTAAGAAATATTATAATTTTGAGTCTCCTATTCAAGATAATGATTCCCATCAACATCTAAATAAGAGACCACTTTAAACATGTTCTAACTAACCCCATCATAAACATATTCCTTAGTAGGAGAAAGAGTTAGTTGATTACCAAAAATATAAATAATTGGAACAAAAATAGGATTAACAACCGTAGTATTAATATAGCTCATGATTTCCTCCACAACAAAAGTATTAGCAAAAAAGATGTTGTCATCATGTGGTGCTAACCTAACATTTTTCTTAGCAATAGTAGTCACAAGTTTGGGAGAAACCATCAAATCCTATTCTAAGTTAGTCTGAAGGCTAAAAAAAATCAATTTTTTGATGACTTGGAGTTTTGCAGAGTTAAAAAGAAATGAGGGAACCCCTCCATCTCGACATATTGAATATACCTAAATTTTTAATCCCAAGTCACACTCTATGGGGATATCATTTTGATATATCTTATTCCACCATAACATGAGCAAGCAAAGGTTAAGACCCATTTGACATAATATTATCAATTTTAAGAGGATGACCAGATAATGATCCCAATTCATGTAATGGAAGGGGAAAAAATAAATGGGGTCGAAGATTTGGGAAAGAAACCCAAAAGTAAGGATGATGGGCGAGTCCATAAAAATGTCAAAATAAATGAGCATTCGATCAATTTAATAGATTAATTATTCACAAATTAAGAGAAATGGGTTATAACTTTGTACAATCCATGTAATTTATTAATTTAATCCACACATGCCTTATATCTAAGAGGGTAATTGAAATTACCGCTCAAATTAAGATTAAAGAAAAATTTTAAAATTGAGTCAAGACTGGGTCTACGACTAAGAAATTTACCAATAAATGCATGCGAATTCAAAAGGGGATTCAAGAAAAAGAATCATATCTCCTAAAACTTGAAGTGACAACAACCAATGATGGGCTGAAGTTTTGAGATAAAAAAAACCACCAAAGAAGGGGCACCTTAATTAAGGGCATCAATAAAAGGGAGAGAATTCTTTTTACTATTTTAAAAGCATGATCATTTAACTAAATATTATTAACTACCATTCAAACCATATAAACAGTCAAGGGTGGAAATATCATGATTAAAAAGCAAGAACATTTGAGAAAATCATAGAAAATGAATAAACCCTCGACTACCCAAGGTCAAGAGGAAAATAAACATATAAGAAAGAGAAAATAGGAACTTCCCTTAACATATGATGCAGAAAGAGGCAATGGGCTCAAGTAGAACTACTCTGATGTAGATTAAGAAATAGGGGAGATGACTAGGGTGAATCTCTAATAGAGCACATGTTATATGTGTAGAAGAGCATGTATACACTCACTATTGCAAACCTAATCCAAGCACTATAATTTTGATGATAACAAGCATTTTTATGGCTTTTACTACTTTCTTCTATTTTTATGACTTTTACTATAATTTTTATGATAACAAGCATGATTCATTATGTTTTGTGTAAAATCCCTAGCTACTAGAGGTTAAGGAAGATACAAATTATGTATTTATTATATAGTATGATTTGGTTTGTATTATACACCATAATTAAAATCTTTCTTAATTAAAAACGTAATATTAGACAATCAAATCAAGGACAATTATTATTACCAATTATATTATATGATATAGTTTGCACTATACGATTACTCATGTAAAAATTGTTCATCCCAGAGATCGTAATAAATAAAATCTATGATTTTAGACTTATTATGTTATTTGATGTCCACAATCCTGAATGTTCAACATGTTGCAATTCTGATTTTACGGATTAGAATTTTGATGATAGCAATCATTCATATTTTTCTACGATTACCTTGCCTACTATCATTTCAACTCCACAAGATAAAGTGCAACTCAAGCCAGCTCATGATTGGGTATATTAGGTCTTAGTTAGTTTATAATTTTTTTCTCTTTCTTGAGTCTATTATAAATAATGTGGTTCTTGATGCTAAGTAACCTTGCACATACACATGGTGGAAAATTTCTATCTGTTGGATAGAGTTCTCTATTTTAATCGCATCATCCGGTATGATCCAAACATCATCCTAGGCGATCTCTTAAAAATAAAAACTCTAATTAGGGCATCCTGGTTAAGGCAGTCATCATTATACTCATTATCCTAGATGATATTTATATCGGCCGGGATGATAGGCTCATGTTGAGTCCAGTAATTAGGTTGTTAAGCCTAAGTAAATGTCCCAAGGCTACCAAGAGGGGGGTGAATTGGTAGTTTAAAAATTTTAAACCCTCTTAGAAGATTAAGTTGAACCGAAATAAAATTTTCTTTTACAGTTTGTAGAAAATATTTTTCAACCACAGAGTTGTTTAAACTGAAATTTAAAGTGCGGAAACGTAAAAACAATAAAGTAAATGACACCAGATTTATAGTGGTTCGGTCTATAACCAGACCTACATCCACTCCTCAGAGGCACCCTCTGAGTATTGCACTAAAACCAATAGTGACTCTCCTTTAGCACCCACATCAAGGCAGAGAAGCCTTTACAACACACTCTTTTCACCACTACCCGGCGCGGCAGAGAACCGTCGTCCTTTTACACAATCCCCAGTGCTGGCAGAGAACCGTCATCCTTTTACACAATCTCAAGTGTTGGCAGAGATCCGTCATCCTTTTACACTCTCCTAGTGTGGGCAGAGAACCCTAAGGCTGTTCACACTCTCCAAGTGTAGGCCGAGAACCTATCGGTTGTTCACACTCTCCAAGTGTCGGCAGAGAACCAAATCTCCTTGACTGATCTTCTCACAAGAATCTAGAAGGAAGAAGGAAAAGAGTGAAGTAATCCAAATTCACAAGTAGAGACTCTTACCTTTGAAATCCAAGTGAAGCCTTCTCGCTCCAGTGGTAGGAATCCTCCTTTGAATGCTCTCTTCCACTCTCTACTTGGCTATTCTCTCAAGAGGCACGAAGATCAAATAACAAAAAGATTGGGTGGCAGTCTAATTTGGACCTTTTATATAAAAGACAAGAAAAACCGCCCAAAAACTGCAAGTTTTCAAATCTGTACGCAGTGGATCGTCCCGTATGATCATAGATCGTCCTGGACAATTTTACTTAAACGATCTGAAATGACCCTATTTGAATATGTGTATGAAATGTCTTCGTACAGATGATCGTCCTGTACGAACGAGGTTCGTCTAGTACGAACAGTTATTACAAGGTCGGTTCTAGAAACTGCTGAAAACTGTTCTAAGTCGGTTAATCGTTTGGATGAGAATATGTTCGTCTGGACGAAAATTTTCCAGAGACCCGATCGTCCTGGACGATTATTTACTTCGTCTGGACGAAAATATTTCAGAGGACCAATCGCCACGGACGATAATTTATTTTCGTTTGGACGAAAATTTTCCAGAGACCCGATCGTCCTGGATGATATTTAATTTCGTCTGTACGAAAATTTTCCAGAGGACCAGTCGCCACGTATGATAATAAAATTTGTCTGGACGAAAATTTTCCAGAGACCAATCGTCTGGTACGATAATTAATTTTGTCCTGGATGAATAAGACTTAGAAAAAATTTTTCAAGCAAGTTCCTATTCGTTCCATGTGCCCTCTAGGAGATAACTGTCCGATCGTCCTATACGATAGGATATCGTCCAGTACGATCAGTATAAAATTTTATGATCTCCTTATGTGTGTGTGTATGTTTTTTATTCACTCAATTACAATCACTCCCTTTCAAAATTAATTCAAAGAAAAAATGCAAACTTCAAATTAACAAAGTATCTCATGTTGAATTTGATTTGAAGTTATCGTAGCCTGGAGTCTGATTTTCCTAAAATGTTAGTACACACAAGAGCAAAAACAAATCTTCTAAAATTGTTAGGAGATAATTACACATTTGAACAATAATGTTTGAAATCATCAAAACTATTCAAGTTGCAAGAAATGTAAAGGCATTCAAATAGCAACTATTCTAACAATCTCCCCCTTTTTGATGATGGCAAAATAATTATTATTTGTATGGTTTCAAGTTAAACAAATCTCCTATCTCCTAAACTCCCCATGAATTGATGAGTACATTAAAATAAGGAGGCATAAAGATCAATATTTTTGTTTTTCAAAAATTTTAACACAAACAACCACAAAGTCAAATACTTGCAAACAGAATAATCAAAACAGAAAACACAATAATTTCTCCCACTTTTTGACATCAACAAAAAGTGAAGAAGAAATAGACAAGAAATGTAAGTAATTATATGAAATTCATTTTAAAATTTAATCTAAGTGGTGATTGACATAGGGTATGCAATTTTAAACTAAAAATATTAGGTCAATCATAGAAATTCATAAAATTTAAGAAGTGATATAACATTGTAAGTAAGAAGAATTTATCAAAGACATGATTCAATTTAGACATTCGACTATAGAAAATCATTACAAGAGAGATGTATAAAAATTCTATATTTCAAAGTTCAATAGAATATAAATGAACATAAGATCAATTTGAATTAAGAGATTGAATGAATTTGGAAAGAAGAGAATTACCATATGTGGCGCTTTGCGCATCTTTTTCAAAAATTTTGGGGCACATTTTTGTGCAATTTTTCTTTGTTGGGCTTATTTTGTGCCTATTTTTCACTTTGCAAATCTTTGCGAATTTCTTTTGATTTTTGTACTTTTTGTACAATTTTCAAGAGTAATTGAGACCAATTCTTTCCAAAATCAATAATCTAAAATTTCAGATATTTCTAAGTGCATAAAATATCACTTGATCATAGAAATACAAAATAAGAAAATATCTAAATTACAATAGTAATATTAACTTTTATGTAGTCTAAATGAATAGACATGAATTTAAAAGTTCTAATTACAACAAGTTATAAACAACTTTTAAATTTAGAAAGACTAGATTTTCTAATATAGATAATCTTAAATTACAATCTAATTTAAGCACTATGAAGATTAAATAATACTAATGAAATTCATAAACATTAACCACATTCCAAAATCAAATCAAATTTGAAAAACAGTATAACATCCTTTGATATTAATGAACGGATTACATAATATCTAAAAAAAAAGAAGAAAATACATTGAACTTAAAAAAAAAAGAAAAAACAAACACAAACACTTAACATTGAAATAGACACAATAAAAATATAAAATACGAATACAACAAACACATAGAAAATCATCTCTACTGTTCTGGAGGAGGAGGAGGAATGCCGCCAAAAAGGTTGAAGTAGGAGGCCATCAACATTACATTGGTATTAATTTCATATACTTCATTTCTAATATTACCAATGTCTTGTTGCTGCTGCGTAAGTTGAGCATCAAATTGATCAAACCTTTGATCAATGTGAGTCTCTAATCTATCAAATCTTTTAATCAGATTCTGATAATCTGATTGAGGAGCAGAAGCTTGCACTCCTTCTTCTTCCTCCTCTTCTGAAGCACTGGCATGTGCTTTTCCTTTTTCCTCCTTGAAGAGCAATCTGAATGAAGCATCATTATAGTAAACTGGCTCTTCGTATTCTTCATTAGTATGCACTAGGTTGTATTTCTTTTCTAAAATGTAAGTAATTAAGTGTCCTAATGAAATGTTCTTCTTGCTCTTCTAATCTGCATGTCCTATTTCTGAAAGTCCATAGATATGATCTATGATAAGTTGGGCTTCGTCAATAGGATGTCCTTCCATAATTAAAAAGGTTAGAGAAGAAAGGAGAGGGGTAATATTAATCCTATCACCAGCTTTAGGAATCATTGAGGATCGAAGGATATGCTGGATGATTCGGGATTTTTTGGTCATTCCAGAAACTCTAGCAACATGATAGGTTAGGCCAATTTCTCTAATCACCCTATTGACTTCATACCATTCGAATTTCTTTTCACTCATTAGGGTATTGGCTCTATATCCCTCAGTTCTTAAGTTCAAAAATGCACCAAGGTCGTGCTTGGTGATCTCAACTTTTTATTTAAAGACATAAGAACTAATGGTGGAGTGGTCAGAATTAAAACTCATGTTCGCTAGGAAATAGTGGTAGGTTTGCTTGTTGTAGAAGTGTACGAGAGAAAAAATGAAATGAAATTGGGTTGAGGCAAAGAGGTGCATTACCCGAAATTTTAACTCAATTTGAATTAGAATGCGAGAGGAAGTGATTTTGGCGGATGCAAAACGAGGAAAAGATTCCTCATTCGCCTTACAAAGAAAGTTATCTGATGCATTCCTATTTGGTTTCTTCACCAACACCTTTTGTCTCTTGCTTGAGGAGGCCATTATCGATTTGAAGTAGAAAGGGATTGAAAATGAAGTTTGGAAGTGTGATTGTTAAGTTAGAAAGCCTTCATATTTAAAGAAAAACGATACGTTCGTCCTGGACGAAAATATTCGTCCTGGACGAAAATATTCGTCCTGGACGAAAATATTCGTCCTGGACGAAAATATTCGTCCTGGACGAAAATATTCGTCCTGGATGAAAATCATCGTTCGTCTGGATGAAATTATTTCGTACAGACGATCCAATTCGTCCAAAATGTAACGACTTTTCGTAATCAACACAACTTACGATGCGTCCCTTCGTACAGGCTTTTTGACTTGACCGATCGTACAGACAAAAATTTTTCGTACAGACGATCAAAAAGTAAATCATTTTAATGTCTCTTGAAAACCGTCCCCTACAATGAACCGACACCTATTCGTCTGGACGAACGAAAACTTCGTACAGACGAAGTCCATATTAAAAACTGTCTTATCCACTCAACCGCTCCATTCAATCGTCCCGACGTTTGAGAAAAAAAAATATTTTCGTCCTGGACGATCGTCCGATCGTACAGACGATCTAATTAAAAACTGCTCTCAAAACGGTTAAAATTCGCGCAAACTATTCTTTCACATATCGTCCCGTACGAAACCATATTCATCCCGGACGATTTCCTCCAAAATTTTTAATTTTGATTTTTAAATTAAGAAAAACAAACTAAACATTCAAAAACACAGAAAACATAAAACAAAAATATTGATCCAAAAACAATTCATTCAAAACACACAAAATTTCACAAAATCAAAAACAAAATAAAACAAATATCAATGTTGCAAAGACATTTTGTTTAGGCATTCAAATCAATAACACCAAGCCTTGTTCTTAAAGTACTGAAAGTATCAAAGGCTAAAGGTTTTGTAAAAATGTCTGCAAGTTGATTTTCAGTTGAAACATGTATGAGTTCAATTTCTCCTTTGGATACATGATCCCTTATGAAATGATGCATTATATCAATGTGTTTGGTTCTAGAATGTTAAATAGGATTTTTGGAAATGCAAATAGTACTAGTATTGTCACAATAAATTGGAATAGTGCATATAGTTAATCCTAAATCAATCAACTGTTGTTTTAACCAAAGTACTTGTGCCACACAACTTCCTAATGCAATGTATTCTGCTTCTGCAGTAGATAGTGCCACTGAATTTTGTTTTCTACTAGACCATGAAACTAATGAATTTCCAATGAATTGACATGTTCCAGAAGTGCTTTTCCTATCCACTCTACAGCCTGCAAAGTCAGAATCTGAGTAACCAATAATTTCAAATGAAGAGCTAAACTTAGGATACCAAATTCCTAAGTTTTGAGTTCCTAGTATATATCTTAAAATCCTTTTCACTGCTGTCAAATGTGATTCTTTTGGATCTGATTGAAATCTAGCACATAAGCAAACACTGAACATAATATCTGGTCGGCTAGCAGTCAAGTAAAGTAAAGATCTAATTATCCCTCTAAATTTCTTTTGATCAACAGATTTTCCCTTAAGGTCCTTATTCAACTGAACTGAAGAACTCATTGGTGTACTAACAGGTTTAGCATTGTCCATTTCATATTTTTTGAGAATGTCCTTAATATATTTAATTTGACTAAGAAAAGTACCTTCCTCAAGTTGCTTAATGCTAAATCCTAGAAAGTAATTTAAATCTCCCATTAGACTCATTTCAAATTCACTACTCATTGTTTTAGAAAAATCATCACAAAGATATTTATTTGAAGATCCAAAGATAATGTCATCCACATAAATTTGAACAATAAGTATATCCTTTCCAATTTTTCTTAAAAAGAGAGTTGTATCCACACTTCCTTTTTCAGAAGATCTTTCAAGTAGGAAGGTGCTCAACCTCTCATACCAAGCCCTAGGTGCCTGTTTCAATCCATATAATGCCTTTTTTAACTTGAAAACATGATTTGGAAATTTAGAATTTTCAAAACCTGAAGGTTGTTCTACAAAAACATCTTCCTCAATTACCCCATTTAAAAAGGCACTTTTGACATCCATTTGAAATAATTTAAAACCTTTAAAACAGGCAAAGGTTAGTAAAAACCTAATTGCTTCAAGTCTAGCTACAGGGGCAAAAGTTTCCTCAAAATTAATTCCTTCAATTTGATTATACCCCTTAGCTACTAATCTAGCCTTATTTCTAATGACTACTCCTGAGTCATTCATTTTATTTTTTAACACCCACTTGGTTCCAACAACACTTTGATCTTTTGGCCTTGTAATTAGTTCCCAAACTTTATTTCTTACAAATTGATTTAACTCTTCTTGTATGGCCAATATCAAAAACTCATCAGAAAGTGCTTGATCAATGTTAGTGGGTTCAATAGTTGAAATAAAGGCTGAATGATTGACTTCCTTGTTTAATCCACGCCTAGTTCTAACACCCTCACTTGGTTCACCTATAATCAATTCCTTTGGGTGGTTTTTAGAAAATCTCAAATCTCTAGGCAAAGGGTTTTCTCTTTCCAAATTTTCTTTCACATTTTCTTTCAAATTTAATCTATCAATCTTTTGGGACTTTTCTTCAATTTTTTCTTCAACAATATTTGGCTCTTCCATGTTTCCACTTTCATCAAATACAACATGTGTGGTTTCTTCAATGACTAAAGTTCTTTTGTTGAATACCCTATAAGATTTTCCAACACTTGAATATCTAACAAAAATTTCTTCATCTGATTTTGGATCAAATTTTCCTAAGGCAGATTTTCCATTATTATGTATGAACACCTTGCAACCAAATACATGCAAATGAGACAAATTTGGTGTTCTACCTTTTAGCAACTCATAGGGTGTTTTATTCAAATTTGATCTCACATTCACCCTATTCAGAACATAGCATGCAGTGCTAACCGCCTCAGTCCAAAAATATCTAGGAAGCGAGTATTCTGCTAACATTGCTCGGGCGGCTTCTATTAATGTTCTGTTTTTTCTTTCAACTACCCCATTTTGTTGAGGAGTTTTAGGTGCAGAAAAATTGTGATCAATCCTCTTTTCTTTACAGAAATTTTCAAATCTTTCATTTTCAAATTCTCCTCAATGATCACTTTGTATAGAAATTATTTCACATCCTAGTTTTCTTTGTATCCAAGTTGAAAAATTTCTGAATTCCTCAAATGATTCACTCTTATGAAAAAGAAATTTAACCCAGGTGAATCTTGAAAAATCATCTACAATAACAAATCCATATACCTTCCCTCCTAGACTTACAGTGCCTATAGGTCCAAAAAGATTCATGTGTAGAATTTCTAAAGGTTTACTGGTCCTAAGATCTTTATTGGACTTAAAAGAGGACTTCACTTGTTTTCCTAATTGACATGCATCACAAAGATGGTCCTTGGTAAAGTCTAGTTTAGGTATACCTCTCACCAAATTCTTTTGGGTAATTCTTCTAAGATTTTTCATACTAGAGTGACAAAGTCTCCTATGCCAAAGCCATGATTCATCAGAAATAGTTTTCAAACAAAAAGCAGTAGGAGATTGAATACAATTTAAATCTAGCATGTAGACATTGTTTACCTTTTTTCCATTTAAAACAATTTTCTCATTTAGGCTTATTATGCAGCTAGTAGGTAAAAATTTTACATTATAGCCCTTATCACATAGCTGACTTATGCTAAGCAAATTATGTTTTAAGCCTTCAACTAATAACACATTGTCTATAAAAAAGTTTTTCAAATTTCCAATCATACCTGATCCAACCACTTTCTTTGTGGTATTATCTCCAAGTGTAACCTTGCCTCCACTCCTGGCTTCCAGCGTTATGAATTGAGCAGTATCTCCAGTCATGTGCTTTGAACATCCACTGTCCAGGTATCATATACTCTCACGAGGTCTTGTGTGAGAGTATTCCTGCAAAATTCTCAAATGTTAGACCTGGGAACCCAAACAAGTTTGGGTTCACCTTTATGAAATTTATAATCAGATGCATGTATGATATGTCTAGGTTTATGCATCTTAGTTATCCACACCAAATTAGTTTTCATCTTTAAAGTGCAGGTGTGAGATATATGTCCCATAAATCCACAATTATTACATTTAACATTAAGAAAAATATTCCTATGTTTTCTTACATATGATTGTCTTCTAAGGAATTTCATGAATTTAGGATAATATTTAGGATTTGTAAAATCTTCAAGTTTAGGGGGGTTCCTATTATCCTCAAGAGCTCTTATAGTGAGTTTGTAAAATGAATTCATATCTTCCAAGATTCGATTGGTATAATTGATTCTATATGTCTTGCTCTCAGATTCATCCTTAAAATTCTTAAATTCTTTTTCAAGTTCAGCATAGGATGATTTTAAATTCTCAAAATTTTTATTCAAGTCATCATATTCATCAAGTAGTTTCATGTGGTTGTTATCAATTAAAGCATGATCTTTCCTAAGGATTTCGTGTTCCTTATTAAGCTCTTCCAATTCTAAAACTAAACTAGCATGCATCTTTTTCATTTTCCTATATGCATCATGCATGTGTTCAGAAACTTCAAACAATTCATCATAGGTTAAATCACATACCTCTTCTTGATCTGATTGTTCAACATTATCTGCCATCAAGCAAAGGTTGGTGACTTCTTCTTCTTTTTTAGTCTCAGATGAGTTTGAAGCTGAGTCCGCCCAAAAAGCCTTTTGAAACTTGTTCTTGCCCTTCTTTACCATTGGTTTCTCCTCTACCTTCTCCTTGCTAGGAGTGGATTTGAGTTTTGGATAATCAGTCTTTATATGACCTGGTTTCCTGCATTCATAACAAATCACTTCATTAGAAACCTTGCCATTTCTGTTATACTTACCTCTATTCCATTGCTGGCGTCTCTTCTGCTTCCTCTTTAAAAAGCTTCTGAACTGTCTAGTCATCAATGCAATATCGTCTTCATCCTCAGGTTGTGAGTGTTCACTTTCTGACTCTTCCACATTTAGTGCAATATTCTTGTCCTTTCTAGATTCACCTGCATCAATCTTTCTTTGACTTACTCCTTGCTCATAAGCAATGAGTGAACCAAGAAGATTGTCAATGGAATAAATGTTCAGATCTTTAGACTCTGTAATTATAGTAATTTTAGCATCGTATGCAGTAGGTAAACAACGAAGAATCTTATTGACCATTTCAGCATTAGTTAATTCCCTACCAAGTGCATGCAAAGAGGTGACAATTTGAGTGAATCTTGTGTACATATCTGAAATAGATTCATTAGGTTTCATGCGAAATAATTTATAGTCATGTAACAAGATATTGAGTCTTGATTGCTTAACCTCATTTGTCCCTTTATAAGTTATACAAAGTCTATCCCATATGTCCTTTCCGCTTTTACAAGTGGAAACTCGCATGTAGTCTTCAGATTTTAAAGCACAAAAGAAATTATTTAGACATTTCACATTTAATTATGCTAAGTCACGTTCTTCAATAGTCCAATCTGCATAGGGTGTTTCTACCCTAACTCCTTCAACTAATCTAGTTGGTTTTGAGTAACCTTCCTGGACTAGCATCCACATGCGATAATCAAGTGACTGTAAGAAAGTAGACATGCGTGTTTTCCAAATATCAAAAGGAATATTGTCAAACAGTGGAGGTCTAGTGATAGAGTAACCCTCAGGTGTGTTTCGGTTTCCAAAAGTAGCCATCTACGTTAATCAAAAAGTAGTTCAAACTTATGATTTTGAAACTAGGCTCTGATACCACTTGTTGAGTCCAGTAATTAGGTTGTTAAGCCTAAGTAAATGTCCCAAGGCTACCAAGAGGGGGGTGAATTGGTAGTTTAAAAATTTTAAACCCTCTTAGAAGATTAAGTTGAACCGAAATAAAATTTTCTTTTAAAGTTTGTAGAAAAATATTTTTCAACCACAGAGTTGTTTAAACTGAAACTTAAAGTGCGGAAACGTAAAAACAATAAAGTAAATGACACCAGATTTATAGTGGTTCGGTCTATAACCAGACCTACATCCACTCCTCAGAGGCACCCTCTGAGTATTGCACTAAAACAAATAGTGATTCTCCTTTAGCACCCACAACAAGACGGAGAAGCCTTTACAACACACTCTTTTCACCACTACCCGGCGCGGCAGAGAACCCTCGTCCTTTTACACAATCCCCAGTGCTGGCAGAGAACCGTCGTCCTTTTACACAATCTCTAATGTTGGCAGAGAACCGTCGTCCTTTTACACTCTCCTAGTGTGGGCAGAGAACCCTACGGCTGTTCACACTCTCCAAGTGTAGGCAGAGAACCTATCGGCTGTTCACACTCTCCAAGTGTCGGCAGAGAACCGGATCTCCTTGACTGATCTTCTCACAAGAATCTAGAAGGAAGAAGAAAAAGACTGAATAATCGAAATTCACAAGTAGAGACTCTTACCTTTGAAATCCAAGTGAAGCCTTCTCGCTCCAGTGGTAGGAATCCTCCTTTGAATGCTCTCTTCCACTCTCTCCTTGGCTATTCTCTCAAGAGACACGAAGATCAAATGACAAAAAGATTGGGTGGCAGTCTAATTTGGACCTTTTATATAAAATACAAGAAAAACCGCCCAAAAACTGCAAGTTTTCAATTCTGTACGCAGTGGATCATCCCGTACGATCATAGATCGTCCTGGATGATTTTACTTAAACGATCTAAAACGATCCTATTTGAATATGTGTACGAAATGTCTTCGTACAGATGATCGTCCTGTACGAACGAGGTTCGTCCAGTACGAACGGTTATTACATGGTCGGTTCTAGAAACTGCTGAAAATTGTTCTAAGTCGATTAATCGTTTGGATGAGAATATGTTCATCTAGACGAAAATTTTCCAGAGACCCGATCGTCCTGGATGATTATTTACTTCGTCTGGTCGAAAATTATTTTAGAGGACCAATTGCCACGGACGATAATTTATTTTCGTTTGGACGAAAATTTTCCAGAGACCCGATCGTCCTGGACGATATTTAATTTCGTCTGTACAAAAATTTTCTAGAGGACCAGTCACCATGTACGATAATAAAATTCGTCTGGACGAAAATTTTCCAGAGAACCAATCGTCTGGTACGATAATTAATTTTGTCCTGGAAGAATAGGACTTAGAAAAATTTTTTCGAGCAAGTTCCTATTCGTTCCATGTGCCCTCTAGGAGATAACTGTCCGATCGTCCTGTACGATAGGATATCGTCCAGTACGATTAGTATAAAATTTTATGATCTCCTTATGTGTGTGTGTATGTTTTTTATTCACTCAATTACAATCACTCCCTTTCAAAATTAATTCAAAGAAAAAAATGCAAACTTCAAATTAACAAAGTATCTCATGTTGAATTTGATTTGAAGTTATCGTAGCCTGGAGTCTGATTTTCCTGAAATGTTAGTACACACAAGAGCAAATACAAATCTTCTAAAATTGTTAGGAGATAACTACACATTTGAACAATAATGTTTGAAATCATCAAAACTATTCAAGTTGCAAGAAATGTAAAGGCATTCAAATAACAACTATTCTAACAGCTCAAATCAGGAAGAATCAATCTCAAGATCTATTTATGTATTATTTATTTTTGAATATCATCCAGGACATTGTCTAGGATGATGCAATATAATTATGCCTAAATTATTCTATTTATTAAGGAAAGCAATTAAAGTTTTGATTACTTAATCCAATCATCTTAGATGATCGCAGGATCAGACGAAATGATAAGTTCAAAAAACTTTAGTTGTTCCTAGATAGTCTTCATCGGCTAGCTACCTTCAGGGCGATTTTCTTGACAATTTTCTCATATTTGAACTAATCATCTGGGACGATCGTGAGATCGATTTGGATGATTAAGCTACTTTTTCATAATCTAGACATTCATTTAGAATGATTATCTAGATGATATCCAATAATTTGTACTGATCGTACAAGATGATATTATATTGGCTTGGATGATATGAACAAAAATCATCTAATTATCCCAAACTGTCTGGGCTGATTGAGCAAAATTTATGCTGATCGTCTAGGATGATATGTATATCGTCTTGGATGATAAAGTCGGTTTATATAAAATAAGAGCTATTTTAAAACTCTTTATTTAAGAGCTCTTATTTTTCCCAAGAGCTCATCTTTTACTACTGTCTTGACCTGAGAGAGCTTAGAGGAGAGGGAGAAAAAGGGAGAGAGAGAGAGAGATGATCATGTGAGGGGAGTTTATGAGGGGCTTCACAAAGGTTGCTTGAAGAAAGGTTCCAAGTTTTCTTCTCTGATTGTTGTCACTTATTCTTGGAGGTTTGAGAGAGGTTCACTTCATCAATATCAAGGTTTTGTACCAACTTCAGGAGGAAACAAAAGGAGTTAGGTTCTCTGCCTCACTGGTATCGGTGAAAATGAGGTTTTGTACAGGCTTCTCTACCTTGATGTGGGAGAAAAAGGAGAGTCATTGAGTTTAGTGCAATACTCAGAGGGCACTTTCAGGGAGTGGACGTATGTTGAGTTGACCGAACCACTATAAATTTTTGTGTTATTTTCTACTACCTTTTTCCACAATTAATTTTCATATGATTTCTTTGTGGTGAATTTTAGTTCGGTTAAGATTTTATTTTTTAGATTAAAATATTTTTTTAAAATACTAATTCACCCCCCTCTTAGTTATCTTGGGCTAGTTCATATGAGCTTAACATCTCTAACGAACTTTCAAGTGGTATTAGAGTGGAATTTATAAAATTAAGATTGAAAACTTTTTAAATTTTTATTCATGTCTAACTTTAGTAATCATAATATAATGGAAGGATATTCTATTATACATCGTCCTTTGTTTTATAATATATTTTTTTATTTTTGGAAAACTTACATGTCAATATTTTTACAATCGCTTGATTATCGTTTGTGGATGCTTATTAAAGAAGGTTATACATCACCTTCTCATGAACTTAAAATTCCTTTTACAGAATGGATTTTTGGTGAAAGAGATTTAGCACAACTTAATGTAAAAAGCTTGAACTATTTTTTTATTCTTTGAAATTTAAAAATTATATGCGTGTTTCAACTTGTGCAAATTATAAAGAAATTTGGGATAGATTATGTGTAACTTATAAAGGCAAACAATGAAGTTAAACAATATAGATTGACTATTTTATTGCATAACTATGAAGTTTTTTGTATGAAATCTTCTGAATCAATTTCTGACATGTATATAAGGTTTACTCAAATTGCCACCTCATTTCATGCTTTAGAAAGAGAGCTAACTAATTATAAAATGGTCAATAAAATTTTGAGATGCCTGCTTTCTTCTTTTGATGCTACGATCACTGAAATTACTGAATCTAAATATTTAAATACTTATTATGTTGATAATTTACTTCGATCACTTATTGCTTATAAGCAGGGGATGAATAAAAAAAATCTTGATGTATGTGAGAAAAAGAAGGAGAGAACTGTGGCACTAAAAGCTAACAACATGGATACTAATTCTTTTGAATCTGAAAACGATAATGTTGCCTTCATCACTAAGAAATTTAAAAGTTTTTAAGGAAAAACAGCATGTATCATCAGAAGTGAAAAATGGATAAGGATGGTAAAAATTATAAAAATTCTTCTGATGTTATTTGTTTTTGATGCAAGAAGCCTAGACATGTTAAAGTTGATTGTCCTATACTTAAGGAGCAGCTAAGTAAGGAGAAGGGTAAGGAAAAACCTAAATACAGGAAGGACAAAAAGCAGTACCAAAAAGCTTTCTAGGCGAATTTTGCATCTAACTCAACTGAGACTGAAGCTGAAGAGAGATAACAATTTTGTGCTTAATGGGTGATCATCTTGATAAATCTGATCAAGAAGAGGTATGTGAACCAACCTACGATCAATTATTTGAAATTTTTGAGAAAATTTATTCATCATATAAAAAACTAAAGAAAAAGCATGCTAGCTTGAAATTAGAGTTTTTGAATTAATAAAAATAGCATAAAAGTTTAAGCAAAGATCACACTCTGCTTGATAGCAGTCATATGTCTTTACTTGATAAATTTAATGATTTAAATAAAAAGAATTATGATTTGATTGTTGAGCATAATTCTTTGAAAGCTTCTTACACCTCTCTATAATTTGATTTTAAAACTTATATTGAAGAATCTGAGCATAAAGAGCACTATTTGAATGTTAATAATGCTATTTTAGAAATTGCTAAATTGAGGTTTAAAATTAAATTGATGTTTAAAATTAAATTTAATACACTTGAGAAAAATTGAAATATATCAACACCTGATCTAAAGTCAAAACCTAGGAAGATGCATTATAACCCAAACTGAATAGTAAATCCTTTTCCCTGAGTTAGATATTTTTCATGTGAAATGTTAGGACATATTACACACACTTGCACTATTCACCATAGTACACATTGGATATGGAGACCAAAAGTGCATGTTTTACAACATAATGTAAATGCATTGCATTCTTCTTTTTATAAGAAGGAATCCAAACCTATTTAGGTTCCTAAATTTGAATGTTGATGATTTTTGTAGGTGTGCTCTCACCAAAGACCTCGTGAGAGCATTTGATACTTGGACAGCAGATGCTCACGGGTCATAATTGCTTAAACTTGCTGCTTAATAAATTTTGTGTTAAGATAGTTGCTATTTGCATGCTTTACATTTTTGCAATTTTTATAGTTTTGATGATTCCAAACATTATTGTTCAAATGTGTAGTTATCTCCTAACAATTTTAGAAGATTTCTATTTGCTCTTGTGTGTACTAACATTTCAGGAAAATCAAACTCCAGACTACGAAGACTTCAAATCAAATTCAACATGAGATATTTTGTGAATTTGAAGCTTATACTTTTCTTTGAATTAAATTTGAAAGGGAGTGATTGAAATTGAGTGAATAAAAACATACACACACATATAAGGAGATCATATAAAATTTATACTGATCGTACGGGACGATATCAGATCGTACGGGACGATCAGATAGTTATCTCCTATTGAGCACATAGAACGAATATGAACTAGCTTGAAAAATTTTCTAAGTCCTATTCGTCCGGGACGAAATTAATTATCATCCAGAACGATCTGGTCTCTGTAAAATTTTTGTCCAGACAAAATTAATTATCGTCAGAAAACGAGTTGCTCTATGTAAAATTTTCGTCCAGACAAAATTAATTATCGTCTAGGACGATCTGGTCTCTGTAAAATTTTTGTCCAGACGAAATTAATTATCGTCAGAAAATGAGTTGCTCTCTGTAAATTTTTTGTCCAGATGAAATTAATTATCGTCCAGGACGATCTGGTCTCTGTAAAATTTTCGTCCAGACGAAATTAATTATCGTCAGAAAACGAGTTGCTCTCTGTAAAATTTTCGTTTAAACAAAATTAATTATTTTCCAGGACGATCTGGTCTTTGTAAAAATTTTGTCAGACGAACCAATTTTCGTCCAGATGATTAACCGACTTAGAACAGTTTTCAGCAGTTTTCTAGAACCGATATAGTAATAACCGTTCATACCGAACGAACTTAGTTTGTACGGGACGATCAGCGTGTATGAAGACATTTTGTACACATACACAAATAGGGTTGTTTCAAAGTGTTTAAGTAAAATCGTCCAGGATGATCCACGATCGTACGGGACGATCCACTGTGTACATAATTGAAAATTTGCAATTTTTGGGCAATTTTTCTTGTCTTTTGAATAAATAGTCCAAATTAGACTGCCACCAAATCTTTTTGTCATTTGATCTTCGTGCCTCTTGAGAGAATAGCCAAGGAGAGAGTGTGAGAGTGCATTCAAAGAAGGATTCCTACCACTGGAGCGTGAAGGCTTCACTTAGAGTTAAAAGGTAAGAATCTCTACTTGTGAATTAGGATTACTTCACTCTTTTCCTTTTTCCTTCTAGATTTATTGTGAGAAGATCTGTCAAGGAGATCCGGTTCGCTGCCGACACTTGGAGAGTGTGAATAGCCGAAAGGGTCGCTTCTTACACTTGGAGAGTGTGAACAGCTGTAGGGTTCTCTGCCCACACTAGGAGAGTGTGAAAGGACGGAAGGGTTCTCTGCCCACACTAGAAGAGTGTGAAAGGACGGACGGTTCTCTGCCAACACTGGGGATTGTGTAAAATGATGACGGTTCTCTGCCGCACTGGGTAGTGGTGAAAAGAGTGTATTGTAAAGGCTTCTCCGCCTTGCTGTGAGTGCAAAAGGAGAGTCACTATTGGTATTAGTGCAATACTGAGAGGGTGCCTCTTTGGAGTGGATGTAGGTCTGTTTATAGACCGAACCACTATAAATCTGGTGTCATTTACTTTACAGTTTTTACGTTTCCGTATTTTATTTTTAATTTTTAAGACCTCTGTGGTTGAAAACCATTTTCTAGAAAAACTTAAAAGAAAAATTTTCATTTCGGTTCAACTTAAATTCAAAGAGGGATTAATTTTTTTTTAAAACTACCAATTCACCCCCCCTCTTGGTAGCCTTGGGACATTAACTTAGGCTTAACAACCTAATTACTAGACTCAACATTTTGGATTGTATGTTTACTACTTTATTGATTATTGTTATTTTCATTTTTTATGTTTATAGTTATTTTTTAGTTGTTACATCTCTGATGTTTTTATTTTCCTTTGAAATGATATTTTGTTTTTGTTTTTGGTTTTTAGAATTTTGTAGTCAATATCTAAAAATCCCTAAATCAGTTAAAGGGAGAAACATCATTGATTCTTTCCCTCTCTCTAACCTCTTTTAATGATGTAATTTTCTTTTCTAAACAAAAGTCGAACTCAAATTAACAATTGGACTTTGAAATAAAAGATCTTTACTATCTTGCTATAATAATCTATCTTATATATAATGTTCAAAGTTTTTATATTACTTTCAAGTACAATGAAATTTTGTTGTTGCATTTATCATATGATTTTGATTCTATTTTATGGTTTATTCTTCCCTTTATTAGATAGTGGGTTTTTCTTTTCTAATATCTAAAAGATATACTCATAACTGAGAATATTTAGGAGTTTTAAAAAGGGATCTAGCTTACAAAAATAATAAACAAAAAAAAGTAGCCAATGATGTCGAAACAAAAGATACGCAATGATCGCCAAAAATTAAAATATACACAAAGTGTATCAAAAATCAAAAGATGTACAAAGTGCGCCAATCAAATTGATAAGAGGCATAAAATGAGCCCACAAAAAGAAAAAGCTTCCCTCTCTTTCAAAACCTTTAAAACTTATAAGAATTTATATTTCACTTGATATTATCAAAGGCTTGATTTCAAATTTCATGATTGTGAAAAATTACTTTGGTATATTATTCTATAAGATTTTTTTTTTTGGAACATGTTTTGAACGAATCTCTTTTTATTATCCAATTGGTTTATTTTGTGTTAGATCTCTTATTTTCAAAAGATGATTTTTCCCTAAGAGAAGTCCGAGCTAGGGTTAACAGGATTAGATATTCTACCATTTTTTTATTTCATCGATGTTAACTCATTGTTCTTACAAGTCCTTAAATTCAATAACTTGGAAAGTTTATTATATTCATATCTTATTTTAAAAAAAATTAAAAAAAAATAAAATTAAAATTACTTTTTATTTTTTGTTTTATTTATTTGTCTCTTCTTTTTCTAGCTTTTTTTTTTTTAACTTTCTCTTTTATATGTGTTGTAAAGTTTTTAGGCCTTTTCTGATCATCGCTATCCATCATCTGAATTTAAACCTTTTTTTCACATCATCATGGATGATATTTATATTGTCCTAGATGATCGGCTCCACTCACTATGAATTTTTGTCTAAATATCTGATATGACTTTTTCTGCTTCTGATTATACTAGATGATACTTTATCATCCTGGATGATCTGATCGTTTTTGCTTCAATCATTTATGACCATCTTGGATGATTCTCTTCATGATGGACGATGTTATTCACACTTTGCTCAATTTATGGAAAATTAGTCTATACGATCCACATGTTTGTCCTGGACGATACACATGTTAATATACTTTAACACTTTTAAATTTGCCAGGTACGATCAATTATTGGTGATCGTTCTGGATGATCCACCTATTTATCCTACACGATGCACATGGTAATGTTTTAAACGTTTTTAAATTCAGTTGGAATGATCCATTATTATGCATCATCCTGGACGATCCACCTAATAGGTAGAACGATCTTCTTTTTCAACGGTCGTCTGGCTTGACTCCTCAGGAGGATCGCCTGTATCATATCATCCCAGATGATATATGATCATCCCGAACAACTTTACCTCTTTTCTGACCAATCATCCTGCATGCAATTATTGCACCTGATCGTCTAGGATGATTCCAAGATCATCATGGATGATCCGACCAATTCTTTAAAATATGTGGATTTTAGCCATTTTTTCTCACACCCACTTCTTCTTTCAGCCTTGTACTTCCTATTCCAATGTTGTTCTTGATCATGGCAGGAGGAAAGCGATCTCGCCATTTTTTTGGGAGTTCCTTGAGGGCGACTCTGGACCCTCGATTCATGGAAGCAGACGATCAAGCTGCTGACCAAAGGTACAAGACGGTTGGAATCATTATTCCTTGATTGTCAACCAGAATATTCTCTCATATCCGATACTTAATCTATTTTCTCACACCACCTTGTGTTTTTTCCTTACTCTCTCTGTCCCATTCAACTTCGAGCTTATTTTTGAATTTTTTGCCAGCCTCCACATTAATTCTTCTTTCACTTCTCTTGGGTCCTATGTGAATCGACGCCCTGTTGAGATCACATATCATGATTATGCAGAACTTTTGCACCTTTCCACCATAGGGAACAAACTCCATATCCTCTATTCTATTCCTGATTATGATTGGGCTCACTTTTACGTTGGAGAGTCTAGCACCTTACTCAAAGATATTAGGATAATCCAGCATATCCTTCGCATCTCAATTCTTCCTAAAGCTGGTGATCGCGTTCATATCACTCCTCTTATTTCGATCACCACTTTTTGTATTTTGGCTCACTGAGAATTTAATGCCACATATTTGATCTTTTGCTACATTGAGCATTTGACCACTATTCGAGATCCAGGACATAGGAGGAAGCTAAATCTTGCTCTAGGATATATCATTGACTATGTCTTAAAATTAAAATATAACCTACAATATCCTACCCCACCAAATTTTCAGCATGTCTTCTACTCAAACAACTCCTTCCACATTCTTCATACTACTCATCTCCACCTTAGGTACGAGGAAGCTGAGGGAGGAGGAGGAGGTAGCTCTTGCACCTGCTTCTGCACCTATTCGTGCACCTAATCCGCTCTTCTAGAACTCTCACCTGGATAGCTGGTAGAGCAATTAGACCAGTGGGAGCTTTGCTTCGAGGCGTATATTGCAGTACAGGAAAATCACTAATTTCCGGTGGAATTTTCTGATGGCTTTTCCGGCGGGTTTTAAAAATTTTAAGAAAAATGAATAAATTTTAAACTATTTTAACAAATTATTATTAAAAGTTAGATTAACTATTTAGTTAATAATCATTTTAAAATAATTTAGATAGTTATTTTTTATTTTATATTAAATATTAATTTTTATTTAAAATTAATTAGTTCCATTTTTTATAATTAAAAATTAATTAGTATTTTAATAAATTATGAAGATATTAATTTATTTTAATTAAATTTTAATGATTAATTTCTATTTATTATTAATTTTAATTATAATACTTTAGTTGAAGTAATTACTAATTTTAATTTTTTCATTTATTATTAATTTTAATTTAATATAATTTCAAATTTTAAAATGAATATTAATTTTTTGAAAGAATATAGTTTAAATATAAAACATTAAGACATATGTCATATTTTACTTTATAACAAAATGGTTAAGAGTTTAACATGAATTTATTTTGCAGTTGGACAGAGTTCGAATCCCACCATGCACACGGGCAGGCGGGGCAGGGCGTCCGGGCACCCGTCGGTCAGCACGGGAATGCAGCGGGCAGCGCGGGATTGAGTCTGGGTAGTGGGTAGGCTGGGTGGACAGTCCGGTCAGTCGGGCAGCGGGCAGGCTGGGCAAGGCATCTGGGCAGGCTGGCGGGGCATCCAGGCAGTGGAGTAGTGGGCAGGCTGTGGGGGGTGTCTGGGTAGTCCGGGAAGGCTGGGCGGGAAGGCTGGGCGGGAATGCATAGAGCTCAGGCGGGAAAAAGAATTTTTTTTTTTTAATTTGTCTGGCGGTTTAATACCTCCAGCAAGCCGCCGGAATATTTCGTCGCTGGAAAAAACCGTCGGAATTTATTTTCCTGGGCCATTTTTTTCGGCAGAATTTAACCGCCGGTAAACTGCTGAAAAATTATAAAACCGCCAGAAAAGGCCGCCAAAAATGAGTGATTTTCCTGTAGTGTTGCTGCGTAGGAGAAGTAATATACTGAGGACATTATTCACTTGTAGCATCAGCACGATCAAGATATGGCCTTGTTTGGAAAGCAGTTCACCACTCTTTCGAATTACTCTCAGCCATATCCAGCTCTACCACCACCTCCTTCTAATGATCAGGGGCCATCGTTCTTTTAGTTTTTCTTTTATGTTAATTTTTTTTATTGTAGTTTTATTCTATTTTGTAGTCTCTGCTTTTTTCTTTTTTAGTTTCCCTCTTCCTTTTTGTGATGTTAAAAGTTGGAGTAGTTAGTTGTACTATTTGTTCTATTGTTTAATTCTATTATTGAATAGTTGATCTGTTTCCATTAAACTGTCTTGAACTGCTTATATTTTTTTTGACATCATCGGGGAGATTATTACAAATCTAATTTTATGGATTAGAATTTTAATGATAGTAAATATTCATGTTTTTCTACGACTGCCTTGCCTACTAACATCTTAGGTCTATAAGATTGAGTGTAACTCAAGCCAGCTTAAGATTGGGTAGATTAGGTCTGAGTTAGTTTGTAATTTTTTCCCTTTCTTGAGTATATTGTAAATGATGTGGTTTCTGATGCTAAGTAACCTTGTAGACACACACATGGGGGAAAATTTCTATCTATTAGATAGAGTTATCTATTTTGATCACATTGTCTGGAATGATCAGAACATCATCTTGGATGATCTGTTAAAAATAGAAACCCTAATTAGGGAATCTTAGTTAAGGCAGTCGTCACTAAGCTCATCATCCTGGAAGACATTTGTATCGGCTGGAACAATAGGCTCAAATAAAAAAGAATCAACCGCCAGATTTTTTTATGTATTATTTATTTTTTTGGACATCGTCCAAGATGATGCAACACAATTATGCCTAAATTAATCTGCTTATCAAGAAAGCAATTAAGATTTTGATTACTCAATCCAATCATCTTGGATGATCGTAGAATCAGTCAGGACGATGAGTTTGAAAAACTTAGTTGTTCCTGGACGGTCTTCATCGGCCAACTGCCTTTAGGGTGAATATCTGGACAATTTTTACTGATTTGAACTAATCATCCAGATGATCATGAGACTGGCCTGGATGATCAAGCTATTTTTTTATTATCCAGACATCCTTTCAGAATAATTATACGGATGATATTCAAGAATTTGTATTGATCATATAGAATGATATTATATTGGCCTAGATGATATAAACAAAAATCATCTGATCATCCCAAACTGTCCGGGTTGATTGAGCAAAATTTATGCTGATCATCCAGGATGATATGAATGTCGTCCTAGAAGATAAAGTTGGTTTGTATAAAATAAGAGCTATTTTGAAACTCTTATATTTAAGAGCTCTTGTTCTACCCAAGAGCTCATCTTTTACTGCTTTCTTGACCTAAGAGAGCCTAGAGGAGAGGGAGAGAGAGAGAGGGATCTTGGGAGGGAGAGTTTTTAAGGGGTTTTAAAATTTTGCTCCATACAAAAATCCAAGTTTTCTTTCTCTGATTATTATCCCTTATTCTTAGAGGTTCGAGAGAGGTTCACTTCAACAATTGATCAAGGTTCTCTGTCTGCTTTAGGAGGAAGCAAAAGGAGTTAGGTTCTCTGCCTCACGGATGTCGGTGGAAAGGAGGTTTTATACAAGCTTCTCAGCCTTGTTGTGGGAGCAAAAGGAGAGTCACTTAGTTTAGAGCAATACTTGAGGGTGCCTCCGGGGAGTGGACGTAGGTCGAGTTAACCAAACCACTATAAATTTTTGTTTTCTTTTCTAATGCCTTTTTCTTCATTTAATTTAGGCATGATTTCTTTGTGGTAAATTTTAGTTTGGTTAAGATTTTGTTTTTTGATTGAAAGATTTTTTAAAATACCAATTCACCCCCCCCCCCCCCCCCCCCCTCGCCCCTCTTAGTTAGCTTGGGCTAGTTCATAAGAGCTTAACATCCCTAATAAACTTTCACAACATTGTATAAAGTTGGCTATCCCAAAGATCAACCCAAATGAACATAAGATATTTCTACAGTTTGTACCTTATGATATTTTAATCATACTATATGAAATGTTATAAAGGTTGAATATCTAATTTAAATAATCTTGATGGATAAGTTTAAATTATATTGATCATATTGTATGATATGTATGTCGTATTGTAAAAATTGAAGATGGATCTCTTGAAAATTAGGGTTTCTTAAAGCCCAAAATTTAAGATATTCTAATACTCTTATTAGAAGATATTTTTGTATTTAGACTTTAGGAGAGAGAAACATAAGCGGTGAAAAAGGAGAGCTTTATGATAGAAGAAAGAGAGAGAGAGAGAGACATTTTGTGAGGGAGAAGTTATGAGTTATTCACAAGGTAGCTTAAAGGAAGAATCTTACCTTTTATCTACAAACGTCTGCCCGGATTCTCTATGGCTCCGAAGAAGATGTTCTTTGGTAAAAATTGCAGTTCTATGACAATCATCTTAAGGGTAAAAAATGAGTTGTGGTTCTCTGACCATCACTAGGAGGGTGAAAATAGAGTTGTGGTTCTCTGACCATCACTAGGAGGGTGATAATAGAGTTGATGTTCTTTGCTTATAAAGAGTCCCAGTTCTCTGCCACACCATGAAACATCATATATACAGGCTTCTCCACCTTATTATGGGAGCAAAAGAAGAGTCACTACTATTTAGTGCAATACTTAGAGAAGGGATCTCCAAGGAGTGGACGTAGGTCAGGTTGACTGAACAACTCAAAATTCTGGTGTGTTCATTCTGATGATTTTCTAAAATAATATGTGTGGTTGAAAAATCTATTTTATCTTTTTATTATGAAATTTACTTTCTTAGTTTATGTTGTATCAAATATCGTGTGTGGTTTGAAAAGTTTTTTTATAAGAAGTTTTTTACTATATAATTTTTAAAATAACTAATTCACCCCCCCCCCCCCCCCCCCCTCTTGATTAGCCTCAGGCTAGTTCTTTAGGATTTCATAACCCTCACAAACGTTTTAAAATAAATTAATGGCTAACTTTGGAAATTAAAATACTTCAGAAGGATATTCAATCACATGAAAACCTCTATTTGATAATATACCTTTTGATTTTTAGAAAATTTTCATGTCCAATTTCTTACAATCAATTGATTATTATATATGGATGTTAGTGTAGGAGGGATATATTGTGCCTTTACTTTTAGTAAACTACATTAAAACTTAAATACCTTTTTTAGAATGGAGTCTTTTTGATAGTGATTGAGCCCAACTAAATGTTAAATGCCTAAATTATTTCTTTCATGCTTTGAAATTCAAAGATTATATGCTTGTATCTACCAATATTACTTGTAATGAAATTTGGGATAGATTCTGCATTACTTACGAAGGAATAAGTGAAGTGAAATAATTTAGGTTAAATTTTTTTCTCTATGAATATGAACTCTTTTATATAAAACCTATTAAATCTATATCTAAAATGCAAGCTAGGTTTACACAAATCATCATATCCCTATATGCTTTAGGTAAAGAATTATCAAATTATAAAAAAGTAAATAAGATGTTGCATTGTTTACCTTCTTCCTATAATGCAAATTTTAGTACTATTACTAAATCCAAGAATCTGAATATTTTTTCTTTTAATAACTTACTTGGATCACTCATTTCCTATGAGCTAGGAGTAGCCAAAGACAATGTGATACATGAGAAATAAAGAAGGAGAAAACTCTAGCCTTAAAGGCTAATGATCCATATAGTTACTCTGATGGAGGGGAGGAAGAAATTATAGTGATGACTCAATAGTTCAAAAGCTTTTTAAGGGAAAAGCAAAAGTGTCATCAGTAATATAGTAAAGGTAAAAGATATAGAAATTCTAAAGCTTCTAATGATATTCTCTATTATGAATGCAGGAAACAAAGGCATGTTAAAATTTATTACCGAAATCACAAAGGTCACCAAAGCAAGGAGAATGTTGAAAAAAAAAAGCAAAGGCCTGTAGATATAAGGAAAGATCTTAGAAAGCATTTTTAGCCGACTCCACATTAGATTCATCTAGAACATAAATAGAAGAGGAAGTGACAAATCTATACTTAATGGCAAATAGCTACTTGATCAGTCTGATCAAGATGAGGCATGTCAACTTTTATACGATAAATTACACTATGTTTCATAAAAGATTCATGATTCATATAGGAAACTGAAAAAGAAACACGCTAGCTTAAAAACTAAATGCTTGGTTCTATAAAAAGAAAAGGAAATGCTCAAAAAGGATAGTTCTGATTTAGATAAAGATCATTGGCTTCACTAGATGAGTTTGATGAATTGAATAAGAAATATACTAGTTTATCTAAAACATGTGATTCTTTGAAAGCATTGTATCTCAATTTAGAAAAATTATTTAAATAGTTAGAAGCATGTATTAACCTTTTAGATCATAGTAAGCAATCTTTATAATTTTAAATACCTTCTTATGAAAGTGCTAATAAATTTTTATTATAAAAAATAAAGGCTTTTCAAAATAAACATGTTCTTAAGCACTCACCATGTCATGTATCACATAAACCTATAAATAGGAATCATAACTATAATAATTTAGCTAACCCATTTCCTATTGTTAGATGTTATTCTTGTGGTATGTTAGGACACATTAGCCATACTTGTACTATTTATCATAGAACATACTTACTGTAGAGACAAAAGTTACATCAAACACAGCTTGACATGCATTATGGTGATTTATCAAATTTCAAGAAGGGACCCAAACTCACTTGGTCTCCCAAAACTTTTCTTCAATGATCTTTGGATTTAAGGGCTCTCACAAAAGACCCAATGGGAGCAAATGGTTTTTGGGATCCATATTTACTTCCTATCACTTGAAATTAGATATTCATGAGCTTCACAATGTATGTTTTTTATCTTGTATTTTTATTTATTTGTGACTTTATTTCAATTTTATTTTTAGTACATAACTTGTTTTTATTGATGATTTTTTTTTTCGTTCTTTTGCCTTTGTTGTTATTGTTATTTAAGATTTTGTCATGATCATCAAACAAACCACTTTACTGAACCTCACTATTTTTTTCTACAAAACAAAATTTTTTTTTGCTATATCGTATTGTACAAACCACGTTCATAATATATGATATGCACATCACTACTTTGATCACAACCTATGATATAATGGATGAACCAGATTGAATATATGATTGATAATAGTACTGTACAAACACCTGTTCATACTATATGAATCTTTATGTCAAAAGTCATTCTGCCTAACTCCTTGAGATAATATCCCTATCTCTAATCATCCCATTCGATGTTTGCTCGTATTATATTATCTGACAGACTTTTTAACTAACAATCTGGCTGAATTAATTGTTCACAATCATCCCATATGATTTCATGATCGTACTGTATGAACCAGTGGAATTCAATTTAAAAAGCCTTAATTCATTCAAATTCTTTAGGAAATCTTTATAATCCTACTTGCAATCCCAATATGTGTAATGGTTAGTAGTGGAAAGCGTAGTCACCAAACCCAGGGTGCTTCTTGCTCTCGCAAGCCTATAAAGGATCTCTTTCTAATGGTTTCTGATGAAGCCACCTATATAATATTCAGTAAAGCCAAGATTAGTCCTTTCAGGCTTCTTAAATAATAGGCCTTAAACTTTTTGGTAATGAATCTATTCAATTCCACTGTACTTCAATTTCCTCATACTTTATCCTATCCTTTCCACTCTAAAATCCTATACGAGTCCTTGAAAATTTTTGGATAATTGGGGGTGCCCTTGTTATGTCTTCCTTTATTTGTTTTTAGAATGTTATAATAACCAAGGCGGACATAGGAATCCAACTTCAACTTAACTAACAAGGAAATAGACCCCTTATTATGGCCTCCAGATCTGATTTTTACTGTAGTGCTATAAATCATTTACTATAAAATGTTACTCTTAACCACCACCAACCCTTGGATTGCACTCTAAATCAAAATGCTAGGGTTATCTAGTAGGTTTTGAGAACATCTATCATCCCTAAAGCTAGAGATAAGATAAACATCACTCCTTATTATCAATTACTACATACTTCATAATGGCTAACACCCAAATGAATGAAGCCCAAATTCTAATTAATTATATCCAAAACCTCAATTCCATTCAACTCTCGGGCACTATAAGAAAGCAAAACATTGCTCTAGGATTTGTGATTGGGTATATCTTAGAAAAAATACATAACATTATGTATCCTGCTCCTTCCGAGCACACTCCAATCTTCTTCTCATATGCCTCCTTTTGTATACTTTTTATAAGGAATAGGAGCCAGAAGACCCACTATTTGATGAATAAGGATATGCTTTCCCTATAGCCAATCCTGTACATGTACCACCTCCTCACCACTACCCATATAAGGAGTTTATTTAATGATTTGACAGATTGGAGATTGGCTTAGATCAATAATAAACTCTATATGATAATCATATGGGCTGGTTCATGGAGCAATTTGGAAATATCCAATAGAAGTTCACCTCCATCCAACAGTAATACGACATATTTAGCCAGTTCATCCAACCACCTTTTGATCAGGATCCACCTTTATTCTAGTTTGTTCTTGTTGTACTTTTCTTTTTTATGTATATATTTTCCTTTTTTGTTTTATTATTTTGTTTCTATATCATTTTTCTTCCAGAACCTCTTACATGAGTTCATTTCAAGTAGTTTGTTATATTTTTGTTCCCTTTGCTTATGTAAATTTTTGTCAAGTAACATGTTGTTACTATTGATCGTACTATATGAATTATACTTATGTTGTATAACCAAAATTATACTATACGACTTATATCATACTGTACAAATGAACTCTTACTATAAAGCTCTTTTTTGGTAGTAATAAAATTACTTTTATTCTTACTTAAAGGTTAGATAAGAAATTGCTTACATGATTAAAACTGAAAGGATAAAATTTTATGAATTGACAAATACTCTCTTATTTCCTTTACATGTTAATTCCTTATGAGAACTTGTAAATATAAATCAAATTGCATTTTAGATGGTTGAAATGAAAATATTTTCATTATACTACATTTTTATATCATGAATATATTCAATAATTTGATAAATGATATATTTTTTTCATAAATTAGGCTATTTATCCTTATTAAAAATATCAAATTTGCTTTGTAGATTATTCCTCCCTATATAAGAGAGTGAGTTACTCTTCTCTTATATTTGGAAGATAATCTTTACAACTAGGATTCTTAAGGACTTAGAAAGGAAGCAATTTACAAAAAATTCAAAAGAGGCACAAAATTAGCCGAAAATCAAAAGATGCATAATGACACCAAAAGTAAAAGATGCACTAAGTGTAACAAAAAAAAAATATGTGCAATATACATTGAAAGCTAATAAAAGAGGCATAAAATGAGCATAAGTTTATTTAGCTGTTCTTTCTGGTAAATCTTTAACTCATAGAAAATTTCAGTGTTTCATAATGTGTTTTATACTTGATTTTCAAAAATCTTTGTTTTTTAATAATCACTTTTACATTAATATTCTATTTAATATATTTCTTTCTAATAGTCTAAAAACTTTATGTTTCCCTATCTAATTATAAATTTTGAATTAGATTTTTGCTTAAAAAAAAAAGATTTTAGCCTGTGAAGATATTAAGTTGGGTGTGTAAACTCTAGAATCTAAATCCTTTAGTTGCAATAAAGTCAACACTTATCTTTTTTAATATTTTCAATTTGTAGTGTAAATTTATTATACCTTGGAGAATGCCCACAAGAGTTCTCATGTCTGTGATGTTTTTTCCTTACCTTGAGCTGTTAGTCATTTTGAGTCTATTCATTTTATGAAATTCTTATTTCAATTTTTTCTTCTTGTTATTTTTCCTCTTTTTTTGATGTCAAAAGGGGAAGTAGTATTTGGTTGTTTATGTTTGTTATTATTGTTTTCATTTTATTTTAAAAAAAAATTACAGTCCTTATTCTTATAATTGATTTTCATCAATGTGGGAGTTTAGAGGAAAGCAATTTTAAAAAAATCTAAAAACAATAATGTTTACCATCATAAAAAAGGGGGAGATTATTGTAAACCTAATCCAAGCACTATGATTTTGATGATAATAAATATTATTGTGTATGTTACTGCTTTATCCAATTTCTATGATATTTTATTTTGCTTTTTTGTCTACTAATATTTCAAAAAATAAGTTCACATTCACTTGCAATTCTAATCAGCTCAAGACTAAGTAGACTAGGGATACAGTTAATTTTCATTTTATTCTATATTTTCTCCTTTCTTGAGTCATATCATGTAATTCAAGGGATAACATTGCTGAGCAACTTGCAAATATGCAGGGAGAGAGAAAAATGCTTTTTAATATAGCTTTTTAAAGTATATCATATTATCTAATTTTGGTTTTGTACTGTATGATTTTAATTTATATTGAATAATATGTTGTGCTCTGTCAACAAACAGCTAGAGGTTAAGGAAGATTCTAATTATGTACTGATAGTACAATATGACTTGGTTCAGACTATACACTTTAATTAAATATTTCTTAATTAATCCCTTAATATTAGGTAATCAAATCATGGATAATTATTATGACCAATCGTATTATATGATATTATTTGTACGTTATCATTACTTATTTACAAAATTTATTTTCCCAGAGATTATACTAAATAAAATCCATGATTTTTATACTAATCATTTTGTATGATGTCCAGAATCCTAGATGATTGATAGTATAAAAAGTTGGCCATCCCAAGGATCATCTCTGTTGCAAATCTTATTTGAGGAATTATAATTTTGATGATAGCAAACATTTCTGACACTTCTATTTTTCTATGACTATCTTGCATACTAATGTTTTAGGTCCACAAGGTCAATTACAAATCAAGATAGCTCAAGATTGGGTAGATTATAACTAAGTCAGAATGTAAACAATCATTAATTATTTTTACCTTTTCTTGAATCAATTGTAACAAAATGAGTCCTGATGCTAAGTAACCTTATACACACACACTTATGGAAAAATTATGTCTATTTCTTTAGAGTTTTTTGTTTTTGATCACAACATTCGGGATGATCCAAAATCATCTTGGATGATAAGTTAGAAATAGAAACCCTAATTAGGGCATCTATGACATGGTAGCCATAATTAAGCAAATCATCCTGGATGATATTAGCATAGTCAGGGATGATAGGCTCAAATAAAAAAAATCAGCCGCTAGATCTGTTTAGGCATATTTTATGTTTGGACATCATCCAAAACATCGTCTTTGAAGATGCATTGCAATTATCTAAATTAGTTTGGTAATTAGGGAAAGCAATTAAGGTTTGATTGCTCAAATAAATCATCCTGGACGATCAAATATCGTATGGGATGATCAGTTAAACAAACTTTGTTTCTTCCTGGATGATCAGGGCAATGTTCTAAATGATGTGTATTATTTTGCATTATTAATTCGGGATGATCCCAAATTGTCCTCGACGATCAGTTTTTTTTTCCACCATTAAGACATGAAATCAAGTTGATATACTAGATGATATTTTTCATTTTGAACTAATCATCCAGGATGATTGTGAAATCATCCTGGAAGATTAGTTTTGTTTTTCATCATCCAAACACGCAATAAGGGCAATGTTCTAGATGATACTCAATGATTTTAACTAATCGTATTGAACTATCAATCGATCATCATGGATGATTATGTCAGTTTGTTGCAATTAAGAGCAAATTTAAAGCTCTTATATATAAGAACTCTTGTTTACCTAAGATTGTATCTTTTACTACTATCTTAAACTGAGAGAGCCAAGAGGAGAGGGAGAGGTTTGGAGAGAGAGAGAGAGAGGATCTAGTGAGGGGGAGTTTTTGAGCGGTTTCACAAAGGTTTTTCCAAGCAAGGATCTGAGACATCTTCTTTAATCATCATCCTTAGTTCCTTGGAGTTTCAATAGAGGTCTACTTAAGTAATTAATCAAGGTTCTCTGCCTGCTTTAGGAGAAAGCAAAAGGACTGGGGTTCTCTGCCTTCTTCAGAAGGAAGAGAAAGGAGTTGGGTTCTCTCCCTCAACGGAGTCAGTGGAAAAGAGGTTTGTATGGACTTCTCCGCCTTGATGTGGGAGAAAAAGGAGAGTCACTAAGTTTAGTACAATACCTGAAGGAGAGGCTCCAGGGAGTGGACGTAGGTCAAGTTGACTGAACCACTATAAATTTCTATGTATTCCTTCTTACTATTTTTCTTGATTTAATTTCCACACTTTGATTTTCATGTGTTGAATTTTGGTTTGATTTAAGATTGTGTTTTTGACTAAGAAATTTTTAAAACACCAATTCATTCCCCCTCTTGGTTAGCCTCAGGTTAGTTTATATGGGCTTAGTATCCCTAACAAACTATAAATCTTGAACAAGCAGAAATAATTTCTACAATTCATACTATACGATGTTTTGATCATAATGTACAAAATGTTATAAAACTTGAATAGCTCGTATGAATAATCTTGCTGGCCGAGTATGAATTACATTGTTCGTACTATATGATATGTGTATCGTACTACACAAATAAAAACTGGATCTTTTGAAAATTAGGGTTTCTTGAAGCCCACACATAAGGTTTTATAGTACTCCTACTAGAAGATCATTAGTTGTTTAAACTTCAAGAGAGGAACCCTTAAGGGTGAAAGGAAGGAGAGCTTTATGAGAGAAGAGAGGGAGATTTTATGAGGGAGAAGTTGTGTGGGGATTCACAAGATTGCTCAAAGAAAAAATCTTTCTTAGTATCTACATGAGTCTATCTGGATTCGAAATGGCTCTTGAAAAAAAAAGCTCTTCACCAAAGATCATGGTTCTATGACCATCACCTAAATTCTAAAAATAGATTAATGGTATTCTAACCATTACTAGGATGGTGAAAATCGAGTTGTGGTTCTCTAACCATCACTAGGAGGGTGAAAAAAGAGTTGTGGTTCTCTTGCCATGAGGGTGAAAATAGAGTTTATGTTCTCTGCCGTACCGGGGAGGTAAAACATCATCTTTACAGGCTTCTCCACCTTGTTATTGGAGCAAAAGGAGAGTCACTACTGTTTACTGCAATACTTGGATAGGGAGTTACTAAGGAGTGGATGTAAGTCAGGTTGACCGAACCACTAGAAATTTTCATGTGTACATTTTATTATTTTTTGAATTTTATTTTATGTAATTATATGTATGGTTGAAAAAAATATTTTATTTCATTTTTTTGAAATTTCTTTTTTTCATATCAACTATATTGATTATCATGTGTGGGTTAATTTTTTTTTTAAGAAGTTCTTTTTTACAAAATAATTTTTAAAAGTTTGTTAGGGATGTTAGGCCTTATGAACTAGCCCAAGGCTAATTAAAAGAGAGAGGTGAATTGGTAAAGAAGAATCTTTAAATCAAAACACAAATCTAAACCAATATCACCACAAAAAAAAACTAATTGCGGAAATTAAGTGCGGAAGTAATAAAGAAACAACACACCGGATTTATAGTGGTTCGGTCAAACCTTGACTTGCGTCCACTCCTTGGAGTCACCCTCCAAGTATTGCACTAAAAAAGTGTCTCTCCTTTAGCCCCCACAACTAGGCGGAGAAGCCTTTACAAAATCACTTCCACCTTCCCCGGTGCGTAAGAGTCGTCGGGTCCTTTGACACCAAAGAGATCTTCTTCTCTGGTGAACTTCCCTCAAGACAAGCCTTGAATCCGATAGTATTAAGGTGCAAGCCTGCCAGAACAACCGTGGGGAATCCCCCTCCACACTCCCTTGAGTCCACCCTCACAGGATCTTGTCCCTCTTAGACTTCACCCGTTCCTCACTCCCTTTCAAGCTTTCTCTTCAAGTTCCCCCTAAAAGAACAAAGCTACAATGGCTGCCAAAGACACTTACAAAGTGTAATGTTATAGCTTAAATAAAAGAGCTAAAAATGAGCTCATTAATGCAAGTTGCCGATATTATCATCCAGAATGATAGTAATATCGTCTTGTACGATCAGTGCAATTTAAGCCCAATCAGCCAGGACGATTTGAGACGATCAGAAGAAATCTGTTCTTATCGTCCAGGATGATAATATATTGTCCTGGATGATCAGTATAAATTGTGAAATATTGTCCTGAACATCGCGCTAAAAAAGAGCTGTCTGATGTCCAATCGTCCAGCATATCGGCCAGGATGATCTAGCGATCGTCCAAGACAATTTAGTGATCGTACAGGACGATTTGATCGTGCAATCAAGTCATAATTGCTTTCCTTAAATTCCAGAGAAATTTTGGAAATATTTTCCTTCATCATTCTGGACGATATTTTATAGTCCTGGATGATCCTCTGGATGATGTCCAAAAATAAGTAATTCCTAAATAGATCTGGCGGCAGATTCTTTTTATTTTTAGCCTATCATCCTGGCCGATACAAAATCATCCAATATGATGTTTTTTGCATAATGACAGCTACTTTAATGAGGATGCCCTAATTAGGATTTCTACTTTTGAACTGATCGTCCAGGACGATATAAAATCATCCCAGATGATGTTACCAAAAACAGTAAACTCTAGGGAACAGTCAGAAATCTTCCAAGTTATAAAGCATCAGGAGCCACACCAAATACAATAGACTAAATAAAGGAAAAAGGGTACAAACTAACTTAGACCTAGTCTACCCAATCTTGAGTTGGTTCCAAATTGCAGTCTGATCGTGTGGACCGGAAATGTCAGTAGATAAGGTAGTTGTAGAGAAATAAGAGTATTTGCTATCATCAAAATTATAAACTATGAAAACAGATCTGCAACAATTTTTAAAATAATAGTTCATCTGGTTAGGCTACTTCTTTAGGGTTTCATAGCCCTCATGAACTTTCACTCACCTATATTATATAAATGTTATAAAATATCTATATTATGTAAGTATATTATGTTCCTATCAGTACATCATTGCACATATCAATTTTATCAATCATATCAACCTTATTTGTATGGTTATATATGGATGAATGTCATATAATATCAATATTATATATAGTACATATTATATTTATGAAATAATTCATATGAATCATGTCCTTTGTATTGATCTTATCGTTTATATCATGTACATATATCATCCATGTTTGGTAGTGCCATATATATTTATAAGTAATGTATGAAAGATAAGATATTTGGCTATATGTATTATTTCTCCTATACTAGTCCTATTAGCCAACACTAATAAGAATCTGTCTTAATCATATCAAACTATTTTTTATAATAATTAATCTCATATTATATATCACAAGTCATCAGTAAGGTGACTATAATATAAGAAGTGGTGACTTCCTCTCTTTCAACATATCATATCATATAAACTAGTCATCTAAAACTTTTTTTTTATATCACTTAGGATTACATCATAAATCTTATTTAAAAGAAAACCCATCAACCAACCCTACTTTATTGGGAAACATGTCTCCAACCAAACTAAATTAGGCAATTATTTTTAGTCTACATTTATTTCTTTTACAAATATTTTATATCCTATAAATCATAATCACATATATTATATATGTTTAATGCAATTATTATTATACCCATTAGTATACTAGTAGTAACCAAAAAATGTATGTTAAATTAAATGAATAAAAAATAGGTGCATGTCATATATTTCATATATAAATGATGTGCATTAACTCCCAAGCATTTTATAACAAATATTATACTACTCATTTGACTTACAATGACATATAAGTCAATCCATCCCATGAAATTGAATATTAATTAATTAAAATGCTTAGGATGATAAATCCTATCAGATACAGAAAGTTACATCTTCAAGAATTACTAGAATGAGATATCTTTAATTTTAATTAAATTTAGGAGAGATAAAATTAAAGAAATTAATATCACTAAAAAATAGAAATAAGATTCACAATACTACCACAATTAGAATACCTTTTTCAACTAAACTAGTAGACAAAAATAACACAGAATGAACTTTTTCTTTTCTCTCTCCTCCTCTCTCCCCCTTTCTCCTCTCCTTTCTCTTCCGACCAAGAAATAATGAAGGGGAGGGATGGCTGTGGTAAGGGTTTAATTAATTAGATTGATATATTTTAATATGAAAAAGTGAAGCTTCAAACCTAGCATAACGATATTCAACTCCTCCAACACTGCTATGCTCCCAAAACATCTTCTAAATTCTCCCTATTTCTCTTTGCCAGATACTAGCGTTATAGCCACTAGGCACCATAAAGCACACAATAATCCCTAATTTTTCCATTTTCTAAAATATCAAAGCTGAGGTTTTGCCAACCTCAATACAAAAAACTCGTAGAATAATTTTTAAAATTTTAAAATTATGCTATTATAATCTACCCACCTTAAAAAAAATATCATCTTCAACAATTCCCACTATAGACCACTAATAGATTGGATTAAATTACTTAACATTGGTCACAACAATCATCAAATTATATATTCAATCATTCGCTCCTACATGCATTTAAATTAGTAGGAATGTAATATTGCATATAAGGCAAGGAACATTAATAAAAATTTGATATCTTCACATTCAAAATAGAAACTATACCAATAGACCTTTCGAGTGTATCTCACACTTCCTATTAACTCAAGTAATGTACCCTTGATTGTGTTGGTGGTGGTGTCATGACTAATGGTGTGGTCTACCTCTATCTCTCACTCATATTCCTTCTAGTTTTTTTGCTCAATAACTCTTGACTAGACATTCTAAATATTATCATTCTCTATTCATGTGTAATAACAAATAAATATAAAAAGTGTTAGAACTGAGAATTCTTGTTCAAATTATAGTGTAGTGGCACTATGCCATTGAGAACTGAGGCACTGGTTCTTCAAGCATAGTGGTACCCAAAATGGCCAAAACGGTATTGAAGTATCTGTTCTAGAATAAATTTATATTTCGCATGATGTGTTATATGATAACACTGTGGTAGTACCCAATAAAAACTATATATATATATATATATATATATATATATATATATATATATATATATATATATATATATATATATATATATATATATATATATATATATATATCTGTGTGTGTGTGTGTGTGTGTGTGTCCACTCACCATTGAATCTTATCGAGCAAGAAAATGGGAGAAGAGGGGGAGGTAAGGATGCGAGAGAAAAGAGAAAAGTTAATTTTTTACTATCAAATCACATTGTTGTTTTTATAAAATTTCTTAGATTGAGGTAAGTGACTCAAATCCTATCTTTGTTTTCAAATATTTTGATTTTGATCTCTAGATTTTCCACAAAACTAATTTTATTGCATTTTTTTATTTTTTTGAACTTTCACAATGTAACATTTTGTATGTTATTCTATTAAATGTTCTAGACATTTTCATTATAATATTTTTTAATTTTGCGAGGTAAAATGAAAGGTATTATATTTTGCATAAATTTTTCTAAATAGAAAATTTTTGTTTATTATGTGTATTGGTAAAATAATCATTGGGAATGAATACTGGTATGTGGTTGAGTAATAATTGTTCACTATTACTATTATAAAATACTATGTTAAAAAATACTATGATTATACAATGTGTGAAGATAAGTAAAAGCTTGTTTCACTGATATCATCTTGAGAGTGGTTGACCTCTACAGGATGGTTGGAGTAGATTATCCTTTAAATAATGTGATTTGTTGTTATCCTCAACTAATTCACATGATTCATTGATTGGGAGTTATAAGAAGTTATTTTTATATTGACTGGGAAGGAGTGACTATTCTATTTATTAAGCCAACATTTTTTTAACAACTAACTTATTACTAGAAAAATACCACCTTATAAGGACTTTTTACTTGTTTAGTGTGATTACTAAAATGCATGTTGCTAATTCATTATCAGTGTTCAACTTTACTATTTCAACCTCTATTTTTTATCACTATATAGATTGAATATTACTTAGATTATACTACTATAATATTACTATCATCGATGATATGTTGAAGAATCATTCATTTAAATAGTAATTCATTAATACTACAACTAGTTATTAATCCACTATCACCAATAATGAAATATATGGACCTTGTGATTATGGTTTAATTTTGTTACTAATTAAATAGTAATGCTAGAAGAATTATTTTATTTATTTGACACCCATACTGATTTATTGGTTTTCACACTATAGTGTTTTATTAGCTTTTATACCATACTATTTTAATGTTTAAAAATTATACATCTACTGCTTGTGAGCACTACAGAAAAACCTTGTTTTATAATCATATGCTCTGATGGAAGTTAATACACTGGTAAAATTGCTAAAGTAATAAGTGGATATTTCTCTAGTAATGTAAAGATGGCATTTTCAGTAAAATTTTGTTGTAAATCTAGATTAAAGAATTATAATTTTGATGATAGCAAATATTTATGTCATTTATATTTTTCTAATATAGCCCTGCCTACTAACATTTTAGGTCCACAAGGTCAATGTAAATCAAGTCAGCTCAAGATTGGGTAGATTAGGACTAAGTAAATCTGTAAGTGTACTTCAAGTGTTTTTACCTTTTCTTGAGTCAAATGTAACAAAGTGAATCCTAATGCTAAGTAACCTTGCACACACATACTCAGGGGAAAAAATTCTGTCTGTTTTAGAGTTTTTTGTTTTTGATCATATCATTTGGGATGATAAAAAATCATCATAAACCATTTATTTAAAATAGAAATCCTAATTAGGGCATCTTGGTTAAGGCAGCCGAATTAAGAAAATCATCTTAGATGATATTAGAATTGTCATACACAATATGCTCAAATAAGAAAGAATTAGCTACCAACTTATTTAGGTATGTTATTTTTTTTAGACATCGTACAAGACATTGTCATGGACGATGAACTACAATTATGGGTAAAGTAGTCTCTTGATTAAGAAAAGAAACTAAGGTTTTATTGATCTATCATATAGTCCTAGACAATCACGGGATCATCTAGGATGATCAGTTAAACAAACCTTAGTTTCTTCTTCAATCATCCTAGACTAACAGAATGATGTGTTGATATGGAGAGAAACTCCAGCCGTTAGAGAGAGAAACTCCAACCGTTAGAGAGAGAAAGTTTTACATTTTAAAATTTTCTTTTCCATTTTTCATTCCGGGTTCTCAGGAACGGCAGTGGACGATGGAGATGGACAGCCTCCAGCAAGGCCAGAAAGTAGATATGGTGTCCGAAGATCAACGGAAACCTACGTTGTCAACGTCAAGGTCTCCGTCTTTGATGGTTAATTCAAACATAAATGGTTCAGGTGATGGCTTGACAAATTTGAATTCTTTTCAAAGAATTCAAAATCCTCTGTTTAAACGTCAAGGATCTTTGGTGATCAAGGAAGTTTCTAAAATTTCTCTTATGAAAATTCAACATGTGGAAGGCAAAGGTAAGGCAATAGATGAAGCTTTGAATTCGGTTACTCCTAATAGTTTTAAATCTATAGCTTTTCCTTCTGGTATAAATGCATCAACTTCTGGAATGAAATTATTTGTTAATCATTTCGGGAATTCGAATGCAATCCCTGGACTTAGCCGCAGCGTGATAAATGAGAATTCTCGGGATTTTTTTAACAAAAGTTTTAATTCAGAACTTGAAAAAAGGAAAGAGAAAAATGTAGATAAGGTGTCTACTGGAATGCAAAAAGCTTAATTGGTTTAGGAAATGTTAATCCTTGGAGCAATAAACCATACATTAAGCTGGATTTCAAAGGCAAAGAAGTTGTTTACTCTGAAGATGGAGTAACATTGAAATTACATGCAGATAATGAGAAGAGGAACTCATAAATTTTAGCTAATTCATTGGTTATTAAAGTTTTTGGAAAATTTATACCTTCTCATTTAGTGGCTTGGGAAATAAGGAAGCAATGAACTCAATTCGGGAGATTCTACTTTACCACATTGGGTGGTGGATGGTTCTTATGTTCCTTCTCATCTGAAGAAATGGTGGAAGCAGTCCCTTCAGGTGGCCCATGGTTTGTAAATGGACATATAATAAGTTTGGAGAAGTGGAATCCAGAATTTAATACTACTTCTATTAAGGGATTATCATCTCCAATTAGGATTAGAATGCCACATTTACCATTACAATGTTAGGATGAGATGAATGTAGCTTGCATTGCTTCAAGAATTGGTAAACTCTTATGTTGGATGGCAATATGTTCCATTGGGGAAGGTGAGAATTTGCCTGAGTTTGTGTAAGAATTAAGCTTGATGAACCTCTTCCTTTAGGAGTTTGGGTGGATAGCATGGCTGGAAGGTTCTTCCAAAAGGTAGAATATGAGAAGGTATCAAACTTTTGTTTTGTATGTGGAAAAATTGGACTTGTGAATAAGGAATGTGAACAAAAGTTTAATAATCCTCAAGTGGCAGTGGATGGGGAGGAAATTAGAAGAGAAATGACTGTGGAAAGCAAACTAGAAGATCCAATTAAACCATCTTATGGTCCTTGGATTATGGTAAACAACAAGAGAAGAAGGAATTCTAAAAGGGGCAATCAGGAGATAAAAAAAACACACTCAGATATGTCAAAAAATCTGAGATTCCTATCTCAATCAGGAATGATATTCAAGAGGTGGTAGATGAAGTCTTATGTGAAAGTTTGGTTCAAGATGTTCCTAGAGAAGTCTGTATAAATGCAGAAACTTTTGAAGAAGGAGAGATAAGGCCAGATCTAATTGTTGTGCCTTCTCAGGATGATAACATGGCTATGGTGGAGCCTTTTACTTCATATAACACAGTGGGGAGGGTTGCTTGTGAACTCAAGTAAATCCTGATGGATTACGTGCGAACTCAGGTATTCCCTATCATGTAGCAGCAAATTCTTTCAGCAAAATTCCTGAACTGATTCTAGATAATGTTATGCAATTGAATGAAGAAGCTTCTCTGTCTCTGATAGATGAAAATAAGTTCTCTATCCTCCAAACTATTAATGTAGATAGGAAAGTTGATGCCAACATACATAAAACTTTGGTGATAGCTGAAGAAGAGAGAATTCCTAAGGAAGGTGGTTCAGAGCGTTACAAGGCTACAGGAGATATATTGGTATTGGAGAACAACAATGGTTTGATTGAAGAATTGCCTAAATTCAAATTGGCAAAAGAATTAAAATCTTTAGGACCTATTAAAAATAAAACCCGTGGAAGACTTGGAGAAGGAAGAAAGAAGGTTGGGGGCTACTCCCCAATTAATATTTATTGGATTCCATAGAATTTTGGAATTGTAGAGGGGCAAAGAAGAAGGAAGCCTCCCTATATATGAAGGAGTTCATAAAAGACTATAAGGTTTTCTTTGTGTGTTTAATTGAAACTAAAATCAACTCTTTTGATAAAAATGAGTTTGATAGGATCATGTGTCCTTATTGGGATTTCTTCATTCTACCTTCTGAGGGACTATCTGGAGGCATTATGATTCTTTGGAGATCTGATATTGCTTCATTCACAGTGTTAAAGACTATAGATCAATGTGTTATTGGTGATCTTAATGTATTTAAAAAAGGTTGTTGGATGATTACTACAGTTTATGGGAACATGGAGGCTCACAAGAGAAGATTGTTATGGGATTGCATCCAAGAACAATCACAAAGGAAGATTCCATATGTAATTGGAGGTGACTTTAATTGCATTCTTTCACAGGAGGAAAAGAGAGGAGGTAAGAAATTTGTCTTCTCTCAAGGTTCCTTAGAAATGCTTAAGTTTATGAATGATAATGACTTTCATGATATTGGGATGATTGGTCCAAGATATACTTTGTGCAATAATAAAGTTGGAAGTGAAAGAATTCTAGAACGTTTTGATAGATGCTTGTTGAACTCAATGGCTATTCAAAGGATTCAAATTGCAATGGTAAGACACTTAGCTAGATTAGCCTTCTGACCACTGCCCCATTGTGCTGAAATTATTTGATGAAACTAGAAGCTTGGTAAGATCTATTAAATTTGAAGATGTATGGTTATCCTTCAAGACATCGGAACACATTGTTTCAAAAACTTGGAAGAAAAATTTTGTTGGGGATGACATGGAAATACTAAACAAGAAATGTAAGAGAGCATTAAATGACTTATTCCATTGGAGAAATAATAAGCTTAAAGATTTTTTTAGTGAAAAATCTTGATTAAAGGATGAAATTCTTTTACTCCAAGAAGAAGAAGCTACCAATGGTTGGCTGGATGATGAGAAGTTATGGCTACTTAGATCTAAAGTAAAAGAACTCAATGTTATTCTCAATTACTTGAGCACTTGGTGGAAGCAAAGAGCAAAAGTGAAGTGGAATATTGAAGGTGGTTCAAACACCAAATTCTTTCATTCGTTTGCCAATGCTAGAAGAAATACCAATTAGATCTCTCAAGTTAAAAATCTGGAAGGACAAATCACCAAAGATCATAGGGAAGTGGAAGATGTTTTCTATACATTCTTTCAAGAGAAATGGAAGGAAAGAAAATGCAGTCTAAATAACTGGCCAAATCCATGGAAGGTTTTGAATGATGATGACAAAACTTGGTTGAGAAAGGAGCTTACAACATATGAAGTTAAGGAGGTTGTTATGAAACTAGGGAGTAATAAAGCTCCAGGATGTGATGGATTAACTCACTCTTTCTTCAAAAACTATTGGGAAATAATTGGTGGTGATGCATGTAAAGAGGTGAGCCTTTTTTTCTCTACAGTTAAAAAGAATGGAAGGATACTTTGGTAGTACTCATTCCAAAGTCCATTAATCCTTTAACTCCTGCTTATTATCATCCAATCATCTTGTGTAACTCAATTTATAAGATTGTATCGAATATAATCTTAAATAGATTGGTTTTAGTGATTCCCAAAATCTTCTCTGAAGAGCAAGTGACATTTGTTAAGAATAGATCAATTTCTAATCATCTATTATTACCTCAAGAGGTTTTCAAAAGCTTGCAATGGATATTTTGCTATCAAATTGGATATGGAATAAGCATGTTACAGTATGGGTTGGCTAACCTTGAAGAAGATGATGAAGAATCTAGGATTCCCAGATAGATTCATAGAACTGATTATGGATTGTGTGTAATTTCCCAGATTTTCTATAATAATCAATGGGACAAGATCTAAATGGATTGAGGGCAAATGTGGGTTTCTTCAAGGATGCCCACTCTCTCCATTCTTATTTATAATTTGCTCTCAGTTATTATCTAATGTTTTTTATTACAGGGGAAACAATTTGGGAATCAATATTTGCTCCAAGGCATCTAAAACTTCACATCTATTATACGCAGATGATGTATTATTGTTCTTTGATGCTAGATTGAACAATGTGAAGAAAATTAAAAGCAATCAAATAATACTGCAGCTGTACGGGTCAGAATGTAAACAAGCATAAATCACCTTTGATCTTTGGTACTTCTGTGTTAAGAAGGAAAAAAGAAACAGATTTCTAAATTGCTGGGCTTCAAACCGGTAAAAGAATTTGATTATCTGGGAATAAAAATTGCTTTGAGATGGTTAAAGAAGAGTGACTTCCAAGCGTTGTTGGATAAAACTATGAAGAGAATGAATGAATGGGGTAACAGGCATATGTCTCGAGCTGGCAGAATCTGTTTGGTAAAATCTGTCATTCTTACTCTATTAGTTTTTTGGATTTCTAATTCTCTTGTTCCTATGAAAATTCTATATGAGTTAGAGAAACTTAGTAGAGATTTTATTTGGAATTAAATGGATAGAAGCAAAGGTTTACACTATGTTGCATGGGAGTTGTTATGCACTCCAAAGCACTTTGGTGGATGGGGTACACTATGTTGCATGGGAGTTGTTATGCACTCCAAAGCACTGTGGTGGATGGGGTCTTCAATCAATTACTTCTAGAATTGGATCTCTTAGAGAAAAGTTTGCTTGGAATCTCATTGAGAAACCAAGTAACTTGTTAAATAGGAACTTGCTGAAAAAATATGGTGATATGTGGTGGAGTAAGGATGAGTATAAAGGAGGTTCAAATGCTTGGAAAATCATCATAAGTGGATGGAAGACTCTTAAAAAGTTTGTTAGATGGAAAGTTGTTAATGGTTCCAACATAAATGTTTTACAGGATACATGGATTCTAGACAAAAGTCTTCTTAAATGAATGATTTTTGTTAGAGGATTTGATGAGGACATAACTTCTCTAGATTATTTTATAGAAGAGGGAAAGTGGAATTCTGATAAGCTGAATCAATTTTTTGGATTAGAGCTCCAGAATATCATCCGAGAGGTGTAGATTTTTAGCAATGCAACTAGAGATCAAATGGAATTGAAAAAACAATTTTATGGTAAAACCATATCTGCTCTGCTAACTGAAGATTATTATGGAAATGTTGCTTCTAAGGTAACATTTTCATGGATTCATAAATTAAAAATCAATGCTCGGGTAGGGCTCTTTCTTTGGAGGTTAAGCATTGATGATATTTCTACAGAATTTTTCCTTTTTAAAAGAAAACTGTCTGTTAATTGTATGTGTCCTATGGGATGTGGTGTGATTGAAAATTTGGATCATATCACAGCTAATTGTTCTAAACTTTTGGAAGTATGCAATGTTTTAAAGGATTAGGGGTTCCGTATTATATCTTTCATTAATTGGAACGTTTTCAACAGCGGCCTTAGAAGTTTAATAAATCTTGATATCGTGACTGCTAGAATCTATGTTTTAATTGTATGGATGGTTTGGAACAATAGATGCAAAGTTAAGCATGGAAAATCTGGTAGCAGTAAGTTGTTGATTGCTTCTTCTGTTTTGAGCTTTCTTAGCTCGGTAAAACAAGATGTTTTCCATTCAGACCACTGGGATGCTTATCGGTCCAAAGGACGCTTTCACATTATTGGCATCCTCCTACACCTGAGTGGCTTAAAATCAATCTTGATGCAGCTATTAGAGATAACTATATGACTGGGATCTCTGGTGTGGTAAGAGATGATAATGGCAGATTTATCTTTGCTTTTGGAAGGAAGAAGATGCATTGGGATACTGCACAAATGGAGCTTTTGGCATTCAAAGCTTTGGAAGGAATCTCTCATTAATGGACAAGAGATATAAAAGATATAATTTTGGAAGGTGACAATAAAAATGTTCCCCAATATCTTCAAAAATTGTACAGCAAACCGAAGATTATTAAAGAAAACTCTTTGGGAGATGAAGGTATATCTTTTTTTGTAATTTCAATAATGTCATCTTTAATTATGTCAATTGCAATTGTAATAAGTTAGCAGATTATTGTGCTAACTTAGCTTTATCTTTTGATTTTTATTGGGACTTGTTTCTTGAGGATAACCTTCCTTCTTCCTTTGTTAAATTAGAAAAGGAAGAGAGTGAAAGGTGGTTTAATCTGCATTTAGCTTGTATCAACTCTTTTCTTTGCCTTTTTATTTTATTGCTACTTAGTACTTCTCACAAAAAAAAAAAAAAAAAAAAAAAAAAAAAAAAAAAAAAAACCAGAATGATGTGTTGGATGATATTTATTAATTTGAACTAATCGTACAAGATGATCCAAGAATTGGCTTGAATGATAAGTTATTTTTTCATCATCTAATATGTAAAGTCTAATTGTGCAAAGCGATTCTCTAGAGTATACTTAATAGTTTGAACTAATGTCCAGCCCCTCCAAGATCATCCTAGTTGATAGGGATAAAAATGTACTAATGGTATAAGACGATCTATAGATCATCCTTGATGATCTTTGTCGGTTAGTTATAATTTAGGAAAAATTTGAATCCCTTCTAGATAAGATCTTTTATTTACTCAAGATTGGATCTTTTACTGCTGCTTGACCTGAGAGAGCTAAGAGAAGGAGAGGGAGAGCTTTGGAGAGAGAGAGAGGATCTTGTGAGGAGGTGTTTGAGAGGGTTTATAAAGGTTACTCCAAGAAAGGATCCAAGTCATCTTCTCCAGTCATCAAACCTAGTTCCTTGGAGGCTCTAGGGAGGTCTCCTTCAATAATTGATGAAGGTTCTCTGCATGCTTAAGGATGAAGCAAAAGGAGGTCGAGGTTCTCTACCTGCTTAGGATGAAGTTTAAGGAGTCGTGTTCTCTGCCTCACCGCAGTCGGTGGAAAAGCGTTTTTGTACAGGCTTCTTCGTCTTGCTGTGGGAACAAAAGGAGAGTCACTAAGTTTAGTGCAATAACAAGAGGAGAGGTTCTTGGGACTATAAAATCTGGTGTGTTCTTTCTTATTACATATTTGCACTTAATTTCTGTACTTATTTTCTTGTGGGTGATTGTATGTTTAAAGTTTTAAAATATTTCATTAAGATCATTCTTTTTGTTTAACATTTTTTAAAACTACTAATTCCCCCCCCCCCCCCCCTCCTTTTGGTTAGCCTCGAGGTAGTTCATAAAGACTTAACAACCCTAACAAACTTTGAAATTTCTGCAAGTCATTTATCGATAGATTATCCATCATCATATTTATAATTACTTATAAGGCCTCCAATTTATTACAGTATAGCTTGCAGAACATCTCTGGCCTACTTAAAGTAGAAGAACATATTTTGACAAATTTTTTCATGGTAATAATTTCAACAAAAACTTCACCGCCGGAGAAATCATTATTTTCCACCAACCATCATCTTTCTTCTCATTTTGTTTCCTCCTTATTTTGATTCACTTCACTCATATTAATTATCTTAGCGAAACACCATCGTCATTGAGACCAGTTCGTGGCATGATGTTTACCGCTGACTTTGTCGATGTTTGCCTCCTCATTTGTTAGAAATCTGCTATAAGTTTTTCTTTTTATCATGAATGTTCTTTGCCGACATTTGCAACAGATTGTACCATGTTATATATATTTTGTTTATGGTTTTCTTCTTATTGATGAGTTTAGAGAGAGAGAGAGAGATAATGTGTATATTATTAGTATAATTAAATTTGGATGGTTAAAGTATATGAATTCATTGGGAAAATCCAATAAAACTGAAGCAATGTCATGAGACTTATATATGTAATAGAAAATTTCACTCATGCTAAGGGGAAAATTCTATAAGACGTGGTGAAACTTGTAATGCTTTATGGTATAAAATGTATGCCTTTAAAGCAGAAACATAACATTAAATTAAGTGTTTATAGAGATTAGAATACTAACGAGTTACTTTACTTTTGATTAATGGCTACAAATTCAAAACTAAATCTTGTTGTGAAAGTAGGAAGATATATAATTTTGGTGTTTGTGTAAGATGGAACACCAATATAGGTGATTATTCTAGGAGCTATGAGGTAATACAAAAAATATAACAGTTTGAATATCTCAATCATAAGAATAAAGTGTATGAATTTAATTGTTATTGGTTTGATCCAGTATAGAATAGAGGAACATGAATGAATCCACTTTATAGTATAATAGAAGTAAAGTGGAGTAGGAGATATCTAAAATTTGACCCATTTATCATTACTAGCTAGGAAAGCTAAGTCTATTTAATTAACTATCAATATAGATTATGGGGAAAATGGGATTCGCTGATAGCTATGATGACCAAATCTAGGGGAGTAATTGAAAAAAAAAATTAATACCACCAGCACATCAAAAAGAGTTTATGTCAAACTAAAATGATCTTACTAACTATCTGGATGACCAAATTGAAACTAATGAGAGTAAGTTTCAGTTAGACAAAGTAGATTTAGACATAGAGGAAAGTAATGAAGAATCTAATAGTGGTGGAGATGTTTCATCACATGATAGAGAATCAACAAATGATGTGTAAACATAAGGTAAATGATTTTGACAATCAATAATTTATATTCATAATATGATTTATTTAAACTGCATGGTAATAGTTAGTTTATTTTTTTATTATTTCTCTACTTTATTTAATTCATTGCTAATTTCTATGCTATTTTATATTAAATATTTGTTATAATTTGTGTTGCTAATATTTCTTAAATTGATTTTACAAATGACTTCAAGTGATGATTGTCATAAAGGAATGATCAAATATATATTTGGTATGCATAATAAGAAGATCACTAGTGTCCCACCTGGTAGATCTGTAGGCACTGACGAGACCTCTTCATCTCAACCTACTTCTCAAAGTTATCCTTGCTCACCTTTACCTACTCCGGCAGCAATTAGCCTGCAATTCTACTCACAAGACCCCCCTTTTCCTTGCCAGATGCCTTGCATAGTACTCTCTTCTAGCTTTAATACACAACCCCCCCCCCCCCCCCCCCCCCCCTTCTCATGGAGGCCCTCTCACTTATCATATGTTCCGTCATACTATCCCCTACACCCCTTCAGCCTGTTACACATAGATCTTCCACCCCAGCTACAACAGAGGAGACGATACCACATGTTAATTAAAACTGGCAGTGACAAAAATGTACTTATTATATTGTGAATATGCAACTAAAATTGAATAATTATTTTCAAACATTTTTTATGTAGCTTTCACCCATCAAAATAACTGATGCATAAAATATGGGACATAATTTAGAGTAGTTATGATGATCCTTATATTTCTTGGATGAAAGTCCAGAAAGATGTGCGAGATATGTGGTTTAGAGAGTTTTGTTAGAAAAGTTTCTATTTGCATGTTTTACATTCTTGCAACTTGTATAGTTTTGATGATTCCAAATATTTTGTTTTATGTGTTGTTATCTCCTTACATTTTTTGGAAGATTTGTTTTTGCTCTTGTGTGTACTAATATTTCAAGAAAATCGAACCCCAGACTACGAAGACTTCAAATCAGATTCAGCATGAGATACTTTGTGAATTTGAAGCTTGTACTTTTTATTTGAATTAAATTTGAGAGGGAGGGATTGTAATTGAGTGAATAAATTTACACACACTTAAAGGAGATCTTGAAAAAGGTTTTGTACTGATCGTACGGGATGAACATTGTTTGTACGGGACGATCAGATCAGTTATCTCCTTGTAACAGCAATGGAACAGACAGGAACTGAACTGGAAAATTTTTCTAAGGAATGATCATCCAGACGAAATCAGTTTTCATCCCAGGATGGGTTTCTCACTGTAAAAATTTTGTCCAGATGAAGTCTAGTTCGTCCAGAACGATGCGAACCGACTATGGCAGTTTCTAGCAATATTATGCAGTTTTCGAAACCAACTTTTGATATAACTGTTCGTACCGGACGAAATTTATTTGTACGGGATGAACCTATTTCATCCAGGATGAAATTGGTTTGTACAGATGCACAAATGGTTCGTACGGGACAATGTTTTACACAGTTCGTCCGTACTAACTCAATTTCGTACGGGACGATCCAGTGCGCAGAAAAACATGTTTTTAGCAGTTTTTTGGATGGGTTTTCATGTCCTTTCTATATAAGGAGTCCTAAAAACTATTACAAGTACCTTTGGAGTTGTTTTCTCTTGAGAGGGATCATTGAGAGGGAGAAGATCCTTGGAGGGGATTTTAAGGGAGTGTGGAGGGGATATTCACACGGTTGCTCCGGCGAAGGCTCTCAAGTGAAGTTCAACAATATTGGTCCGGTTCTCTTCCTTGGAGAGTGTAAAAGGACGACAAAGTGTATCTTTGACAGCCATTATGTCTTCGTTCTTTGGGAGAAAACTAGAAGAGAGAACTTGAAAGGGAGAGAGGAAAGGGTGGAGTTTGAGAGGGAGAAGATCCTTGGAGGGGATTTCAAGGGAGTGTGGAGGGGATATTCACACGGTTGCTCCGGCGAACTTGCACTTCAGTACCATCGGATTCAAGGGTCATCTTGAGGGAAGTTTTGCCGAGAAGAAGATCTCTTTGGTGTCAAAGAACCCGGCTACTCCGCCGCACCGGGGAAGGTGAAAGTGATTTTGTACAGGCTTCTCTGCCTTGCTGTGGGGGCAAAAGGAGAGTCACTTTGTGGTATTAGTGCAATACTCGGAGGGTGCCTCCGGGGAGTGGACGTAGGTCAAGATTTGACCGAACCACTATAAATCTGGTGTGTTCTTTCTTATTTTTCTTCTGCATTTAATTTCATTGCAAGTTGTTTACTCTGGTTGAAAAGTTTATTTTTTAAAGTTTAAATTTACCCTGCATTAATAATTAAAAAGGTTTTCTAAAAATCCATGAGTAGAAGTATAATTTTTAAATTACCAATTCACCCCCCTCTTGGTTAGCCTTGGGACATTTAGTTAGGCTTAACATCCTAATTTATATTGAATGAGTTCGAACAAGTTTAAGGTTAGTTATAATTGAAATATATTTATATTGTATCTTTTTCACTTAATCTAATAAATATATATATATTCTATGTTGTATGTTTTGAAATGCATAAAGATTTTTATTGGTTGCCCCAGCATAAAAAAAAAATATAAAGAATTTTAAGAAGTGTGGGTACACTCACATGTGAAACATGTTTTGAGATATTAGAAAGTCGAGAGAGTGTCCACTCTAGATTGGTGAGAGTGCATGGGCCGAGTTGTTGTTGTACTTGGGGTCAACTAGATCATAACAAGAGGAAGGACCACAATAGATAGAATCAAGCTTCTGATGTTGGGGGCATGGGTAGCTCCCTTCATTAGGGGGGCTCAATTCCACATACTGAGCACATGAAACATTTGGTAATAAATTTTTTAAAGATTTTAATAATTTACTTAAATATGATAATAGATATATTTTTATATTTTGAATTCTATAATTATTTTTTGCTAATAATTATTGATAAAAGAAATTAAATTGCTTTGTTGTTGTTATATTAAAGATAAAAAGAATAATTCTTCCAAATTAGATTTTAGGGCAAGAAAAATTTAGTATTAGAGCATAATTATTGGAAGAATTGATTTTTTACTAAAGCTATAAAATTTGATTGTGAGTTGGGTACATTAATGTTTTTTATGAACTACAAAGTGCATTAAAAAGATATTCCTATTACAAACTACTAAGTGATTGAAAGTCTATCACAATCCTCCTTTAATAAAGAAAAGAAAATAGGAGGAATATTATTACAAAGTAAATCTTCCCACAAAAAATCACCCAATAAAGCCAAGTTAGGACAAAAATCGGCTAACTTATTAGAATCCCTATTAACACGATGAAATAAGAAATTTTCAATAGCCTTAAGAAACAAAAAATCTTCTATTTTGCCATTATGAAGAGGACAAACAGCTTTACCAATCGAGGACTGCAAGTACTTCATAACATAAAAATTATAACCCTCTATTATGATACCCTTTGTATGTCACATCCATACTTTAATTATCTTCTTCAGTGAATGGAAAGCCAATAATTCTAGATAATCGTTGTCCCAATGCATACATTTGAATCCAAAAGTAAGAATAAATCTCCCCTTGTGATCTCTAAACACACCACCTACTCCATCTTAATTAGAACTTAACAAAGTTGCATCAATGTTAGCTTTAATCCATTCAAGTGGAAGGGGGTGCCAAAAAAAAGGAATTCAACTGCAAAGGCCAGTTAACACCCCAGTGGTCTGAAAAGAGATTAAACTTCAATGAAATTGATGATATGCTAATTGCATTAGACACCACAAATACTATTCTGAGCTCATGACCTTCAAGCAACAATTTGTTTCTACTTTTCCAAGAAAAAAAAAACTAAAGAGCAATACAAATTTGCAATGAAAGGAGTAACCTTTGATAAATTTTTAAATTCACCTTGCAATCTATTAAGGAAGAGAACTCAGGAATAAAAATACCCTATCTATTCACCAATGCTATGGCCTGAATTAACTTGGAACATTTGATTGAAACATGCTTTGAATTTTCCACTGATGAGAACCCTCTAGGAAAATGATTATAGCTTAACAACCTTCTATAAAAAAAAAATCTATAGTTGGTACTGCTTCCCTCAACATATGCCACTAGAAGGAGTCTACACTAGGATGTAGCTTCAATTTTATCAATAACTTTCAATGATCAGAATCATTCTATGTAGAGCACATAGCCAAACCAGTGATAGTTTTCCAAAAAAAATTATTGATAAATTCCAATTCATCATTTATTAGATCTGAAGATATGTTTATTTGAAGAATGACATCAACCAATGGCATACCAAAGTATTTATTTAACTCGACCGGATTCCAGCAGCCCTTCAAAATGAAATTATCCAAGGAAAGTCACACTCCATAGCAATGTACGTCAACCATCTATCGAGGCCTCTATCTAAAACCCAAATTTCCTTTAATAATTTAATAGAATTACCTATATAACCTTGTATCTCACAATTGGTTTTGATAGCTTTAGCACCGCTAATTAAGATCTTCCAGGTTGTCGAAGTATTTTTCCTTGCATCAGCACACATGATATCTTTACCATATATAGAATATAAAGATTTATTGGGTGGAGAATTAGGATTATTGAGGAATGTCCAAGTTAATTTAGTTCTCAGTGGACCCACTTTGGCAACCAAAGAATGAATTCCATAGCCTTCATCACATATTTGTTTGCAAAGATCCTCCCATGCTACATAATGAATACCATAATTGCCAACTTTCTTATTCCATAGAAAATCCCTACATATCTTATCGAATTCTCTTAAAATGATTAAGTGAACCAAAAAGTGGGAAGAGTAGAACAATGGTATGGATAAAATAATAGATTTAATTTGCACCAACCTTCATGGTAATGAGATGAACTTGTTTCCCCGCACATCCAATTTTGACGCAACGTTTTCCAATAGATTGAAGAAGTCAGATGAAGTCAACATCCTCAAAGCCATTTTCATACACAAATAACGCATATCCTTTACCTCTTTAAATCCCATTACATTAGAAATATATTTTCTCAAACTTCGATCCACTGATTTTCCAAAAAGAGTAGCTAATTTTTGTATGTTGATTTGTTGTCCTGTCCAACAGCAATATTTATAAATGAGTTTTTTTTTTAACTTCTTTCAAATACCCAATATTAGCTTTCGAGAATATGAGGATGTCATTGAAAAAAATAAAATGTGAAATCTTAGGAGTCGTAGGTGCAGTTTTTATCCCCAACTCTCTCCCCTTAAGCACAAAAGAATTAGTCAAACGCTGAGAGCACAAAATAAAAAAGTAAGGTGAAAGCAGACATCCTTGCCTAAAATGACTTCTTCCCTTAATCCATTTTGAACCAATCCCATTCACTTGGATCAAAAAAGAAGAATCAACAACACACTACATCAATAGTTCAAAAAATTTTAGTGGAAACCCAAAATATTCCAGAACATGCCTAAGTGTATCCCACACCATACTATCATATGAATGTTCCAAATACACTTTAATTGCAACCAAACCTCATTTAGATTTGAAAATCTAAATTTGTAGAAGATCTTCTGTGCAAGGAGAATATGATCCGATAAATCCCTTCCTTTGACAAAAGTTGCTTGAACATCAGAAACCAAATAATTAATAACCTTTAACAATCTGTTTAACAAAATCTTTGCAATGATCTTATAGATTGACAAGAAAAGACTAATAGGCCAAAATTTAGAGGGTGGTAGAGGGTTACCAACTTTTGGAATGAGAACTACGAGAGTCTCCTTCCACTTAGAGCATATCTTACCCAAGGATAAGAAAAGAAGAATAGCTTGCCAAACATCTTTAACAATCACCTTCTAATAAGCTTTGATGAATGAATACAAAATTTCATCACACCCAGGAGAAAAATTCCAATGTTTCTCACCACTGTTTCCACCTCTTGAAATGAATAGTCATCATTAAGGATAATGTAATCTTCTTGACTTAAGGTATTCAATACAAAAGGCCAACCCATCTCTATATCTAAACTTATTGCTAAAGAAATTGAAAAAATATATCTCTAATGACCGTAGGATCCTCTAGAAGAATTCCTTCATCATTCTTCACTTAATTAATAAGTTTTCCAATTCTTCTCTCTTTACAAAAGCTTGGAAAAAAGCTTAAATTTGCATCTCCTTCACCTAGCCATCTCACATTAGTGCTTTGTCTCCACCATGTATTCAATCGGGCATGAGTGACATTCAAATCATTAATTTTGGACCGTAACAATAGAAGCTTCTCCACTAAAAATTTAATTCCAATTGATTCATCCAACTGAAGTTCTCCAATTTCCTTCTTCAATCTTCCTTAAGGTTCGATCAATAATATGCTTAGCTTTGCCCCAAAAATCTAGAGCTCTAAGAAATCTATAGAATTTCCTATTGAGGGCTTCCATAGCATCTCCACAAGAAACTTTATTCCAGGATTTCCTCACAATGGCTGTAGATGCCAGAAAAGATAACCATATATCTTCAAATCTAAAAAATCAATTATGACAATACTCTTGGAGGAAGATACTCATAACAATGAGGCAATGGTTAGAAGCGACCCTCGCTAAATGCCTAACAAAATCCTGATGAACCACTTCCAATGACTTGGAATTTAGTAAGCATCTGTCAAGCCTTTCAAGAATGCGAGCACTACCTATTGCAAATGTGCTTTCAGGGAGTATAATTTTGATGATAATAAACACTTATGTATATATATATACATAAAATGTATCAAAAATTAAAAGAAATGCAAAGAGCGCCAATCAAATTGATAAGAAGCATAAAATGAGCCAACCAAAAGCAAGCTTCTTCTCTTTCAAAATTTTTAAATCTTAGAAGAATTCATGTGTCACTTGATTTTTTCAAAGGCTTGATTTCAAAAATTCATGATTGTACTAATTACTCTGATATATTATTCTACAAAATATTTTTCTTGAACTAAGTCTTGAACGGGTCTCTTTTTCTTATCCAATTGATTATTCTGATTTAGATCCTTATTTTCAAAAGAAAGTTTTCCCTAGAAGATGTCTGAGTTGAGGCTCAATAGGATCGGTTGTTCTACCATTTTCTCGTATTTCAACGATGTTAACTCATTGATTCTTTACAAACTTTTTAATTCAATCACATGAAGAATTTATCATATTCAAGCTATGATTAAAAAAAATCTTGTTTAGTTGTTGTTCTTATCTTTTTCATATTTTATTTTCTCTTTTAGGTTATTTTTTTATGTGTTTGGGCCTTCTTTGATCATCTCCATCCATTATCTGATTTTTAAAATTTTTTTCACATCATCCTGGATGATATCTATGTCATCCTAGATGATCTATTCAATTCACTCTTTAAATTCCATCAGACAGCTATTTTGACTCTTCTACCTCTGATCGTCTTGTGAAAGCTTCGTTTGGGATGTTAAGCCCTATAGAATTGGCCCAAGCTAACCAAGAGGGGGGTGTGTGTGAATTGGTATTTTAAAATTTCTTTTCACAAAGAATAAAAATTTCATAAATCAAAATCACACCACAAAAATAAATACATAATTAAAAGTGCGGAAGCAAAAAATAAGAACACAGAAATTTATAGTGGTTCGGTCAACTCGACCTACATCCACTCCTTGGTGGCACCCTCCAAGTATTGCACTACAAAATGTGACTCTCCTTTAGCACTCACGGCTAGGTGGAGAAGCCCTCACAAGAACCTCCTTTTTTCCACCCTGGCAAAGTAGAGAACCTACCTCCTTTTGCTTCCTCCTGAAGCTGGCAGAGAACCACAGCCAAAAGCTAACTCCTTACCTCTACCGATGCTTCCAAGGATGAGAACCTCTAGACGAAGAACAAGCAGAGCGATCCTTGAAGAAACCCTTGTGAATCCCCTCACAAGCTCCCCCTCACAAGATCCTCTCTCTCTCCCTCTCTCTCTTTCTCTCCTCAAGGTCTTCTCAGGTCAAGGCAACAGCCAAAGGTTTTCTCAAAATGTTGAACATGAGCTCTTAAATAGAAGAGCTTCAAAGGAGCTCATTAATTGCAAGTTGCTGACTTTATCGTCCAGGCCGATATGGACATCAGCCTGGCCGATTAGTACAAAACTCAGAAGATCGGCCAGAGCATCGCCCTGGATGCAAGACTGGACGATTGAAAATTGGCTTGATCGTCCAGGCCGATCTTCCGAACGTCCTGGCCGATCAGTTCAAATCATGGGAAAATCATCCTGTGAATAACCCTGGATACGAGTTGGCCGATATTTATCGTCCTGAAGTAACTTAAGGTTTTTGACTGGATCGTCTTGGCCGATCCTGCGATAGTCCAGGATGATATGATCGTATCAATCATCCTTAATTACTTCCTTGATTTCCTAATCAATTAAGGCATAATTTGTGAATATCGTCCAGACAGTTAAAGGATCGTCCTGGCCGATAATTTAAAAATACAGTATACCTTAATTGTCTAAGGAGGCAACTTCTTTCTGTTTTGAGAATATCGTCCTGGCCGAACACGTATCGTCCAGGCAGATATGTTAATGACGGCTGCCTTAATTAAGAATCCTTATTTAGACTTTCTATTTTAAGCCTGATCGTCCAGGCCGATAAAAAATCGTCCTGGCCGATTTGAGTAAAAATAGAAATTCTAAGTCTCTCAAGTATGCGTGTGAAGGGTTACTTAGCATCAGTCTCTTTGACCATTACAAGTAGACTAAAAAAGTGAAAAACAAAAGTACAGACTGACTCAACCCTAAACCTATGTAATCCTTAACTGACTTTGTCTTGTTCGTCCGATCTTCGATTCCTGAAAATTAGAAGCAACAAGCAGTCTAAGAGAAATAGTGTTTGTCAATCATCAAAACATAAGCCATAAAAATATATTTGCAACAATCTCTCCCTTTTTGATGATGGCAAACACAAGTAGGAAAATATCCAAAAAAAAAAGTCCATTAGAATTTCAAAGTTTCAACAACTTTTCCTACCACACCTTTCAACAACTTTTTCTACCACACCCTACTCCTCCTTTTATCATCACAAAAAGAGGGTCCAGATACAAAAGAAAAAATAAACAAAGACTAAAAAGCAAACTACAAAAAAACAGGAAACAAATAAAAGAAAGCATAGACTAAAAGAACGAGGGATCCTGATCATCTGATGGAGGTGGTGGAGGTGGCTGCTGAAAGTAGGGTTAATGCGAAGGTTTTCGAAAAACTCTCGAATAAACTCGGTATTGAAAGGGAAAGCAAGAGACAGAATGAAGCAAAGGGAGGTGTGAGCAAAAAGATCCATTACCGGGTATGAGATGTGGGAAAGATTGATAATTCTGGAGAAAGTTATCCCTTACTCTTTGTAACGATGGTAGGCGGCTTCATCTTCTGCTTCCCTAAAATGAGGGTCAATCGTAGCCCACGAAGAACTCCCAGAAGTTTGTTAGACACGTTTCCCACCAGCCATAGAGACGAGTTAGCAAGAAAATACAAGAGGAGAAAGGGTGGAGAGTGAAAAAACATGGCTGGAATGGCCAGAATTTAATAAAAATAGCCATATCATCCTGGCCGATCGCAGAATCATCCAGGCCGATATGGCTCAATAATTACGTACAGGCAGATTGGTCAAAAAGGCGGTCCGATCGTCAAGGCCAATCAGATATCGGCCAGGACGATTAGACACAGGCGATCGTCCCGAGGAGTCAGGCCGGACGATCGTTGAAAAAGCAGATCGTCCGGGCCGATTAGGTGTACCGTCCAAGACGATGCATAATAATTGATCGTACCGACCAAAGTTAAAACATTTTAAATCACTGCCACATGTATCGTCCAGGATGAACAGTGGATCGGCCTGGCCGATTATCCAATAATGGATCGTCCGGGGCCGAATTTAAAGATTTAAACATGCTGACACATGGATCATCCAGGTCGATCTAGTGTATCGGCCAGAACGATGCACATAAATTGCATCAGCCAGATAAAATATTCTATCGGCCAGGACTATCATCGAGATTGCAACAGAGTTCGATCATATCATCCAGTATGATATAGGATCGTGCCAGGATGATGAGTTACAGCAAGCACAAAAAAATTCAGCAGATGGATTTTGAAGAGAATTTGCCCTGTCGTCCAGGACGATAAAGGTATCGGCCAGGACGATGTGACTAGAATTTGAAACATAAAGAAGATGGTGATGATCAAGGCCCTAAAAAATAAAACAAAAGAAAAACAATCAGAAAAACATAGTAAATGTAAAGCAAAAATACAAGGAAAAAAAAAATAAACATTTTTGGATTTTAATTTTTCTAATTTTTTTTTTTGTTTTATGGAGGCATCATATGAGAAACTTTCAAAAAGTTTAACTTTTAGAGTTCCATAAGATCAAGGAGTTTAGCTAATCCTAATCATACAAAGGTAAGATATCCAATTTTGTTAATCCTAAATCAGACGTTTTTTATGGTATAAAATTTCTTTTGAAAAACAATAATGCATAACTCAGAATAAACCTAATTGGGCAAAAAGAAGATTCAATCAAACTTATTTACAAAAACCATCTTATAAATAATAAAACAAAGTACTTCTTCTCAATCATGGAATTTGAAATCAAGCCTTTGAATTCATCAAATAGTCAATGAGTTCTCTAAGTTTTAAACGTTTCGAAAAGAGGGGATAGCTTGCTCTTAGTGAGCTCATTTTATGCCTCTTGAATCTTTGATTGGCTCTTTGAGCATCTTTTGATTTTTGATACACAATTGTGTATAATTTTCCTTTTTCAATTTGGCGTCATTGGCCTCTTTCCTTTTTAATTCTTGCAAGCTAAAAGCTCTTTTGCAAACTCTTAAAAGAAGCTCAGTTGTGAGTATATCCTCCAAATATTAAAGAATAGGAGCTCTCTCTCTAACATAGGGATGAATACGTCACAAAAAAAAAATCAAAAACATGTGATAAAAGCAATGGCAAGATTTTAAATAACTCAAAAGATAAGTAAGAGCTTTGGATATTATGAATAAAATAGAATATTATAGCAAGATAGAAAGAATCTTAGTTTCAAAAACTATTGGCTAAAATGAGTTACACTTTTGTTTAGAGAAGAAAAATTATACCACTAAACAAGGTCAGAAGGAGGGAAACTATCCATGGTGATTCTCCCTTTAACTAAATTTAGAAAAGCTAAACACAATCTTCAAAACTCTAAAATCTAAAATCTTAAAAATATTCAACATATGGAAGGCCAATTTTTTTAAAAAACAAAGTGAAGTCAAAACACACAAATAAAAAAAAACAAACAAAGCGGAAATAAAACACACTGAAACAAAACATATTTCAAGAAATTATTAAAGCAGCAGGTTTGAGCATGAATGAGCTGCAAGCCTTTATATGTCCAGTTATCCTATGCCCCCACGAGGTCTTTGGTGAGAGCACTCCTGTAAAACTCAACAACAGTCAGATTTAGGAACCCAAATAGGTTTGGGCTCCTTCTTAGGAAAAGTAGAATGCAATGCAGGTAAGGTATGTTGTGAATTATGCATCTTAGGTCTCCACACCCAATGTGAACTACGGTGAATGGTGCAAGTGTGTGAGATGTGTCCTATCATGCCACATGAAAAACATATAACTCTAGGAAAGGGATTTCTTAAGTGGTTTGAGTTATAATGCCTCTTACATGCTTCTAAATCATTTTGGATCTTAAAATTAGTGCTTTTTAAAACTTCATTTTCAATCCTCAAATTTTTCACTCTCTTTAGATTTCTTAAGATCAGCTTTAAGTGAGGTGTGTGAAACTTTTAATGCATTATTTTCATCAATTAATTCCAAATATTTTTTGTTTAAATCATCAAATTCATCAAGAAGAGCCATGTGATTTGAATCAATCGTTGCATGATCTTTGAGAAAAACATCATGCTCTTTTTGTAAATTCAAAAGTTCTACTTTTAAGCTAGCATGTGTCTTCTTAAGTTTTTTGTATGATGCATAGATTTTTTCACAAATTTTAAACAATTCATCATAGGTTGGTTTACATACCTCTTCCTCATCACTTTGCTTAAGATGTTCTTCCCCTATTAAGCACAGATTCGTTGTCTCTTCCTCTGGTTCAGTCTCAGAGGAATCAGTACCATATTCTGCCCAGAATGCCTTTTGGATTCTCTTCTTCTCCTTCTTAAACTTAGATTTTTCCTCAATCTTTTCCTTGCTTGTGTTATCTTGAAGTGTTGGGCAATTGTCTCTCACATGCCCAGGTTTTCTGCATTCAAAACAAACAACATCAGAGGATCCTTTAACATGTTTATGATCCTTAACTTTTCTCCAATTTTGATGGTGCTTTTGTTTCTTCCTTAGAAAGCTTTTGAATTGCCTAGTGATGAAGGCAACTTCATCGCTTTTAGACCCGGAAGATTCAGAATCTGATTTGTGCGCCTTCAGTGCAATTGTTTTCTCCTTTTTCTTCTCACCTGCATCAAAATTTCTTTGATTCACCACTTGCTCATAAGCAATGAGTGAGTCAAGTAAGTTATCAATAGAGTAAATGTTCAAATCCATAGATTCAGTGATTGCAGTGATTTTAGCATCATATGACGAAGGCAAGCATCTCAAAATCTTGTTTACTTTTTCATAGTTTGAAAGTTCTTTTCCCAGTGCATGCAGTGAAGTAACTATCTGAGTAAACCTCATGTACATGTCAGAAATCGATTCATGAGGTTTCATACGAAAAAGTTTGTAGTCATGCAAGAGAATGTTTAAACGGGATTGTTTAACCTCAATAGTACCTTCATAGGTGATGCACAAATTTATCCCAAATATCTTTACCAGTTTTGCAAGTGGAGACACACATGTAATCCTCAGATTTTAAAGCATAGAAAAACCAGTTCAAACATTTTGCATTCAATTGAGCTAAATCTTGTTCATCAAAAGTCCATTCAGTAAAAGCAACTTCAAATTTAACACCATTAATTTCACGAGAAGGTGGAGAATAACCTTCTTGAATAAGCATTCACATGCGATAATTAGTAGATTGTAAAAATGTTGACATGCAGGTTTTCTAAAAATCAAAAGGTAGGTTATCGAACATGGGAGGTCGGGTAATAGAATACCCTTCCGTAGTGTTACGATTCCCAAGATTAGCCATGGATCAAATTCAAAAAGTTTTCAAACTTAAATTTTTGAAACGCGCTCTGATTCCACTTGAAAGTTTGTTTGAGAAGTTAAGCCCTATAGAACTGGCATAAGCTAACCAAGAGGGGGGGGGGTGAATTGGTATTTTAAAATTTCTTTTCACAAAGAATAAAAATTGCATAAACTAAATTCACACCACAAAATTAAATGCGGAATTAAAAGTGCGGAAGCAAAAAATAAGAAAACAGAAATTTATAGGGGTTTGGTCAACTCGAACTACGTCCACTTCTTTGAAGCACCCTCCAAGTATTGCACTACAAAACGTGACACTCCTTTAACCCTCACGGTTAAGCGGAGAAGCCCTCAAAAGAACCTCCTTTTTTCCACCCCGACAAGCCAGAGAACCTACCTCCTTTTGCTTCCTCCTGAAGCTGGCAGAGAACCACAACCAAAAGCTATCTCCTTACCTCTACCGACCCTTCCATGGACGAGAACCTCCAGATGAAGAACAACCAGAGCGATACTTGAACAACCCTTGTGAATCCCCTCACAAGCTCCCCCTCACAAGATCCTCTATCTCTCCCTCTCTCTCTTTCTCTCCTCAAGGTCTTCTCAGGTCAAGGCAGCAACCAAAGGTTTTCTCAAAACGTTGAACATGAGCTCTTAAATAGAAAAGCTTCAAAGGAGCTCATTAATTGCAAGTTGCCGACTTTATCATCCAGGCTGATATGGACATCAGCCTGGCTGATTAGTATAAAACTCAGAAGATCGGCTAGAGCATCACCCTGGATGCAAGACTAGACAATTGAAAATTGGCTTGATTGTCCAGGCCGATCTCCCGAACGTCCTGGCCGATCAGTTCAAATCATGGGAAAATCATCCTGAGAATAACCCTTGATACGAGCTGGCCGATATTTATCATCCTGAAGTAACTTAAGGTTTTTGACTGGATCGTCTTGGCCAATCCTACGATCGTCTAGGATGATATGATCGTATCAATCATCCTTAATTACTCCCTTGATTTTTTGATCAATTAAGGCATAATTTGTGAATATCGTCCAGGCCGATAAAGGATCGTCCTGGCCGGTAATTTAAAAATATAGTATACCTTAATTGTCTAAAGCGGCAACTTCTTTCTATTTTGAGAATATCATCCTGGACGATACACGTATCATCCAGGCCGATATGTTAATGACGGCTGCCTTAATTAAGAATCCTTATTTAGACTTTCTAATTTAAGCTTGATCGTCCAGGTCGATAAAAAATTGTCCTAGCCGATATGAGTAAAAACAGAAATTCTAAGTCTCTCAAGTGTGTGTGTGAATGGTTACTTAGCATCAGTCTCCTTGACCATTACAAGTAGACTCAAAAAGTGAAAAACAAAAGTACAGACTGACTCAACCCTAAACCTACGTAATCCTAAATTGGCTTTGTCTTGTTCGTCCGATCTTCGAATCCTGAAAAGTTAGAAGCAACAAGCAGTCCAAGAGAAATAATGTTTGTCAATCATCAAAACATAAGCCATGAAAATAGATTTGCAACAATCTCTCCTTTTTTTATGATGGAAAACACAAGTAGGAAAATATCCAAAAAAAAAAAGTCCATTAGAATTTCAAAGTTTCTACAACTTTTTCTACCACACCTTTCAACAACTTTTCCTACCACACCCTACTCCCCCTTTTGTCATCACAAAAAGATGGTCTAGATACATAAGAAAAAAACAAACAAAGACTAAAAATCAAACTACAAAAAAACAGGAAATAAATAATAGAAAGCACAGACTAAAAGAACGAGGGATCCTGATCATCTGATGGAGGTGGTGGAGGTGGCTGCTGAAAGTAGGGTTAATACGATGGTTTGCGAAAAACTCTCGAAGAAACTCGATATTGAAAGGGAAAGCAAGAGACAAAATGAATCAAAAGGAGGTGTGAGCGAAAAGATCCATTACCGGGTATGAGATGTGAGCAGGATTGATGATTCTGGAGATAGTTATCCAACACTCTTTGTAACGATGAAAGGAGGATTCATCTTCTGCTTCCCTAAAATGAGGGTCAATCCTAGCCCTCGAAGAACTCCCAGAAGTTTGTCGGACACGTTTCCCACCAGCCATAGAGAGGAGTTAGCAAGAAAACAGAAGAGGAGAAAGGGTGGAGAGTGAAAAAATACGGCTGGAATGGCCAGAATTTAAAGAAACAACCATATCGTCCTGGCCGATCGCAGAATCGTCCAGGCCGATATGGCTCAATAGTTACGTACAGGCCGATTGGTCAAAAAGGCGGTCCAATCATCCGGGCCGATCAAATATCGGCCAGGACGATTAGACACAGGCGATCATTCCAAGGAGTCAGGCCGGACGACCGTTGAAAAAGCAGATCGTCCGGGCCGATTAGGTGTATCGTCTAGGACGATGCACAATAATTGATCATACCTGTTGAAGTTAAAACGTTTTAAATCACTTCCACTTGTATCATCCATGATGAACAGTGGATCAGCCCGGCCGATTGTCCAATAATGGATCGTCCGGGGCCGAATTTAAAGATTTAAACGTGCTGACACGTGGATTGTCCAGGACGATCCAGTGTATCGGCCAGGATGATGCACATAAATTGCATCGACCAGATGAAATATTCTATAGTCCCGGACTATCATCAAGATTGCAACAGAGTTCGAACATATCATCCAGGACTATATAGGATCGTCCAGGACGATGAGTTACAGAAAGCACATAAAAGTTAAGCAGATGGATTTTGAAGAGAATTTGCCCTATCGTCCAGGACGATAAAGGTATCGGCCAGGACGATGTGACTAGAATTTGAAACATAAAGAAGATGGTGATGATCAAGGCCCTCAAAAATAAAATAAAAGAAAAACAATCAGAAAAACATAGTAAAAGAAAAGCAAAAATACAAGGAAAAAAAAATAAACATTTTTGGATTTTAATTTTTCTAATTTTTTTTTGTTTTATGGAGGCATCATATGAGAAACTTTCAAAAAGTTAAACTTTTAGAGTTCCATAAGATCAAGGAGTTTAGCTAATCCTAATCAGACAAAGGTAAGATATCCGATTTTGTTAACCCTAAATCAGACATTTTTTATGATATAAAATTTCTTTTGAAAAACAATAATGGCATAACTCAGAATAAACCTAATTGAGAAAAAAGAAGATTCAATCAAACTTATTTACAAAAACCATCTCATAAATAAAAAAACAAAGTACTTCTTCTAAATCATGGAATTTGAAATCAAGCCTTTGAATTCATCAAATAGCCAATGAGTTCTCTAAGTTTTAAAAGTTTCAAAAAGAGGGGATAGCTTGCTCTTTATGGTCTCATTTTATGCCTCTTGAATCTTTGATTGGCTCTTTGAGCATCTTTTGATTTTTGATACACAATTGTGTATAATTTTCCTTTTTCAATTTGGCGTCATTGGCCTCTTTCCATTTTTATTCTTACAAGCTAAAAGTACTTTTGCAAACTCTTAAAAGAAGCTCAGTTGTGAGTATATCCTCCAAATATTAGAGAATTAGAGCTCTCTCTCTAACATAGGGAAGAATAAGTCACAAAACAAAATCAAAAACATGTGATAAAAGCAATGCCAAGATTTTAAATAACTCGAAAGATAAGTAAGAGCTTTGGATATTATGAATAAAATAAAATATTATAGCAAGATAGAAAGAATCTTTGTCTCAAAAACCATTGGCTAAAATGAGTTAGACTTTTGTTTAGAGAAGAAAAATTATACCACTAAACAAGGTCAGAAGGAGGGAAACTATCCACGGTATTTCTCCCTTTAACTAAATTTAGAAAAGCTAAACACAATCTTCAAAAATCCAAAATCTAAAATCTTGAAAAGATTCAACATATGGAAGGCCAATTTTTTTTTTAAAACAAAGTGAAGTCAAAACACACACATAAAAAAAAACAAACAAAGCGGAAATAAAACACACTGAAACAAAATATATTTCAAGAAATTATTGAAGCAGCAGGTTTGAGCATGAATGAGCTGCGAGCCTTCATATGTCCAGTTATCCTATGCCCCCACGAGGTCTTTGGTGAGAGCACTCCTGCAAAACTCCACAACAGTCAGATTTAGGAACCCAAATAGGTTTGGGCTCCTTCTTAGGAAAAGTAGAATGCAATGCAGGTAAGGTATGTTGTGAATTATTCATCTTAGGTCTCCACACCCAATGTGAACTACGGTGAATGGTGCAAGTGTGTGAGATGTGTCCTATCATGCCACATGAAAAACATATAACTCCAGGAAAGGGATTTCTTAAATGGTTTGAGTTATAATGCCTCTTCCTAGGTTTTGGCAAATGATCAAAAGTAGATGTCTTCCTAGTTTTCTTACATGCTTCTAAATCATTTTGGATCTTCAAATTAGTGCTTTTTAAAACTTCATTTTCAATCCTCAAATTTTTCACTCTCTTTAGATTTCTTAAGATCAGATTTAAGGGAGGTGTGTGAAACTTTTAATGCATTATTTTCATCAATTAATTTCAAATATTTTTTGTTTAAATCATCAAATTCATCAAGAAGAGCCATGTGATTTGAATCAATCGTTGCATGATCTTTGAGAAAAACTTCATGCTCTTTTTGTAAATTCAAAAGTTCTACTTTTAAGCTAGCATGTGTCTTCTTAAGTTTTTTGTATGATGCATAGATTTTTTCACAAATTTCAAACAATTCATTATAGGTTGGTTTACATACCTCTTCCTCATCACTTTGCTTAAGATGTTCTTCCTCTATTAAGCACAGATTCGTTGTCTCTTCCTCTAGTTCAGTCTCAGAGGAATCAGTACCAGATTCTGCCCAGAATGCCTTTTGGATTCTCTTCTTCTCCGTCTTAAACTTAGATTTTTTCCTCAATCTTTTTCCTTGCTTGTGTTATCTTGAAGTGTTGGGCAATCGGATCTCACATGCCCAGGTTTTCTCAATAAAAAAAAATAACATCAGAGGATCCTTTAACATGTTTATGATCCTTACCTTTTCTCCAATTTTGATGGTGCTTTTGTTTCTTCCTTAGAAAGCTTTTGAATTGCCTAGTGATGAGGGCAACTTCATCGCTTTTAGACCCGGAAGATTCAGAATCTGATTTGTGCGCCTTCAGTGCAATTGTTTTCTCCTTTTTCTTCTCACCTGCATCACGATTTCTTTGATTCACCTCTTGCTCGTAAGCAATGAGTATGCCAAGTAAGTTATCAATAGAGTAAGTGTTCAAATCCTTAGATTCAGTGATTGCAGTGATTTTAGCATCATATGACGAAGGCAAGCATCTCAAAATCTTGTTTACTTTTTCATAGTTTGAAAGTTCTTTTCCTAGTGCATGCAGTGAAGTAACTATCTGAGTAAACCTAGTGTACATGTCAGAAATCGATTCATGAGATTTCATATGAAAAATTTTGTAGTCATGCAAGAGAATGTTTAAACGGGATTGTTTAACCTCATTAGTACCTTCATAGGTGATGCACAATTTATCTCAAATATCTTTACCAGTTTTGCAAGTGGAGACACGCATGTAATCCTCAGATTTTAAAGCACAGAAAAAGCAGTTCAAACATTTTGCATTCAATGGAGCTAAATCTCGTTCATCAAAAGTCCATTCAGTAAAAGCAACTTATGTTTTAACACCATTAATTTCACGAGAAGGTGGAGAATAACCTTCTTGAATAAGCATCCACATGCGATAATTAGTAGATTGTAAAAACGTTGACATGCGGGTTTTCCAAAAATCAAAAGGTAGGTTATCGAACAGAGGTGGTCGGGTAATAGAATACCCTTCCGTAGTGTTACGATTCCCAAGGTTAGCCATGGATCAAATTCAAAAAGTTTTTAAACTTAAATTTTCAAAACCCGCTCTGATACCACATGAAAGTTTGTTTGAGATGTCAAGCCCTATAAAACTGGCCCAAGCTAACCAAGAGGGGGGGGGGGTGAATTGGTATTTTAAAATTTCTTTTCACAAAGAATAAAAATTACATAAACCAAAATCACAACACAAAAATAAATGCGGAATTAAAAGTGTGGAAGAAAAAAATAAGAACATAGAAATTTATAGTGGTTCGGTCAACTCGACCTACGTCCACTCCTTGGAGGCACCCTCCAAGTATTGCACTACAAAACGTGACTCTCCTTTAGCCCTCACGGCTAGGCAGATAATCCCTCACAAGAATCTCCTTTTTGCCACTCTGGCAAGGCAGAGAACCTACCTCCTTTTGCTTCCTCCTGAAGATGGCAGAGAACCACAACCAAAAGCTAACTCCTTACCTCTACCGACCCTTCCACGGATGAGAACCTCTAGACGAAGAACAAGCAGAGCGATTCTTGAAGCAACCCTTGTGAATCCCCTCACAAGCTCCCCCTCACAAGATCCTCTCTCTCTCCCTCTCTCTCTTTCTCTCCTCAAGGTCTTCTAAGGTCAAGGCAGCAGCCAATGGTTTTCTCAAAATGTTGAACATGAGCTTTAAATAGAAGAGCTTCAAAAGAGCTCATTAATTGCAAGTTGCCGACTTTATCGTCCAGGCTGATATGGACATCGGCCTGGTCGATTAGTACAAAACTTATAAGATCGGCCAGAGCATCGCCCTGGATGCAAGACTGGATGATTGAAAATTGGATTGATCGTCCAGGCCGATCCCACGATCGTCCTGGCCGATCAGTTTAAATCATGAGAAAATCGTACTGAGAATAGCCCTGGATACGAGCTGGCCGATATTTATCGTCTTGAAGTAACTTAAGGTTTTTGACTGGATCGTCCTGGCCGATCCTGCGATCGTCCAGGACGATATGATCATATCAATCATCCTTAATTACTCCCTTGATTTCATTATCAATTAAGGCATAATTTGTGAATATCGTCCAGGCCAATAAAGGATCGTCCTGGCCGATAATTTAAAAATAAAGTACACCTTAATTGTCTAAGGCGGCAACTTCTTTATTTTTTGAGAATATCATCCTGGCCGATACACGTATCTTCCAGGCCGATATGTTAATGACGGTTGCCTTAATTAAGAATCCTTATTTATACTTTCTATTTTAAGCTGATCGTCCAGGCCGATAAAAAATCATCCTGGCCGATATGAGTAAAAATAGAAATTCTAAGTCTCTCAAGTGTGTGTGTGAAGGGTTACTTAGCATCAATCTCTTTGATCATTACAAGTATACTCAAAAAGTGAAAAACAAAAGTACAGACTGACTCAACTCTAATCCTATGTAATCCTGAACTGGCTTTATCTTGTTCGTCCGATCTTCGATTCCTAAAAAGTTAGAAGCAACAAGCAGTCCAAGATAAATAGTGTTTATCAATCATCAAAACATAAGCCATGAAAATAGATTTGCAACATCTTGGACGATCCATTATCATCCTGGATGATCTGATCGTCTTCTATTTCAATTATTATTGATTATCCTGAATGATCCTCCTCATCCTAGATGATTTTCCTAATATCTGCTCAATTATTAGTGATAGTCCTGGATGATTCACCTATTTATCCTGGATGATCCACATGGAAAAATTTGGCACTCAACTTTAATTTGGTTGATACAATCCATTATTGTGTTTCGTCCTGGATGATCCACCTAACCGTTTAGGACAATATGCTTTTTCAACGATCATCTAGAATGACTCCTCAGGATGATCTCTTGTATATTATTATCACAGGTGATATCTAATCATCCTGGATAAATTTTATTGCCCTTTTGACCAATTATCCTGGATGTAATTATTACACCATATCATCCTAGACGATCTGGATAATTCTTTAAAAATTGAGGTTTTCCATCATTTTTTTTCACACAATCCTTCTAAACTCCCTATTTCTCTTACTCTTATGCTCTATTTTCCTAAGTATAGCTGGCGGAAAGAGATCTTGCCATCTTTTCAGCAGTTCCCCGAGGGCGACTCTGGACCCTCGCTTTACTGAGGCGAATGATCAAGCGACCTATTAAAGGTACATAATAGTCGGGATTACTATATCTTGGACTGTCAATCCACACATTCTTTCCTATCATGTCCTAGATCTGTTTGCACACACTTCCTTAACCTTTCTTTACTCTCTCTGTCCCCTTCAACTCTAAGCTTCTTTTTGAATTTTTCACTTGCCTCCAAAAAAATTCTTCTTTTATTGCTCTTAGGTCCTATGTGAATCTACGTATCATCGAAATCACATATCAAGACTGTGAAGAACATTTGTAACTTTCCAACACATGGGACAAACTACATACCCTATGTTCTAATCCTGACTACGACCGTGCTCCAGCTAAGCACTTTCTCCAAAATACTAATGCACATTTTCATGTTGGAGAGTCTAGCACCTTACTCAAAGATGCTAGGATAATCTAGCATGTCCTTCGCACCTCAATTCTTCCCAAAGTTGGTGATCGCGTTCATATCACACCTCTTGTTTTGATCACTACTTTTTACATTTTGGATTGCTGATATTTTAATGCCACTGATTTGATTTTTGCTACATTGAGCATCTGACCACTATTCGAGATCCAGGATATAGGAGGAAGCCTAATTTTTCCCTAGGACATATCAATGCCTATGTTTTAGAATCAAAATACAACCTCCAATAACCTGCCCAACCTAATTTTCAGCCTTCCTTCTACTCAAATAACTCCTTCCATATTCTTCACAGTACTCATCTCCACCCAGGGCACGAGGAAGCTGAGGAAGCTTAAGAGGAGGCAACTCCTACACATATTCGTACACCTACTTTGCTCTTCTAACACTCTCAACTGGATCAACCGGTAAAGTGATTCAACCAGTAAAAGACTCACTTTGAGACCTTTATTACTGCACAAGAGCAGCAATATGCGGAAGATTTTGTTCGCTTTGACGCTTAAGTAGCTCACCAGCTGCTCCAGCATGACCAAGTTATGGCCTGGCTTGGGGAGCGGTTTGCGACTCTTTCAAGTTACTTTCAACCACATCCACCACCACTACAACCTCCTCCTTCAGATGATCAGTGGTTGTCTTTCTTTTAATTTGCTTATTTTTGTGTGATGTTATTTTACTTCTGTTTAGTAGCTTGTATTGTTTTTCATTTTCCCTCATTTTTATGATGTCAGAAGGGGAGTAGCTATACTAGTTTGTATTGTTCTAGTCTTTATACTATTCTAGTATGTTCTAGTTTATTATGTTTTTATGATGGATAGTTGAACTATTTGAACTGTAGTTATTTCTTTTCCTACTTCCATTAAAAATTCTTTGAACTGCTTCAATTACTTAGTGCTTTCCATAAAAAAAAAAAGGGAAGATTGTTGCAAATCTTCTTTGAGGGAGTATAATTTTGATGATAGAAAAATACTTCTATTTCTCTACGACTACCTTGCCTATTAACATTTCAGGTCCACAAGATCAAACTGCAATTTTAACCAGCTCAAGATTGGTAGACTAGGTCTAAGTCAGTTTGTAAACTTTTTTCCTTTTTTGAGTCTATTATAAACGATATGGTTCCTGATGCTAAGTAACCTTGCACACACACACACATTGGGGGAAATTTTCTATCTATTTTTAGAGTTCTCTATTTTTGGTCATATCATTCGAGACGATCTATAAATTATCTTAGATAATCAGTTAAAAATAAAAACCCTAATTAGGGCATCTTGGTTAAGACAGCCGTCATTAAGCACATTGTCCTAGATGATATTTATATCGGCTGGGACGATATGCTCAAATCAGAAAGAATAAGCCACCAGATCTATATAGGTATTATTTAATTTTGCACATCATCGAGGAAATCATCCTAGAAGATGAAACAAAATTATTATGCCTAAATTAATCTAGTTATTAAGAAAAGCAATTAAGGTTTGATTGTTTGATCAAATCATCCTGGATGATCGTAGGACCAGCCAGGACAATAAGTTCAAAAACCCTTAGTTGTTCCTGGATGATAAATATCGGACACCTTCTATTCAGGGCGATGGTTTGGATGATCTTCAAAAATTTGAACTAATCATTTAGGAAGATCATGAGATCGGCCTGGATGATCAAGCTATTTTTTCATTATCTAGACATCTTTTCAATGCGATTGTCTGGATAATATTTAATGACTTGTACTAAACATACAGGATTAAATATTATCATCCTTGATGATATGAATAAAAACCTTCTAATCATCCCAAACCATCCCGGCTGATTGAGAGAAATGTATGCTAATCATCCAGGATGATAAAGTCAGTTTGTAAAAATTAAGAGCTATTTCAAAACTCTTCTATTTAACAGCTCTTGTTCTACCCAAGAAATTATCTTTTGCTGTAGTCTTAACCTAAGAGAGCCTAGAGGAGAGGGAGAGAATGGGAGAGAAGAGAGAGAGAGGATCTTGTGAGGGGGAGTTTATGAGGGGTTTCACAAAGGTTACTCCAATCAAGGATCCAAATCATCTTCTCCAATCATCATCCCTTGTTCTTGGAGGTTCGAGAGAGGTATTTTTTAGCAATCGATCAAGGTTCTCTTCGTGCTTTAGGAGGAAGTAAAAGGAGTTGGGTTCTCTGTCTCACTGGTGTTAGTAGAAAGGAGGTTTTGTACAGGCTTCTCACCTTGTTTTGGGAGCAAAAGGAGAGTCACTGAGTTTAGTGCAATACTCAGAGGGCACCTCTAGGGAGTGGACGTAGGTCGAGTTAACCAAACAATTATAAATCTCTATGTTCTTTACTATTGCTTTTTCCACATTTAATTTATGCATGTTTAATTTTTTTGTGATGAATTCTGGATTGGTTAAGTTTTTGTTTTTGATTGAAAGATTTTTTAAAATACCAATTCACGCCCCCACTAGTTAGCTTGGCTAGTTCGTAAGGGCTTAACATCCCTAACAAACTTTCACTACCCTTCTTATTTTTGCACCAAGTGTATTTAGGACAAATAACCCCTACATCATGCAAAATCATTATTGTTTATAAAGTTTTTAATCTCTAATGGTCCTTCGAAGAAGGAAAATTTTTTTCCTCCCCTTCTATCTTCCTAGGACAAGATGCAATCAAAGTCCCCACCTACCACTGAAGGCAAATCAAAAGTTGAATGCAACTCCACACACTCGCATAACTTCCTTCTTTTATACAAGTCCTTACTACCATAAATAGTAGAGACCACCCATCTACCTTAAAGCAATCTTCAGCTCCGTAATAGGACATTGAGCTGAATCTTCCAATAATTTAAAAGAAGACAAATTAGTCCTCCAAATCACCAAAATACCACCTGACATCCCAATAGAAAGAAACAGAAAGAAATCCCAATCAATTCCCATGAATTTATTAAACTCACATCTACTAATATAAGATATTTTAGTTTCAACTATTCCAACAAAAAAAAAACACCCAATCTTTAACAAAATCTTTCAAACATAAGGAGGCTTCTCTTTTATTTGCCCCTTATAGTTCCATAAAGCTAAGGAACTCATTAAGAAAATAAGAGGGAATGACCACTGCTTCTCTTCTTATTCAACACATTCATCTTTTTAGTCCTAAAAGATGAATTTAAAGGTCCAAGGGACCTAAACTCTTTAACAAGGGTTTATTACCTCCAAAAATTGGGTATAATAAGAAACATTATTTTACATACATAATTAATGGCATATGTTAATTATTCAACCTAACTAAAATGGATCTTCTAGAGCAAGATGTACCAAATAGGTAATACATTATAGCTCCAGTACCATTAGACAATAATATGTTGCTAGCCCATGTTTTAGTGTTGGTTATGGGAGATACAAAGAATAATTCCTCTAAGAGTATGAAAGAATAGGGAGATAAACATTTGAATATATTTTATAATTTTAAGGCCCTTCTATTCAAAGTATCTATAGGACCTCATGTTATAGAAGATAGGTTAATGAGGATAGAGAAGATCTTCGACAGTATGTAGTATCTAGAAAATAGAAAAGCACAATTGGCTCTGTTTCTATTTGATGGACTGGCTTAGAGATGCTTTATTAGATAAAAGAGAGAGAAATTTTAAGGGAAGACCAATGTTGATATCCCTTGGGATGAGTTTACTGTAGTATTCACAATATGGTATGTACTTCAATCAGTGCAGCTATAGATACAAGAAGCTTTCATTAAATTGGAGAAGGGATGGAAGACTTTGATGTAGTAAGAAACTGAGTTTACTTCACTTGTTATACATGCTCCATATTTGATCCTTACTACTAAAGAAAAATATTATATGTTCCTATAAGGATTGAGTACGTAGTTAAGATATCTATTAGTACCTCTACGAATCCATGAATTTTCTTAGTTAGTGGAGCATGCCAGATTAATGAATATTATTTTGGTAGCATCAGCATCTAAGAAGGATGGGAGCTCCAAGAATGATGTCAGTAGTAGGAGGAGTAGAGATGAACCAAGTAGGGATCGATATAAATATTATGATAAGAAAAGTATATATATATATATATATATATATATATATATATATATATATATATATATATATATATATATATATATATATATATATATATATATATATATATATATAATCAAGGGGATCTTGATTAATAATGTTGATTGGAAGCTATGGTGAATGTTTTCATTATGGAATAAAACATCCAAGTTAGTGCTACCTACGGATGAGGTAATATTTTTGTTATGAAAAAATAGGACACAAGTAAGCTGATTTTCCTTAGAAGGAATTTGGATAAAGAGCTCATTTAGGTATTGGACAAACTTGACAGGCTAAAGGATAAAGGACTGTATGATCAAGAGCTTATATGAAAGGTAAGTAAATATGATTACTAAAAGAGTTATCAATGGTAGTTAAAGGGAATTTTCGCATTTCCAGTGCCTACTCTAGTGATGCCACAAGTTTGTATCCTACAAAATATGGAAGATCAACATTAACGTAAGATTTCTACTGGTAAAAAAATATATTTGAATGATAAAATACTGTAATTCATGCATAAGTGACCTGCATGTGATGGAATAAATTATATAATTTTATGATTCAATGAACTTTTGATTTGACTTTAATTTAATTTGAGTTTTGATCATTTGAGTTTATTTTGTATCTATTATTGTACCTGAATCTTTAACGGAAACATCTAGGATGATATTTTTCTATGATTGGTATACTATAAAAACTTGAATTTCAAAAATAATTTAAAATATAAAAATTAGAATATTTATTTTAATTACAACATAGTGATGCTATGCATTTGAGCACCAGGGCGCAGAGTTTTGGTGCACTGTAACTAAAAATTTTTTGATATGAGGTCAAAGCCTATGTTCTATAGTAATTCTTGATTTACATGTAAAGTTGTAACACTTTGTGGTGGATATGTGGTTCTACTAACTAAAAATCTTTTTTAGGACCACCATGAATCTTATAAACTATTTATAACTTACATCCATTAATGTAAACTCTCAATGAATGCCAAAAACCTTCTATGAATGTTTCACATTCTATATTATTTAACACTCGCCAATAACATTCCTCTAATGTATACCAAAAATTAATGTTTAATATTCACTACTAAGGCACTCAACTCTCTTTCCTATGAGAAAAAAAAACCCCATTATAACTACGTCAAGATGGTCATTATCTCCCTTTAATTAAATGAAACATTCCTTGATGAGCAGACTATAGCATATATAAGATGGTCGTTTTTCTCTCACAAGAAGTATATCCTCATTCATTGTTACTAAAAAAAGGAAATCTTATTAGAATATTCAACTCTACTCATCCCTTTAAATCAAATTAATTACCCTTGATCTAACTTTGTTGTAGTGACTCTTCCTAAATATTGTATTTATGATGTGTTGAATAATGTCATTTACATTAAACTTCACTAATATGGATGTAAGTTGCCCCCTCTCCATTATTATACTTATCATTAATCATTATCTCTTTGCAAATTTATCTTTTTGACCCATCCCAACATGTTCCAATTGCCCAACATTAGTTCGTATAACAGCTTTTATGACTCTCACAAGATTGTTCTTTTCAATATAATACTGAAAATACAACATGCTCAAGGCTATTCTACCACATCCTTCCTACTACATTCAAAGCATAATTCTGATTATAATTTTATTATCCCCTTCCATATTCCAATAATCATCAAATATAAAATCTATTTTTTTTTCACATATGAACAACAACACACCCTATGGACATTCATTTTAGTCAATATTCTTGTACAAACCTTCTATTGAGGGATTTCCTTAATAATATTATACAAGCAAGCCATGAGCCCTTCATAAATAATGAGTCAATACATATGGTCAAATATTGCTACATTCTAAAATAGATTCTCATGTCCATGAACATGACATAATTCTTATAATGAAAATCCTCCACACACAATCCATAGACATTTTAAGGAAACTCCGCTCCACCTAAAGAAATGTGAAGAATATGAAGGTGGATGGTCGTGACATTATAAATTATGCACCACAAAGTATACTCATGAAATTATATAAAACTATAACTTTAATAGGAGTATTTTACCTATATTATAAAAGGAGATCTTGAAAAAATTATTACTTACACTATGGAAAGCCTGTTTTTGATAGAGTTCTATGTCAATAACATTGGAAAACCCATAGATAATTATGTTTTTAATGGATACTAAAACATACATATTCCATTTGTAAATCCCTCATCATAAGAGAGAAATAATCATTAATTCATCATAATTTATGATGAAAATTCTATAAAAAATTATCAATGGGTTTTCCATTAATAAATTAACATCAATAACTTAAACATTAAATACGTTACATATTCAGTGTCAGTATATACCACCTTATCAATGGATTTTTTAATATATGTTCTCATTAAATTAGCTATCAATAATCATTGTTGAAAATTTTAAAAAAAAAAGTTATCCCAAGTATATTACCTATAATAAAAATGCATCGAATTTTTGTAAGTGTACTTGATAAAATAAAGTCATAGCAATTATTGTCTGCTATTATCATTTATATGGAAACCCGTAACTCTAAAATAATAATAATATATATTAATTCTCCTCCATACTCTTCATATTTAAAATTTTCCTACTTTTTCCCCTCTTTATCATCTTATTCTTCGTCACCCTCATCCTTAGCTTATGTATCTCCAAAAGCATGTGGTGGTGGAAGTGATGGGTAAGGTTAGCTACCATAAACGAACATCTGTATACCTACTATTGGTCAATTTTTATAGCTTCCACATGATCTTGGAGTTTCATGGTTAGTGTAGTGACTTGGCTCCTCATTAATTCTTATATGTCATGTAGTTGTGATGGAATGCTACTTGTTATATATGATGTTTGTGTAAGGACTAAAGTACCATAAGACTCAACTCCATGCAATTTACTATTCTTTAAACCATATAATCTAACTCCACATAATTTATCTACACTTCTACACTCCCCAAATTGCATATTTCCACAAGTTAACATCTAATTGGAAGGAGGAATTTCGTACTATAGCTGATTGACTATAGGTCTTATTTTTATTGCAGAAATTTATCGTATATAATATCCAAATTATGAGTAACTTTAATAAATTATATAGTTATAATATATCAAATTTATCAATGAACTTAATGTTATAACACTTATATATGACCTTACAAATCTAATATATAATCGAGAAATATCATGTGTCATAGAATGCAACTTATAGAGAGATATGGTTCCCCAACCAACTCCTCTTTTAAGTGAATGAGGAAAAAAATATTCATTACAATTGAATTTATGAATAAATTATTAAATGAATATTACTTATTAGATTTATTATATTCTTAATGGAAGGAGTAGAGCCACCAATATGAAGAGAAGCATCCGTACTAGCAATCTCAAATGCTTGAAACTCATTATTTTGGTATCTTCTTATGGTACTCTTCATAGTCCCACATACCAAGCAACCCCCTATATTTTCCTTCTAATCCAGTTAGGTCTTTCTTTACTGTAGATTCCAATATTTATCAAGTCTCTTATACTTTTACTCCCTTTCGATCAAAACTTCTCCATATCATGGAGTGATGCTTGGGGAAACAATGAATACTTCCTTCATATTTTAAGATATAATGTAAGTATAATTATAGTAAAATTAATCATAATTGATTCAATTATAAATATATTATTGATGGGGGCTTATGGATGATAGATGCTAACAATGTGAGCTAGAATGCGACTTGCAAAGTTTTAAAATATGCTTAGATATCTTTTTGATATAAAATTATTGCTTATATTTTTTTTTATAACTATGCAAGTAATTGTATTGAATACAATAATAAAGTGATAGAGTGGAGTGTCAAACCCACAAGGAAGTGTTATACTTAGTTGCAACTTAAATAATTTTGCTAATTTAAATACACAAATTATCCTACTAAACATAAAAAAGGTATTTTTGAGTTTTTATCAATAAAAGAAAATAACTTGGAAAAGAAAGTTAATACTTATAAAAATAAAGTGTTTTGAACTAGTGAATGTATAAAACAAAACTTTCATAATGAGACGCTAAAAAATATATAAGCATCAATGCATATGCATTCCTAGGTCTCTATCAAACTTGCAGGAGAAAATAGGAAGGTTTATGGTCTTTTAATGTTTTTCTATCTCTAAAGAACCTAGAATATTAAAATATTGAATATTTAGGCAAGACAACATTCTATTTCAGTACTCCTAATTATTCAAGCATTCCTCTATCTAAGCTATACATCTCACTATGTTTTTACTACACACTTATGCATTGAATGAAGAATCAGAGATATTGAAAACATCAATACATTCATTAAAGCACATTAAGTCTACATTAGTACATACTATGCTTACTATATCATTTGCCCAAAACTAGAAAATTATCTAGTCTTGGAAGAAATAATAAGCAAACCCATTATAATTTTATTTATTCTAAGGAAGATACAAAAGAAGAAATAAGAAAATAATCACCAAGAAGGATAAAATGATCTTCTCATAATCCTTCCATAAATGATAGAGTTATTTACACAAATAATCTAAGATCTCCATAAATAAAAGTATCTTTTACTTTCCTAGCCTCTCTTAGACTTTACTCTTAGGGGGAACTAAAGAACCACTCTTACAAGAACATTATTTTCACATCAACGATAGAAATCTCTCATAAAAAAACTTAAAGGTTATTTATAGTAAATAAAGGAATGGGCTCAAGTTCTGTGGCACTCAATAAGGAGGTGTAGTGGAAGTGAAAAATTAACTAGCACCTCGGCTCTACAAAATATGTTCTACAACAATAACATTTTTTTTTTTTTTTGAAGAATGCATTTTGAAATTAAAAGAAATGAGCTAATTACAAGCTAAAGAAAAGGCTCACATTCCTTCTTCGATAAAGAACAAAGAGAAGGAGGAATGTTAGCAAAAGAAGAACTATCAAAGTAAAAGTTGTTATCTAGAGCCAAAGTAACACACAAATTGGCTACCTTATTACAATCTCTATGAACATGACGAAGAATTACCTTATTGAAATCAGCCAACAAAAGAACATCCTCCTCAATCCGATTGTAACCTTGCCACTTAGCCTTGATCAAAGAATGTTGAATGAATTTGATAACATTGATGTTATCACCTTCAATTGTTACTCCTTTACTTTCAAGCATCCTCGATTGAATGAGTCTTCTAAGTGTCATAACAGTATCCAACTCAAGATGAGCTATATCCCAATGTGTTCTTCTTTCACCAAAAGTAATCAATAATCTCTCTTTTGTAGTCTCTAAAGCAACCTCCAATTCCAGCACTATAAGAAGTAAGGAGAGAAGCATCCACATTAATCTTAATCCAATCAAGCGGTGGAGGATGCCAAATGTTTTGAAACTCCCTAGGGAGATTAGCACCCCAGCTATCAATGAAAGGGTTAGAGATTTTAACAACAGAATATATCACATTTGCTGCTATAATTGGAATCAGAATTGCAGTTTTTCCATGTTTCACAGCATTTCTATTACGCCAATTCTAATACACAGTATTACAATAAAGGCTGACTGTATTAGGTGCAAAATTAGAGAGTGTTCTCAGTTCAACTAAGCACTCATTTATAGAATAAAAAATAGGAATATAGAACCCTCAATTCTGGATCTACATGATAGTATCCTGCAGCTCTTTGCAATGGAAAGAAATGTGTTCCAGATTTTCAATCTCTTGACAGTTCCTAGCACATAAATCTTCATTTGTAAGCTTTCTATACTTCAAAAATTCATTATTTGGGATGGCTGCTTTACTCAATCTCCACCAAAAAAGTTCTACACGAGCTGAAAGTTTTAATTTCCTCAACCAAGTATAAAATCCCATGTCACCTTCACCACAGTTGCAATTGTTGTAGACTTCATAAGCTCGAGTTGTGATGGATTTGTAAGAAAGAAAGCAAATCTCTTCCAAGTAATCCTCATTAACATTCCTATCAATTGGAATCTATAATTCCATAGTGATGATATCTTCATGAAAAAAGCATTGCAATTCTTCAAGATCCCAGCAGCCATTATCAGTAATGAAATGGCTGAGATTTAAGCCTTCCAAGCCCACACAGTCTGCTGTAACTGGCCAATCATTCAAGTGTTTCTCTAACAACCAAATATCATTAAGAACATCAATTTTCCTCCCATTAACCACTCTCCACCACAATAGAGGCTTTAAGTATTCAGCTCCTTCATTCAATATCTTCCAAGTAATTGGGTTGCCATTACAACACATAGTTTTCCACCAACTGTTTCCATATTTGGCTGTCAAAACCTGATGCAATAAAGAATTCTTATTTTGTAGCAACCTCCAAGTCAATCTAGCTTTGAGAGGACCAGCTCTACTAACCGCCGATTGAAAATTCAAACCTCCTTGAGCTTTTGATTTACAAAGAAGTTTCCAAGCAATGTAGTGCATACCCTTCTTTCCATCCCTCTTTTGTCAAATAAAATTTCTGCGACATTTATCAACCTCTTGAAGCACCTTCTTTGGGACCAAGGTGTTAGTAGAAATAAAGTTTGGTAGAGTTAAGAGGGAAGTCTTTGCAAGAGTAACCTTCTCCGCCAAAGACAGGCACTTGCTTCCCCAAGTGTTCATTTTTTGCATAATCGAATCCAGAAGAAATTTGAAATCAGTTTCAAAGGTCTTCTCAACATCAGCTTTACCCCAAGATACTGTAATTCGTTAACCATTTTAAACTTCAAAATTTTCTTCACTTGTAAGATGTCCACTCTATTTATTCCCTTGCTAAACAAAATTTGAGATTTAGCATTATTAACTCTTAATCCAGTCTAGGAACAGAACTCCAATACAATGTTATTCAACTTGACATCAAGATGCTTTGAAGCTTGAGAGAAAAGCAATACATCATCAGCAAATAGCAAATGGCTAACCTTTTGAGCTCTATGTGAAACCTGATTTCCCAAATCTTGACCCCTTTGTGGCATTGCCAAAGAAAAAAGCTGAGAGCAAATAATATACAGATTTGGTGATAGAGGGCAACCTTGCCTAAAGCCATTTTTTTGCAATAATCCACTTGGAAGTTCTACCATTAATAATAAAGGAAAATCTAGCATTCCTAACACATTCCATGATAAGCATAGACATTTTCCTTGGAATTCCAAACATTTCTAAGACTTGAGATAAAGTCTCCCAACTCATACTGTCATAAGCTTGCTCCATATCAAGCTTAGCTACCATTAAACCTCTTTTGCTTTTAGAAACTCTAAGCTTACGGAAACCCGCATGAGCTAGTAGACAATGATCAGACATTGATCTGCCATTAAGAAAAGCTACTTGTTCTTCAGTGATATACTTGGCAATGTAGTTTTTCATTCTATTTAAAATCATGGTAGCCACAAACTTATAAGTTGTTTGACACAAACTTATAGGCCTATAGTTAGACTGATTAATAGGCTTTTTGATTTTTGGAATTAGAACAATAAGTGTATCCTTCCACTCATTCTGCATAATACAAGTTTTAAAAAAACTATAAATACTTTCCAAGTGTCCTCCTCCACAATCTTCCAATAAAATTTGAAAAAAGAAGTAGTGATGCCATCTAAACTAGGGGATTTGTTGTTACATTGATTGAAGACAGCCTTAATCAATTCTTCTTTAGTGAAATCCATATTTAACAGTTTTGCATCTTTATGAGAAATTCTTAGATTTTCTGGACAAGAAGGCCATCCCGTTTACTTACACTCTCTTGCTGTCCATTTTTCTGAAAAAATTTGTAAAAAACAGTTTCAATTTGCGCAATCAAAGCCTCCAATCACTTCCAAACCCTTTATTGTAACCCATTGAGCAGCAAACTGCATTTTTCAGACCCATTTTTTACCCTAGTTGACCAATGGGTCAAAATTGACCAAAATACCCTTATGGGATTTTCAAATGCTCATTTCAACTCAGATCAATTCCAAATTCTTTGAAACCACTTTCAACAAGTTTCAAACATTGAACCCAACTTGTTGAGCCTAAACCCAGACCTTGGGTCAACATGGATGACCAAGTCAACCAAGTTTGACACATTAACCCATGCACCCCTTCTCTTTCAAATCTTTGAATCAAGTCCATTCCAAGTCCTTTGAATGCAAGGGATGACCCCTTGGGTACCCAAGAGACCTCTCTTGGAGACTCAAGCCTTGGACTCACTTGGGTTAGCCATATGGCTTGACACAAGTAACCAAAGAGAGGCCTCCCTTGAGCCATCTCTTGACCTTAATCAAATTGAATCCAAATCAAGGTGTCATTGGGTTCCCATTGACCCAATGCACCTTCCTTGACTAGCCCAACCCTTGGGCTAACTTAGGTCAAGAGTTAGGCTAACCCAAAGTGCCCAAGATCACTTGGGATTGAACCAACTCTCAACCTAAGCCTAATTGAACTTGATTAACACCTCCCATAGATGGCCCTAGGTCCAACACACCCCCTCCAGCTAGCCCATGCCTTGGGCTAACCTGGGTCAGGGTTTAGGTTAACCCAAAGTAGCCAAAAACACTTGGACCCGAGCCATCTTCCAACCCAGACCAAATTGGACCCAATTGCCACTTGCATTGGGTCCACCAGACCCAGACCTACTTCCCACCTCAAGCCCAGGGTCTGGCCTGACCTGGGTTGAGCCCAAATCGACCCGAACTAAGCAGATTTGGATCAACACAAGCCATCTTTTAATCCAGACCAAATTGGATCCAATGGCCACTTGCATTGGGTGCACCAGACCCAGACCTATCTCCCATACCAAACCCAGGGTCTAACCTGACCTGGATTGAGCTCAATTCGACTCGAACTGAGCAGGTTTGGGTCCAACCCAGCCACCAGTTAAATCTCGACATTCCCAGGCCAAATTGACTCCACCCTTGGCTCCAGCATGTCCCCATCGGCCTCCCTTAGTCAACTCGACCCAGACCATGGCCGACGGCGATCGGAACCAATGGGAAATGAGTTCCGGTGGTCCCCCCCAGACAATTCCTTGTTCAAGGCTGTTGTCCATCAGTTTAATCCCCACGTCCTCCCCAGGACGTCGCCATCGTCCACCTGGCAGCGATCTGAGCCCTCTCCAGCTTAATCCTGACTGTCCAAGCTCCCGAAAGGTGGCCGAATAGCCTCGAGCTCCCCAGACTACCAGGAGGATTGACATTCATTCCCAATCGCCTTCCAGAGCTCCTTCGAACTCCCATACGCTCCCTTTGAGCTCCCAGATCGATCCCTCCTTCTGTTCAAGCAAGCGCCCGTCAAAGCTTTCGGTGTCCCACTCAAAGTCGTACCTCCAGCCGTCCTCCGGTCCCGAAGCCTGAAGGAGAACAGTTCGTCATTGTCCTCTGAAGCTTCCTGATAGAGAAGCTCATTCGTTGAGGCCTTCTCTGCGGTAATCCTTCCATTCCGAGCTCCCTAGCTAGGTAGTCCGGTCAAGTGTGAAGAAAACCTTCACCCCAATAGATCTTCACCGTTGGATTGAAGGTTTCTACCATCCTGATCCTCCCTGTGAAATTTCAACGGAGTTCGCCGGCGGGATCGCCCGGATCAAGCCGGAGAAGCTCTGTGGTCTCGGATACGAGCGGGAGGTTGAAGATGAAATCTCAGTCGTTTATCTTGATGAACGGCTCAGATTAGATCCCGGGGTATTGAAGCGCCTTTGATCCCAGCCGTTCAATCCGCCATCCAACGGTTATGGTTAATCCGGCCGTTAACGGTTAGCGCCAATGATTGCTTGGCCAATCAGCGCGTGGCGCGTGTAAAGAGCCGCTGACTGTGTAATTGCCGAATTAATAAATCCAGAAATTCAAGGTAACTTCAAAAATTCATATGGTTAATTGGGTGTTCATGGAGATCTACAAAAACTCCATGGTTCTAGACCCTGGTTAGGTCAGTGTTAGGCTTAATTTCAATTTGATTATTTTATGAATTTCTTTAATTACTTTTTAAATACAGATCCACCAGGTCTTGAATTTTGGGAGATTGAAATTGAACATGTTTCTGACATGTCTAAATATTATCTCCCCATTTTAATTTATTCAAGGGCATTTTTCCCATTTTTTAAGTTTAAGGGTCATGGTTTGACCCTTAAATTCAAAATGGGATATAGACCTATCCAATGGGATTTAGGGTGTGATTTTTTGTGTGCTGATGATGAGCAAGATAAGGAAGGTAGAGCCACTGATTTTGCCCCAATCCAAGCTTAGGATAGACCCCTATAGTGATTTGAAGGTGACATAGAGCTCACCTTGGGTGGTTTAGTTAACCACCTTAGAGTATTCCATTTGAGCTCAAATTTGGTGGGTTTAGTCTTTATGGTCAGGTGATCCTATGGTCCAAATTTTATCAAATTTGGAGTTCATTTGGTTCCCCAAGTAGGAGCCTCAAAAATCCTTCTTAGAAATGGCCTGCTAACCCTAATCAACTTATAATGAACTATTCTTAACTTGTAAAATCCATTAAAATGTCCTTAATTGTCCCTAATTAATCCTCTGATCAATAAGAATTGAAACTCTCTTAAATTGATCTCTAGATTTATCTTAATTTAGTCCTTAACTAAAATTAGGGTTTAACCAATTTTAATCAATCTTAAAAATCTTAAAAATACCAAAAGGGCTTTAAACACTTGTTGATCTGTCCTTAGGTCATTTATGACCTTTGGAATTTATCCCAAGGAGTTTAGGACTCATTTGGGTTCAAATCCTTAAGCAGCCCCCTTAGTTGTAATAACTTGGTAATTCCTACGAATATGTAAAACTTCTAAAATTCACAGTTAATTATAGAAAGATTTTGACTAATCAAACTTAATGGCTAATAATTTCAATTAGAATCTATCATTCTCTAAAAATATTAAACCACCATAATTTGGTCAAAGTCAAGGACTCATCACCTTAGGTGACCTTAGGTCAAAATGGGCCAGAACTTGTAAAAATCATAACTTTTTAAAGAAAACTCCAAATTGAGTGTACCACCTGTCTAACAACTCATAATTAGATCTAGTATTTATTAAAAATCTGAAACCCTTAAGATTGATCCTAGTTTTGAAAGTTGAATTTTGACCCCTACTTTAACATATCCGGATAACTCTTTAAAATCTGTCAACTTCTCCAACTCCTAAAATTCTTTTAACAGGTTATTAAAATTCTCAACCAACCCATTAAAATCAGTAGTCAACTCCCCTTAATATTAATGCACTCCTTTAATTCCAACCAATTTAAAATAACTTAATTAACCCCGATTGCTACTAGGTAACCCAGGCCTACGAGGCTGTTAACCTAAGGAAGATGAAATAAACTTCACGGTCTCGGTGTGAAACAAAGGTAGTAATCAATCAACTTTAAAAATACATTTAATTAAAATTCTTAATTTATTAATATTTAAAGTTTAACTTAAATCCCCCTTTTAAGCCTTAACAAACCCAGAACTTTAGATAACTTTGACTAATCACCCAACTTAAGATTTATCCTAGCCACACGACCTTTTACACACACTTTTGATGATGTGCTAGGACAACCGACTCTAGATCTAGGTTAGGCCGGTGTTTACTTTACTGCTTTGTGCCGAATTTTTTGTAGTTTTCACTACATGTTGTTGATGAAATTGCTTTGTTGTGTCTGCTTACTTTTCTGCACTCTGTGGATGAAATTATGTGTTTGGGGACTAGATTACCCTTAGGTTAGGTACGATCTAGATGTTCACATAGTTTTTTATGTTTGAATAGTTGCTATTTGAATGATTTATATTTGTGCAACTTATGTAGTTTTGATGATTCCAAACATTATTGTTCAGATGTATAGTTATCTCCTAACAAATTTAGAAGATTTGCACTTGCTCTTGTGTGTACTAACATTTCAGGAAAATCAGACTCCAGACTACGAAAACTTCAAATCAAATTCAACATATGATATTTTGTTTATTTGAAGTTTGTCTTTTCTTTAATTAATTTTGAAAGGGAGTGATTGTAATTGAGTGAATAAAATCTCACACACACAAATTAGGAGATCATGAAATTCTATACTGATCGTACAGGACGATATTTATCGTACTGGACGATCTGTCAGTTATCTCCTATAGAGCACTTGGAACGAATAGGAACTTGCTTTGGAAAATTTTTCTAAGTCCTATTCGTCCAGGACGAATTTTAATATCGTCCCGGACGATGGGTTCTCTGTAAACATTTCGTCCAGACAAATTTTACCATTGTACTGGGCGACTAGTCCTCTGGAAAATTTTCGTCCAGATGAAAATAAATATCGTACCGGACGAACAGCTCTCTGGAAAATTTTTGTCCAGACGAAACCAAATTATCGTCCCCGGCAATGGGCGCTCTGGAAAATTTTCATCCAGACGAAATAAATAATCTTCCAGGACGATCGGCTCTCTGGAAAATTTTCGTCCAGACGAACATATTTTCGTCCAAACGATAAACCGACTTAGGACAGTTTTCAGCAGTTTCTAGAACCGACCTTGTAATAACCGTTCGTACTGGACGAACCTAGTTCGTACAGGACGATCAGCTGTACGAAGTCATTTCGTACACATATACAAATTGGGTCGTTTCAGATCGTTTAAGTAAAATCGTCCAGGACGATCCATGATCGTACGGGACGATCCACTGCGTACAGAATTGAAAACTTGCAGTTTTTGGGCGGTTTTTCATGTCTTTTGTATAAATACTCCAAATTAGACTGTCACCCAATCTTTTTGTCATTTGATCTTCGTGCCTATTGAGAGAATAGCCAAGGGGAGAGTGGAAGAGAGCATTCAAAGGAGGATTCCTACCATTGGAGCAAGAAGGCTTCACTTGGATTGCTAAGGTAAGAATCTCTACTTGTGAAATTGGATTTCTTCACTCTTTTCTTTCTTCCTTCTAGATTCTTGTGAGAAGATCATTCAAGAAGGTCCGGTTCACTGCCGACACTTGGAGAGTGTGAACAGACGTGGGTTCTCTGCCTACACTAGGAGAGTGTAAAAGGAAGGAGGTTCTCTGCCTACACTTGGAAAGTGTGAACAGCCGTAGGGTTCTCTGCCCACACTAGGAGAGTGTGAAAGGACGACGGTTCTCTGCCAGCACTGTGGATTGTGTAAAAGGACGACGGTTCTCTGCCGCACCGGGGAGTGGTGAAAAGAGTGTTTTGTACAGGCTTCTCCGCCTTGCTGTGGGTGCTAAAGGAGAGTAACTTTGTGGTATTAGTGCAATACTCAGAGGGTGCCTCTGAGGAGTAGATGTAGGTCTGGTTATAGACCGAACCACTATAAATCTGGTGTCATTTACTTTATTGCTTTTACTTTTCCGCATTTTAAATTTTAGTTTTAACAACTCTGTGGTTGAAAAACATTTTTCTACAAACTTTAAAAGAAAATTTTATTTCGGTTCAACTTTAATTTTAAGAGGGTTTAAAATTTTTAAAACTACCAATTCACCCCCCTCTTGGTAGCCGTGGGACATTTACTTAGGCTTAACAACCTAATTACTAGACTCAACAAGTGGTATCAGAGCATTGTTTCAAAATCATAAGTTTGAACTACTTTTTTATTAACGTAGATGGCTACATTTGGAAACCGAAACACACCTGAGGGTTACTCTATCACTAGACCTCCACTGTTTGACAATATTCCTTTTGATTTTTGGAAAACACGCATGTCTACTTTCTTACAGTCACTTGATTATCGCATGTGGATGTTAGTCCAGGAAGGTTACACAAAACCAACTAGGTTAGTTGATGGAAATAGGGTAGATACACCCTATGCAGATTGGACTATAGAAGAACGTGACTTAGCATAATTAAATGCAAAATGTTTAAATAGTTTCTTTTGTGCTTTAAAATCTGAAGACTACATGCGAGTTTCTACTTGTAAAAGCGGAAAAGACATATGGGATAGACTTTGTATTACTTATGAAGGGACAAATGAGGTTAAGCAATCAAGACTCAATATCTTGTTACATGACTACGAATTATTTCGCATGAAACCTAATGAATCAATATCTGACATGTACACAAGATTCACTCAAATTGTCACCTCTTTGCATGCACTTGGTAGGGAATTAACTAATGCTGAAATGGTTAATAAGATTCTTCGTTGTTTACCTACTGCATACGATGCTAAAATTACTGCAATTACAGAGTCAAAAGATCTGAACATTTATTCTATTGACAATCTTCTTGGTTCACTCATTGCTTACTAGCAAGGAGTAAGTCAAAGAAAGATTGATGCAGGTGAACCAAGAAAGGACAAGAATATTGCACTAAATGTGGAAGAGTCAGAAAGTGAACACTCACAACCTGAGGATGAAGATGATATAGCACTGATGACTAGACAATTCAAAAGCTTTTTAAAGAGGAAGCAGAAGAGACGCCAGCAATGGAATAGAGGTAAGTATAACAGAAATGGCAAGGTTTCTAATGAAGTGATTTGTTATGAATGCAGGAAACCAGGTCATATAAAGACTGATTGTCCAAAACTCAAAGCCTCTCCTAGCATGGAGAAGGTAGAGGAGAAACCAATAGTAAAGAAGGGCAAGAAGAAGTTTCAAAAGGCTTTTTGGGCGGACTCAGCTTCAGACTCATCTGAGACTGAAAAAGAAGAAGAAGTCACCAACCTTTGCTTGATGGCAGATAAAGCTGAACAATCAGATCAAGAAGAGGTATGTGATTTAACTTATAATGAATTGTTTGAAGTTTCTGAACACATGCATGATGCATATAGGAAAACTAAAAAGATGCATGCTAGTTTAGTTTTAGAATTGGAAGAGCTTAATAAGGAACACGAAATCCTTAGGAAAGATCATGCTTTAATTGATAGCAACCACATGAAACTACTTGATGAATATGATGACTTGAATAAAAATTTTGAAAATTTAAAATCATCCTATGCTGAACTTGAAAAAGAATTTGAGAAATTTAAGGATGAATCTGAGCACAAGACATATAGAGTCAATTATACAAATCGAATCTTGGAGGAAATGAATTCATTTTACAAACTTACTATAAGAGCTCTTGAGGATAATAGGAACCCCCCTAAACATGAAGATTTTACAAATCCTAAATATTATCCAAAATTCATGAAATCCCTTAGAAGACAATCATATGAGAGAAAACATAGGAATATTTTTCCTAATGTTAAATATAACAATTGTGGATTTTTGGGACATATATCTCACACCTGCACATTAAAGATGAAACCTAATTTGGTGTGGAGAACTAAGATGCATAAACCTAGACATATCATACATGCATATGATTATAAATTTCATAAAGGAGAACCCAAACTAGTTTGGGTTCCCAGGTCTAACATTTGAGAATTTTGCAGGTATACTCTCACACAAGACCTCGTGAGAGTATATGGTACCTGGACAGCGGATGTTCTAAGCACATGACTGGAGATACTGCTCAATTCATAACGCTGGAAGCCAGGAGTGGAGGCAAGGTTACACTTGGAGATAATACCACAAAGAAAGTGGTTGGATCAGGTATGATTGGAAATTTGAAAAACTTTTTCATAGATAATGTTTTATTAGTTGAAGGCTTGAAACATAATTTGCTTAGCATAAGTCAGCTATGTGATAAGGGCTATAATGTAAAATTTTTACCTACTAGCTGCATAATTAGCCTAAATGGAAAAATTGTTTTAAATGGAAAAAGGGTGAACAATGTTTACATGCTAGATTTAAATTGTATTCAATCTCCTACTGCTTTTTGTTTGAAAACTGTTTCTGATGAATCGTGGCTTTGGCATAGGAGACTTTGTCATTCTAGTATGAAAAATCTTAGAAAAATTACCCAAAAGAATTTGGTGAGAGGAATACCTAAACTAGACTTTACTAAGGACCATCTGTGTGATGCATGTCAATTAGGAAAATAAGTGAGGTCCTCATTTAAGTCCATTAAAGATCTTAGGACAAGTAAACCTTTAGAAATTCTACACATGGATCTTTTTGGACCAGTAAGCACTGTTAGTCTAGGAGGAAAGGTATATGGATTTGTTATAGTAGATGATTTTTCAAGATTCACCTGGGTTAAATTTCTTTTTCATAAGAGTGAATCATTTGAGGAATTCAGAAATTTTTCAACTTGGATACAAAGAAAACTAGGATGTGAAATAATTTCTATACAAAGTGATCATGGAGGAGAATTTGAAAATGAAAGATTTGAAGATTTCTGTAAAGAAAAAGGGATTGATCATAATTTTTCTGCACCTAGAACTCCTCAACAAAATGGAGTAGTTGAAAGAAAGAACAGAACATTAATAGAAGCCGCCCGAGCAATGTTAGCAGAATACTCTCTTCCTAGGTATTTTTGGGCTGAGGCGGTTAGCACTGCATGCTATGTTCTGAATAGGGTGAATGTGATATCTAATTTGAATAAAACACCCTATGAGTTGCTAAAAGGAAGAACACCAAATTTGTCTCATTTGCATGTATTTGGTTGCAAGGTGTTCATACATAATAATGGAAAATCTGCCTTAGGAAAATTTGATCCAAAATCAGATGAAGGAATTTTTGTTGGATATTCAAGTGTTGGAAAATCTTATAGAGTATTCAACAAAAGAACTTTAGTCATTGAAGAAACCACACATGTTGTTTTTGATGAATATGGAAACATGGAAGAGCCAAAAGTTGTTGAAGAAGAAATTGAAGAAAACTCCCAAAATATTGATAGATTAAATTTGGAAGAAAATGTGGAAGAAAATTTAGAAAGAGAAGACCCTTTGCCTAGAGATTTGAGATTTTCTAAAAACCACCCAAAGGAATTAATCATAGGTGAACCAAGTGAGGGTGTTAGAACTAGGCGTGGATTAAACAAGGAAGTCAATCATTCAGCCTTTATTTCAACTGTTGAACCCACTAACATTGATCAAGCACTTTCAGATGAATTTTGGATATTGGTCATGCAAGAAGAGTTGAATCAATTTGTAAGAAATAAAGTTTGGGAACTAACTACAAGGCCAAAAGATCAAAGTGTTGTTGGAACCAAGTGGGTGTTCAAGAATAAAATGAATGACTCAGGAGTAGTCATTAGAAATAAGGCTAGATTAGTAGCTAAGGGGTATAACCAAATTGAAGGAATTGATTTTGAGGAAACTTTTGCCCCTGTAGCTAGACTTGAAGCAATTAGGGTTTTACTAGCCTTTGCCTGTTTTAAAGGTTTTAAATTGTTTCAAATGGATGTCAAAAGTGCCTTTTTAAATGGAGTAATTGAAGAAGATGTTTTTGTAGAACAACCTCCAGGTTTTGAAAACTCTAAATTTCCAAATCATGTTTTCAAATTAAAAAAGGCATTATATGGATTGAAACAGGCACCTAGGGCTTGGTATGAGAGGTTAAGCACCTTTCTACTTGAAAGATCTTTTGAAAAAGGAAGTGTGGATACAACTCTCTTTTTAAGGAAAATTGGAAAGGATATACTTATTGTTCAAATTTATGTGGATGACATCATCTTTGGATCTTCAAATAAACATCTTTGTGATGATTTTTCTAAAACAATGAGTAGTGAATTTGAAATGAGTCTAATGGGAGATTTAAATTACTTTCTAGGATTTAGCATTAAGCAACTTGAGGAAGGTACTTTTCTTAGTCAAACCAAATATATTAAGGACATCCTCAAAAAATATGAAATGGACAATGCTAAACCTGTTAGTACACCAATGAGTTCTTCAGTTCAGTTAGATAAAGACCTTAAGGGAAAATCTGTTGATCAAAAGAAATTTAGAGGGATAATTGGATCTTTACTTTACTTGACTGCTAGCCGACCAGATATTATGTTTAGTGTTTGCTTATGTGATAGATTTCAATCAGATCCAAAAGAATCACATTTGACAGCAGTGAAAAGGATTTTAAGATATCTACTAGGAACTCAAAACTTAGGAATTTGGTATCCTAAGTTTAGCTCTTCATTTGAAATTATTGGTTACTCAGATTCTGACTTTGCAGGCTGTAGAGTGGATAGGAAAAGCACTTCTGGAACATGTCAATTCATTGGAAATTCATTAGTTTCATGGTCTAGTAGAAAACAAAATTCAGTGGCACTATCTACTGCAGAAGCAGAATACATTGCATTAGAAAGTTGTGTGGCACAAGTACTTTGGTTAAAACAACAGTTGATTGACTTAGGATTAACTATAGGCACTATTCCAATTTATTGTGACAATACTAGTGCTATTTGCATTTCCAAAAATCCTATTCAACATTATAGAACCAAACACATTGATATAAGGCATCATTTCATAAGGGATCATGTATCCAAAGGAGAAATTGAACTCATACATGTTTCAACTAAAAATCAACTTGCAGACATTTTTACAAAACCTTTAGCCTTTGATACCTTCAGTACTTTAAGAACAAGGCTTGGTGTTATTGATTTGAATGCTTAACCAAAATGTCTTTGCAACATTGATACTTTTTGTGTTTTGTTTTTGTGATTTTGTGAATTTTGTGTTTTTGTATGAATTGTTTATGAATTTATGTTTTTTTTGTCTTATGTTTTCTGTGTTGTTGATTATTTTTGTTGATTTTGTTAAATTAAAAAAATTTAAAAATCAAAAAAAAATTTTTTTTTTTTGGAGGAAATCGTCCAGGACGAAATTTTTCGTACGGGACGATGTTTTAAGAAACAGTTTGCGCGAATTTAAACCGTTTTGAGAGCAGTTTTTTTATTGGATCGTCTGTACGATCTGTGATCGTCCAGTACGAATTTTTTCTTTTTCTCAAATGTCAGGACGATTGAATGCAGCGGATGAGTGGATAAGACAGTTTTTAATACGAATTTCGTCTGTACGAAATTTTTTTTCGTATGTACGAACATGTGTCGATTCATTGTAGGGGACGGTTTTCAAGAGTCATTAAAACGAAACGCTTTTTGATCGTCTGTACGAAATATTTTCGTATGTACGATCGGTCAAGTCAAAAAGCCTGTACGAAGGGACGCATCGTAAGTTGTGTTGAATACGAAAAGCCGTTACATTTTGGACGAATTGGATCGTCTGTACGAAATTACTTCGTCCAGACGAACGATAATTTTTCGTCCAGGACGAATATTTTCGTCCAGGACGAACGTATCGTTTTCTTTAAATATGAAGGCTTTCAAACTTGAAAATCACACTTTCAAAACATCTTTTTCAATCCCTTTCTACATCAAATCAACTATGGCCTCCTCTAGCAAAAGACAAAAGGTTTTGGTGAAGAAACCTAACAGGAATGCCCCTGACAACTTCCTTTCCAAAGCAAATGAGGAATCTTTTCCTCGTTTTGCATCTGCAAAAATCACTCCGTCTCGCATTCTTATCCAAACGGAGTTGAAATTTTGGGTATTACACCTCTTCGCCTCAACCCAATTTCATTTCATTCTTTCTCTTGTCCACCTCTACAATAAGCAAACTTACCATTACTTCCTAGCCAACATGAGTTTCAATCCTGACCACTCTATCATTAGTTCTTTTGTTTTTAAGAAAAAAGTTGAGATCACCAAGCACGACCTTGGTGCATTTTTAAACTTAAGGACTGAAGGATATAGAGCCCACACCCTAATGTCAGAAAACGTCTTCCATTGGTATGAAATCAATAGGGTAATTAGAGAAAATGGAATTGACAATCATGTTGCTAGAGTGGCCGGTATGACCCAAGATGCCCGAATCATCCAGCATATCCTTAGATCCTCAATTATTCCTAAAGCTGGTGATAGAATAAACATAACTCCTCTCCTCTCTTGTCTAACTTTTTTAATCATGAAAAGACAACCTATTGATGAAGCCCAACTCATCCTAGATCATATCTATGGGCTTTCAGAAATAGGACATCCTGATCAAAAGAGGAAGAAGAATATTTCTTTAGGGCACTTGATTACTTATGTTTTGGAGAAGAAGTACAATATAGTACATCCTGATGAGGAATATGAAGAGCCAGTCTACTACAACGATGCATCATTCAGACTGCTCTTCAAGGAGGAAAAAGAAAAAGAAAAAGCACATGGCAGTGCTTCAGAAGAAGAAGAAGAAGGAGTGCAAGCTTCTGCTTCTCAATCAGATTACCAGAATCTGATTGAGAGATTCGATAGACTAGAGACTCACATTGATCAAAGGTTTGATCAATTTGATGCTCACCTTACGCAGCAGCAACATGGCATTGGTAATATTAGAGATGAAGTTCATGAAATAAATACCAATGTAATGTTGATGGCCTCCTACTTCAACCTCTTTGGCGGGATTCCTCCTCCTCCTCCTCCTCCAGAACAGTAGAAGTTTTTTTTTTTATGTGTGTCTGTTGTATTTTTTTTGTTTTTGTTATTATGTTTTTGGTTAAGTTCAATGTTTTGATGTAATTTTTTTTTATCAATGAAAGTTTGTTTGTTTTAGATTTGTTTTGAAATGTGGCTAATTTTTATGAATTTCATTAATATTGTTTTTAATCTACATTGTGCTTAAATTCGATTGTAATATGAGATTATCTATATTAGAAAATCTAGACTTTCTAAATTTATAATTTGTTTATAACTTGTTGTATTTAGAATTTTTTTTAAATTCATGTCTATTCATTTAGACTACATAAAAGTTAATATTGTTATTGCAATTTTGATGTTTTCTTATTTTATATTTCTATGCTCAAATGATATTTATGCACCTAGAAATATTTGAAATCTTAGATTATAGATTTTGGAAAGAATTGGTCAAATTACTCTTGAACATTGTACAAATGTACAAAAATCAAAAGGGATTCGCAAAAAATTGGAAAGTGAAAAAGAGGCACAAAATAAGCCCAACCAAAGAAAAATGCACAAAAATGTGCTCCAAAACTTTGAAAAGATGTGCAAAGCACCACATGAGGTAATTCTCTTCTTTCCAAATTCGTTTAATCTCTTAATTCAAGTTGATCTACTGTTCATTTATATTCTATTGAGTTTTGAAATATAAAATTTTTTTTACATCTCGCTTGTAATGATTTTCAATAATCAAAATGTCTAAATCGAATCATGTCTTTGATAAATTCTTCTTACTTACATATTATATCATTTCATAAATTCTATGAATTTCTATGATTGACCTAATATCTTTAGTTTAAAATTGCATACCCTATGTCAAATCACAATTTAGATTAAATTTTAACAATGAATTTCATATTATTATTTACATTTCTTGTCTTTTTCTTCTTCACTTTTTGTTGCTGTCAAAAAGGGGGAGAAATTTTTATGTTTGTGTTTGTGTTTGTGTTTTTTTTTTTGTGATTTGTGTTTTCTGTTCTGTTAAAATTTTTGAAAAACACAAATATTGTTTTTGTTTTTGTGATTTGTGTTTTCTGTTAAAATTTTTGAAAAACAAAATTATTGTTCTTTAATGCCTCCTTATTTTAATGTACTCATAAATTCAGGGGGAGTTTAGGAGATAAGAGATTTATATTTTAACTTGAAACCATACTAATAATAATTGTTTTGCCATCATCAAAAAGGGGGAGATTGTTTGAATAGTTGCTATTTGAATGATTTATATTTGTGCAACTTATGTAGTTTTGATGATTCCAAACATTATTGTTCAGATGTATAGTTATCTCCTAACAAATTTAGAAGATTTGCACTTGCTCTTGTGTGTACTAACATTTCAGGAAAATCAAACTCCAGACTACGAAAACTTCAAATCAAATTCAACATATGATATTTTGTTTATTTGAAGTTTGTCTTTTCTTTAATTAATTTTGAAAGGGAGTGATTGTAATTGAGTGAATAAAATCTCACACACACAAATTAGGAGATCATGAAATTCTATACTGATCGTACAGGACGATATTTATCGTACTGGACGATCTGTCAGTTATCTCCTATAGAGCACTTGGAACGAATAGGAACTTGCTTTGGAAAATTTTTCTAAGTCCTATTCGTCCAGGACGAATTTTAATATCGTCCCGGATGATGGGTTCTCTGTAAACATTTCGTCCAGACGAATTTTACCATCGTACTGGGTGACCAGTCCTCTGGAAAATTTTCGTCCAGACGAAAATAAATATCGTACCGGACGAACAGCTCTCTGGAAAATTTTCGTCCAGACGAAACCAAATTATCGTCCCCGGTGATGGGCGCTCTGGAAAATTTTCGTCCAGACGAAATAAATAATCGTCCAGGACGATCGGCTCTCTGGAAAATTTTCGTCCAGACGAACATATTTTCGTCCAAACGATAAACCGACTTAGGACAGTTTTCAGCAGTTTCTAGAACCGACCTTGTAATAACCGTTCGTACTGGACGAACCTAGTTCGTACAGGACGATCAGCTGTACGAAGTCATTTCGTACACATATACAAATTGGGTCGTTTCAGATCGTTTAAGTAAAATCGTCCAGGACGATCCATGATCGTACGGGACGATCCACTGCGTACAGAATTGAAAACTTGCAGTTTTTGGGCGGTTTTTCATGTCTTTTGTATAAATACTCCAAATTAGACTGCCACCCAATCTTTTTGTCATTTGTTCTTCGTGCCTATTGAGAGAATAGCCAAGGGGAGAGTGGAAGAGAGCATTCAAAGGAGGATTCCAACCATTGGAGCAAGAAGGCTTCACTTGGATTGCTAAGGTAAGAATCTCTACTTGTGAAATTGGATTTCTTCACTCTTTTCTTTCTTCCTTCTAGATTCTTGTGAGAAGATCATTCAAGAAGGTCCGGTTCACTGCCGACACTTGGAGAGTGTGAACAGACGTGGGTTCTCTGCCTACACTAGGAGAGTGTAAAAGGAAGGAGGTTCTCTGCCTACACTTGGAAAGTGTGAACAGCCGTAGGGTTCTCTGCCCACACTAGGAGAGTGTGAAAGGACGACGGTTCTCTGCCAGCACTGTGGATTGTGTAAAAGGACGACGGTTCTCTGCTGCACTGGGGAGTGGTGAAAAGAGTGTTTTGTACAGGCTTCTCCGCCTTGCTGTGGGTGCTAAAGGAGAGTCACTTTGTGGTATTAGTGCAATACTCAGAGGGTGCCTCTGAGGAGTGGATGTAGGTCTGGTTATAGACCGAACTACTATAAATCTGGTGTCATTTACTTTATTGCTTTTACTTTTCCGCATTTTAAATTTTAGTTTTAACAACTCTGTGGTTGAAAAACATTTTTCTACAAACTTTAAAAGAAAATTTTATTTCGGTTCAACTTTAATTTTAAGAGGGTTTAAAATTTTTAAAACTACCAATTCACCCCCCTCTTGGTAGCCGTGGGACATTTACTTAGGCTTAACAACCTAATTACTAGACTCAACATTTTATAGGTGGCCACGCTTATACAGGGCAGTAAAAGGGGACTAAATCAATAAAAAAAATTTATTAATTACTATAAATACTTGCACAGGTGCTTCAGCTGCTAAAGCCCCCAAATAAAAGAGCATGGCCAGTGTGCTTTACTTTCTTTTCTGCACTTATATAACTGCTTGGGAATAACTGCTTCTTATTTATCAACTGCTTAGGATAATCTTGCAGGAGAGTCTAGATTTTTGATTTGATATAAATGTAATTTGTGTAATTATTAACTGTTGTGAAAGTTAATTTTGAGTTGGGATATATAGGTCCAAAGCTTGGATTCCAAAGAGGAAAGGATACCCTTTTGGGAAGTATTCCTTTTTCCATTCAGAAATCCAAATTTGGATCACACTTCTCTTATACCCAAAGAGGAAAGAGTGGCCTTCCCCTTAAAAGGGAAGTGCCCTCTCATCCATTTGGGTAGATTACCACGAAGAATCCAAGGAGTTTGAGGAAAAGGAGTCCAAAGAAGAACATGATTGAAGACTTGAAGATTGAGAGTATCCCACTCAAAACTACTTGCGTCATTACTAGGTTTAGAAGCAAATAAATGCAGGAAGAGCTGCAATGAATGAAGCTCCCGGTAACTTAGAGAGAGAAGCTCCCGGTAACTTAGAGAGAGAATCTGTTAGTGTTTGATTTTTCAATTTCGCGGGTGATTTTTGATCGTGAGTCGTTGTTGAGGATGGTGGTTCAGGACCGCCGGCAGCGGCTTGCCGGTGGTAATCCTCCGTCGGACCTCAAACGAAATGTTCCTCTTAGAGTTGAGGATCAAAGAACTGTAAAGAATCGCAATGAAGTGGTGGATCAAGAACTGTTCAGGGTTTCATCCAATTTGGTGATCAGAGAAGGATATAGGCCTCCGATGAGATTAGATCCTATTGTTGAAGGGAAGGGAAAAGGAATTCTCATTGATCAGATTATTGAAGGGAAGAACATGCCGATTTTTTATGTTATGGCTGAACATGAAGAGTCGCCTATTGAATTTCTGAAAATTCAACAAGGTTTGGAGATTATTGAACAACACAATCAGGATCAGGTCTGCAAGATCTTAAGGAATCGATTGATCATAATAAAGAAAGTGCAGAAGATGTGGTGGAAAGAAATGTTGAATCAGAACCAAACAACACTTCTCAGTCTGCTTGGCAGAAAACGCAGCATATCAAATTGAAATTTGATAATCGGTCAACTTGTTTTACTGAAGATGGAATTGCAATTAAACTCAATAGTAACAAGGAAATTTCCAACTCCCAAATTTTGAAGAAATCTCTGGTTGTCAAACTTTTGGGATCTAATATACCATTCTCGGTTTGTAGTCAAGAATTGAGGAGACAATGGGGTAAGCTTGGTAGCTTTCATATTACCACATTGGGCTGTAATTGGATGCTGTGTTCGTTTACCACCATGGAATCTATGGAAGAAGTGTTAAGTGGAGGTCCCTGGTACATAGGGAATCAGATTATAGGTATGGATAGATGGTCCTCATCTTTCTCTATTCACTCTCTTAAGGGAATCACTTCTCCAGTTTGGATTAGATTCTCGGGTTTGCCATTGAGTTGCTGGGATGAAGAAAATATTCCTTTGATTTCGTCCATGATTAGTACTCCTATGATGCTTGATGGAAATTCACTCAAATGGAGTAAAAGAGAATATGCTCGATGTTGTGTTAGAATTGATCTAGAGAAGAAGCTTCCTAAGGGAGTTTGGATTGAAGGGATTCATGGTAGAACCTTTCAACGTGTTGAATATGAGAAAATTTATTCTCTCTGTTATTGTTGTGGAAAAGTTGGACACAGCAAAGATGATTGTCCTGATTCAGACAATCAAATCAAAGAAAAACTAACATAAGACCGAATTGAAGTGCTGGATAGACCTGAAACTGAGAAAAGCGGTGTAATAATGTAGCAATCTGATGAGTATGGATCTTGGATCCATGTTAAATTCAGAGATAGATGAATCAGAAATAATAAGAAATTTGGTGGAGCTAATAACATCAATAAACAGGTTTTTAGACCTGTGGAACTGAAGAAGCAAATTCAGAATGTGGATCAACAGGTTGAGGCAGAACCAGACGTAAATCTGAAAAATACTGTAAAACTGGGAGATAAGGTGAATGCTGGAAGAATACAAGACATACCAATTGGAATTAACAAATTCCAAGCATTGGAAGAAGATCTGGAAGAAGGAGAGTTAAATGAAGAAGTGGAGACAAGGCTTATAGAGAAGATGGAACAACCTGGACGAAAAGATAGCAATCCGTTACTCAGAATTCCAGATACTGTACAGAATTGTGAAGATCAATTGAAATCAATCTCAAATTCTGGTAAAGTGAAACTAGCAAAGGAATTGAGAGCTTTGGGACCTATGGAAGTTGATACAAAGAAGAGAAGAGGAACTAAAATAAACATTGGAATAATGGGGGATCATTCCCCTATTATATCTTGATGACTTCACTTATTTTTTGGAATTGTAGGGGGGTGAGGAAGAAGGAGACCTCCCTTTATCATTGAGAAATTGTAAAAGATAATAAAGGTTTTTTCATTGGATTAACTGAAACAAAGATGTCATCGCTTGATGGAAATGACATTAATCTGATTATGGGTACAGATTGGGATTACTTTCATCAACCTGCAATTGGTGTCTCGGGTGGTATTCTTGTATTGTGGAAAAAGGATACAGCATCCTTTGAAGTACGGGCTAACTCCTCCCAATTGATTATGGGATTTCTCAATGTCAACAACATGGGCAAGTGGAACATTGCTACTGTTTATGGATGTAATGATGCATATGAAAGTAAATCCCTTTGGCAGCAACTAGAAGAATGTATGATGGGAAATGACCCAGGAATTATTGGAGGTGATTTCAATTGTATCCTCTCCAAGGAGGACAAGAGAGGTTGGAAAAGATTCCACCTTTCTTATGGTACTAAAGACATGAAGATGTTTCTTATGAACAATGACTTTCATGATATTGGATTTATAGGTCCAAAATACACTTGGTGCAACAATAAAGAGGGTAATTCCAGAATTTGGGAAAGACTTGATAGATGTTTATTAAATTCCACAACTCTTCAATGTATCCCAATGGCTAAGGTACATCATTTGTCTAGAGTTGCTTCGGATCATGCACCTATTGCTATCAATTTGGTGGAAACCCAAAAACATAATTGTGCTCTTTTAAGGTTTGAAGATACATGGAAGTCTTATCCGGCCACTTGGAATGTCATTTCTAAAGCTTGGAAGAAAATGGATTTTGGTACTAATGCTGAAATACTTCAAAAAAAGCTAAAAAGATCTTTAAAATCTATTTATTATTGGAACAAGAACAAATACAAAGAACGTAATTCCTTAAAAGAGGAATTGAAGAAGGACATCCTACAACTTCAAGTTGAAGAATCCAGTTATGGTGGTTTAACGGCTGATAAAGTGAAATCTTTAAGGAGTAAAGTCCATGAACTTAATGTGACTTTAAGAAGACTAGCTACTTGGTGGAATCAAAGGGCTAAGGTAAAATGGCAACAAGATGGAGATATGAATTCTAGATTCTTTCACCGATTTGCTTCGGCTAAAAGGAATGGAAACAGAATTTGGCAAATCAAAGATAAGAATGGGACTATGGTTGATGATTTGGAGCAAATTGAGAATGTTTTCTACAGTTTTTTTCAAGACAAATAGACAGCTAAAGGATGCAAGCTGACGGGATGGCCTTCATGTCTGGAAAATCTGAGGATTTCAGAGGAGAATGATAAGCAACTGAATAAGGATTTTACAAAAGAAGAGTTGATCAATGTGGTCTTCAAACAAGGTAACAATAAATCCCCTGGGCTGGATGGTATTACTAATTCGTTTTTCAAATTTTATTGGAAGATTGTGGGTGATGATACTTGGAAAGCCATTGAGGAATTTTTTAGAACTGGTATCATGCATAGGGATTGGAAAGATACCCTTATTGTTCTCATTCCTAAAAAAAAAAATCCTATAACTCCTTCCAACTATAGGCCTATAAGTTTATGTCAAACCACATATAAACTTGTGGCTTCAATGATTGTTAATAGAATGAAGCATTTCATTGGCAATTGTATCACTGAAGAACAAACTGCATTCCTCCATGGTAGATCGATGTCGGATCATGTTCTTCTTGCTCAAGAGGTCTTTCATAAGATGAAAATTTCTAAGAGGAAAAAAGGTTTTTATGGCGGTTAAACTGGATATGGCACAAGCTTATGATAGCATGTGTTGGGATACTTTATTTCAAGTATTAAAGATGTTTGACTTTCCTATGAAGTTGAATATGCTAATTATGGAATGTATTAGAAATGCTAGATTTGCTTTCATTTTGAATGGTAAGAATTCCAAATGGATTGCTGCTGAGAATGGCTTTAGGCAGAGTTGCCCTCTATCGCCATTCTTGTATGTTCTTTGTTCTCAGCTTCTTTCCTTGGCTATCGCACAAAGGGGCCAGGATTTGGGAATTCAGGTTTCCTGTAGAGCAAACAATATAAGCCATTTGTTGTTTGCTGATGATGTGCTCTTATTCTCTAAAGCTACCAAGCGAATTGCTATCAAAATGAGCAAAATTGTAAAGGATTTTTGCTATTGGACTGGACTTCAAATTAACATTCCTAAATCTCAAATTCTGTTCAGCAAAAGTATGAATAGAGTGGATAAATTTCAGATTATGAATACTTTAAAGTTTAAAATGGTGGAGGAATTTCAATACTTGGGAATCAAACTTATGTTGAGAAGGCCTTTGAAAGCTGATTTCAAATTCTTATTAGATTCGGTCTTGACTAAACTGAATTCTTGGGGTAGCAAATGCTTATCTATGGTGGGGAGAATGACTCTTGCTAAGTCATCTCTTCTTACTTTACCAAACTTTATTTCCACCCATTCTTTGGTTCCTAAGAAGATCTTGTATGAGATTGATAAATGTTGTAGGAATTTCATTTGGCATAAAAGAGATGGGAAGAAAGGTATGCATTACATTGCTTGGAAGACCTTATGCAAAACAAATGATCAAGGTGGCCTGAACTTTCACTCAGCGGTTTCTAGAGCTGGACCCCTCAAAGCCAGATTGACTTGGAGACTTATGCAAAATCAGAATTCCTTACTTCATCAGATTATGAATGCTAAATATAGTGATAGTTGGTGGAAAGGCGGCTGTAATGTGGGCAAATCTATTGCTTGGAAAATCTTGAAGGAGGGAGCTGAATACTTGAAACCTCTTTTGAGGTGGAGAGTGGTCAATGGGAGAAACATAAGTGTTTTATCAGACATTTGGGTACTGGACAGATGTCTAGATGAATGGCCTATTAAAGCGGACTGTGGGAGTTTGGTTGGCATGATGCTGAATCAACTAATAACAGAGAATGGACATTGGAACAAGGATAAACTACATAAGTTCTTTCCTGATGAGATTATCAATGTGATTTTGCAAATCCAGATTGAAACCAATGCAGTGGTAGATTATAGGGAGGAGATTAGTTTTCTTTCAGGGAAAACTATTACATCCCGTGCATTTGAGAACCTTAACAAATACAGTATCTGTGATGGAGACAATGGATTTCATAAATGGCTGAAAAAGCTGAAATTAGCTGTCCGAGTTCAATTTTTTTGGTGGAGATTGAGCAAGTCAGCTTTACCCACTATGGAATTTTTGAAACTAAGACAACTCAATACTGAAGACAGGTGTGTGAGGGGCTGTCCTGAAATTGAAAATCTGGAACATATTACCGTTTTTTGTTTAGAGCTGCGGAAAATCATAAAACAGATTCAAAATTGGGGAATTTATATTCCTGTTTTTAATACTTTGGAGGAGTGTTTGGTTGAGATGAAAGTCATTTCTACAATTTACCCAAATTTAGCTGGAATCTATTGCAATGTAGTCTTCTATAATTAGAAAAACAGAAATGTCGTTAAACATGGGAAATCTGCTATTCCTATAGCTACCATTGCAGCTGAAGTTCTATTCTCCGCTGTTAATACTGCTAATCCTATCATTCATAATTGGGGTGCTAATCTCTCTAGGGACTTCCAAGATATTTGGCACCCTCCACCGATTGACTGGATTAAGGTTAATGTGGATGCTTCTCTTCTTACTTCTTATAGTGCTGGTATTGGAGGATGTTTTTGAGACTTCAAAGGGAGATTATTACTTGCTTTTGGTGAAAAGAGAACACATTAGGATATTAATAGCCTTGAGCTTGATACTGTTATGGCACTTAGGAAGCTTTTACAACCATGGATGCTTGAGAGTAAAGGAATCATTATTGAAGGTGATAACATAAATGTTATCAAATTCATACAACATTCATTGAACAAGGCTAAATGGAAAAATAATAATGGGATGGAGGAGGACCTTCTCTTCTTAACTGAATTCAATAAGGTAATTCTTCATCATGTGCATAGGAATTGTAATAATGTAGCCGATCTTTGTGCTTCTATGGCTAGAGATAACAATTTTTACTTTGATAGTTCTTCATTCGCCAGCATTCCTCCTTCACTTTGTTTGTTGTTGAAGAAGGAGTGTGAGCTCTATCTTTAGATTGTATCTTGTTTTTTTTTCTTATCTTAATGCTAATTGCATTCTTAAAAAAAAACATTACTAGGTTTAGAATCCGGGTTGTTGTCAGTGGTGCCCGGCCACTTTACTTTTTGCAAAACTCTGGTTTTAATAAGCAAGGAAACTTTGCCTATGGACATTTATTAATTAGTTAATATTTGATGTGATGAATTGATTGCCTTTAGGATTACCTGCTTTTTCTAGTTTTTTTTTGGCGATTGTGTGCCGCTTTTATTTTCGCCTGGATACGTGAGACTCGTGAGGGTGTGAAAGTTTTCTACTCATAACTTTAAAGTTTAAAATTTTAGTGAGTCTAAATAACATAGAAAGATAACGAACCTAGGGAATTAGCTGGGGATCGACCCCGGGGTCGCATGCATATTTCTACATTTCTTCTTTCCTTGTTTTAGACCCTTCCCCGCCAGCGGGTAGAGTCCAGATAATCTGACCTATGAGGATGAGGTGCCGGACCTGGGGAAGTCCAGTCTTCTAAAAAATTATTTTATAAGCCTGTTTTTAAAATTTCAAGCATATTTGATTTGGAAGTTGTCAACCAACATGCATTGCATTAGATATAAATTAAAAGAGTCAAAAATTTTGAATGCATCATTTTTAGCATTTTAGCACCCAACATAAGTCAAAGGGGCCAATTAGAAAAATTTCTAGATGTCGGCCCCGATTCTCCAAAACTTTAAGTACAACATCCCTACCACTCTTTCATAAAAAGACCGGACCCATCTCTTTTAAATCGACTAGGTGGTTAGCTGGCTCCCCAATCTAGGCCGGGGTAAGTCCAGGTTTTACACTACATTAGTTAGGTTTTACACTACTGTGGTCCAATGTCCAAATTAGCTTTAGGATCTGGGGCAGATCTTTGATTATAAGACCCCAAATTTTGTGAATATAATCCCAACTTTCTAATAAAATGCTCAACTCAAATTAAATCTTCGTTCAATCCTAAAATGTAAAGCCCAACACTTAGGTTAAGTTGGTACACTTCTGGATGGTTCTGAAATCTCAAAGTGTCTCCTACCGTATTAGTCTCATGTTATTATTTCTACTGTTGAATGTGGCTATCTAATTGAGACTCAAATTGATCAAAACATTGTATCAGTGCATCATGGGAATATTGCTGGTATTTTGGTGTAGGTGAGGGTTCTAGGGCTAGTGTTGGTGGTAATGCTGGTGATGGACGGTCTCGCACTTTCTTATCAAATTTTGACTCTTATTTTATCTAATTTCTTTGATGATGATGAAATAAGATATAGAAAGAGACATCAGAGTAAAAAATAGGGAATTTGGCTATTGGTGTGGGATATGTAAATCGATATTTTTGGTCCAACACATAGGAATTCAAGAGGCCTAATGCTAGGTTGTGATTACGATAGGTTGAGCATGAGGGAAGGGAAGTAAGGTTATGTAGATAAAAAATGATCATTTGGAATTAATCAAAAACATTATTAGACATAATTAATTTGTTGCTAATAGATGAGAGAGGAGTGATATTTACCCAATCTCCAACTTTAGGAAGATTAGAAGTTTTGGAGAACATGCTGGATGATATGAGTATTTTTATTTAGTGATTTGATAAGTGGTTGGTGTTGGCTTAAATTAGTATTCCTAAAGACTAAATTGGTAGTGGTCTAGTTGTAGTATCCACTGTATGATTAGACATGGTGTTGAACCCCTTCAGTGGATAGGTGGAGGTATTTAGCCAAATATTGTTAACTTATTTCTACAGGTCATCTACAAACAAACAAAATCATGGAATAGAAATTTCTATATACTCATATACTACCTAAAAATTCATAAAGTAGTTCAGAATTAAAAGGAAAGGCTATAGTGAGAAAGAATTATAGAGTGCACTTAGTAAAGAGACCCATTACTCCATAACAAAAAATAGATGGTCAATAATATGGGATGGGGTAATTTTGGCTTCCTTGTATCTATGATAGGGAACTTCATCTTCCACTATTTGAAACCAATTGCCATCATAACAACAGGAGGAACTGCCTTAGTTAGTTGATTTTCTCACTTTCTGCCAACCATCAAGAAAATTAAGGGTATAAATATAGGTTGAGAATAGGAATAGAATGATAGAATGAGGGAAACTTTTGAAATCCCTCATTAGTTATAGATTTTTAGTAGATCATACACTAGAATTAAGCTTCGTACAATATGATTAAAAGAATATAATTCATCTAGATGTTCTATTCGAAGAAGTGGTCAAATCATACAATATGATCATCAATATAATGGATAATCTGTATTAAAAATGATCTCCCAAAGATGTCATCGGTATGACCATTGACTAAAAGGTTTGTACACTAGGAATAGGTATTCATACACTACGATAATGTTTTAGAAATCATGCTGGATGATTTAATTCTATTCAATGATAATTGACACATGGATGATACATTATGATCAAAAATAATTATTCAGATCAAAGCTATTGAAATAACATATGGTGAGGATGGGCTGAGTTGTGTAGATTCTACAGTATAAATAGGGTTTCAATAGTGTTATATGAATTTTAATTTATAATTTTTGTATGAGGTGTGTTGTGTTCAAGAAAAAGCTACTAATAAACAAACAACAATGAACATTTAGCAAACATAAAAAAATATATAGAAACACATAAAACACAAGATCTCATGCTAATGATTTAATATTTCCTTGAATAACGCATGAATGTTATTGACACCAAGTTTAACCCTCATAGAGGTAAAAGTTTTATAGCTTAATGGTTTGGTGAAGATGTCTGCTAGTTGATCATCAGTTACAACATGATGTAACACATTATCTCCCATAACAATATGGTCTCTAATGAAGTGGTGTCAGATATTTATATGTTTAACATGAGATTACTAAATAGGATTCTTAAAGATGCATATGGCACTAGTATTATCACACATAATTTGAAAAGTGCTAACTAAATGTCTAAGGTCAAGGATTTGTTCCTTTAGAAATAAACTTGAGCAACAAAACTTCTTACAATAATATATTTTACCTTAATGGTGGATAGGGTTAAAGAGTTTTATTTTCTACTATACTAGGAAACCAAGGATTGACCTATGAATTGATAGGTTCCAGAGTTGCTTTTTTTTGTTAATCTTACATCCTGCAATGTCTGAGTCTGAATATCCTATGATTTCAAATAAGGAGCTAGGTCTAAGATACTAGAGAACTAGAATTCTGTATTAAAAGGTATCTAAGGATTCTCTTAACCATTGTCATATAGGATTCTTTAGGATTTTCTTGAAATATAGCAAAAAGATAAATACTAAATATAATCTTTGTTTTGTTAAAATCAAATACAAAAGTGATCATTTTATACCCATATACTTCTTTAAGTCTACTGATTTTCCACTTACATCTTGGTTTGATTGAATGGTAGAGCTCATGGGTGTATTAATTACTCTAGCAATTTCCATTTCATAATTCTTTTGAGTATCCTTAATCACCCCATTAAAAAGGCACTCTTTACATCCATTGTGTACAACATACAACCTCTAAAGAAAGTAAAGGCTAATAATACTCTAATAGCTTCTAACCTAGCTATAGGTGGAATTGCATTCTCAAAATCAATGCCTCCTATTTGATTATACCCCTTAGCTACTAATCTGGACTTATTTCTAATTACTACCCTAGAGTCATTCATTTTGTTCTTGAAAATTCATTAGGTTCCTACAGCACTCTGGTTCTTAGGTCAACTGACCAATTCCCAAATATCATTCCTAACAAATTTCCTTAACTATTCTTACATTGCTGGGATCCAAAATCTATTACACATGGCTTGATCTATACTAGTTAATTATAACATAGAGATAAAAGAATAATGATTAGAATCCTTCCTAAGTTTATGCACAATCCTAACTCTTATAGAGGGATATCCTAAGATGAGTTCTTTAGGATGAGTAGATGTATACCCCTAATATCTAGTAAAGGGCTTCTGAGGTTCTTATCTATTTCCTAGGAAAATGAATTCTATTTCTTGGGTGACCTCTACACACTTCTTTTTCAAACCTAGGCTCACAAGATTTATTAGATTCATCAAATACTACATGGGCAGTCTCCTCTACCACTAAGGTCCTTTTATTGAAAACTCTATAGGATTTACCTATAAAAGAATAACAAAGGAAAACGCCATCAGATTTACGGTTAAATTTCCTAGAGAAGATTTTTCATTTATTAGAATTAAACTTTTACATCCAAAGATTTGAACGTGAAAAATATCGGGTATCCTCAAGTAGCTCACAAGGAATCTTACCAAATTTGGATCTAAGATTTACCCTATTAAGAACATAATAAATAGAATAATACTAATGTCGAGGAGCTCCCATGGAATTTGTTTATAGTGAATGTGGTATTTATCGTGGTGGGTAATAAGGAAACATACTCATCTACTAATAAGGTGGGGGATTGATAGCTAATAAAAGTTGCATTGGTGAAGTAATTTGAAGCATCATCGTGGAGTTAGCATGGAGTGTTTATTAAGGGACTATGCACATCGATGCTGGGGGTTAATGGAGAAATGGAAGTGATTTATTGAACACTTATAATGGTATTCCAATAAGATAGTTTCCAACTTATAATCCTAGGCTCTTTAAAGATAAATCATAAGCATATCAATAATTTATTATAATTCTAAGTGAAATAAAAGCAATGGATTTCCAAATATTTAGGTCAAATAATTACCAAAGTAATAGGAAATTTAATTATTGAAGAATAAAGGATCAAATTAGCCTAATAATACTATGCATGTTCAATGGTATACCATAGCATCATCTAGCCAAAATTGAAGCCAATACATAAAGAGTAATTAAGAAGAGCTTGAAAACATTATTAAAGCAATTACACTTTACATTGCGAATGAATTTGTTTAATTTTAATTTATTTGAAATTGATGATATGCTAATTCTATAGAATGCTAGATTATAACTATTGGATTAATGTACATTTTAGAATGAATTTTTAAAAATGTAGCTCAAGTAATGGGCTATTTTTTAAAAAATATATTTATGGATGGATTTTGTCTCAAATGAACTTTGAAAAATCAAAGGGTATATAAAAAAAGCCTTGTGATTTATACCATTTAGGTTTAATCATAATCAGACAAATATCTTTGGAGTAATTTATAAAATTTAATAATTAATCAAAGCTAAATTACTAATTATATACTTAACATATTTCCTTAAACTCATTTTTAAATGAAAGGAAATTAAATTATAAATAAAATAATAGTTTATTTTTATAATTTGGTTAATAATTGAATTTATTATTCTTTTCGAATGTTTTTGGTTATTAAATTCAATTTATAATCAATTTAATAATAATTACAGCCAGTGGCAGTGACTCCATACCCGTTAGAGAAGGTAGTGTTAAGTTAGTGTGGATTTCATGTGATAACTTCTTGTTGGGGCTCTGGCAAAAAGCAATGTTGCCTTTACATGCGGCACCACATTGCTTAACCACATGTAAATGCATGGATAATTACTTAACAATATCAAAAGTTTTCTAGGTCTGCCCAATCTACTTTATTTTAAATAGACGAACAAAATTAAATCGAATGAGATTTCATCCATCTAGCCAGTTTCATTGATTAGCTAGATGTATGATATAATCAGATCAAAATTGTTAGTGTGAAATACATAAATCATATTATTCTAGAGGCACCTTATCCAAATGAACAACTAAAAACCCTAAATGGCATAATATTTAAGATATTAATAATAACTAGATTTTGATCTTCGTGCGACTAGTTTTTTCCCCCTGGCATGGATTTCTTGCAGTTTTCTGCTTATTCTCTTTCATGTTGTTTATTACCAATATGTTCATGTGTTGTTTTGAGGTTTTCTTTGTGGTTTTTAAGCTTTGGGAGATAATGACTTTGTCATCATCTTTCCCATTGACTTCCTCTCTTGCTAAGGGGAAATCTTATTCTTTCAAGGAGGTTTTGGCTAGTTCCTGCTCATCTTCTTCTAAGATGTAGTTTTTTCATTCTTCATTTAAAGGATGTTCAGCTTTGTTGTTTGAGTACTCCGTGGTTGCTTAGTTCGCTGCTGCATTTGCTTTAATACTAGTGGAAAATTTTATTTTTGGACATCTGAACCTTATTGTTAGACAAAAACGTTTTCTTAACCTAAAACTATTGGGCTGTTTCCATATTAGTTTACTTGATCAAAAACATGTTGTGATCCAACTTTCTAATGATCTTCATTATAGTTATATATTTGCTAGGAGATCTTACTATATCAAAGAATGTCAAATGCATTTGCTTAAGTGAACAACAGATTTTAACGTTAGGGTGGAATCCCCTATCGCTCCTGTGTCTGTCTTTTCTAAATCTGAGACTTCATTTCTTTAATTCTCAAATCTTGTTTGGATTGGCTTTGATTTTTGGAAGGCCTTTACAAACGGACCAAGCCACTGCTTATGTTTTGTGGCCATCCATGGCTCAGGTTCATGTTGAATCAGATGTTTCTAAAAAACATCCAAATAAAATTTGGATTGGGTCAGAGGTGAAGGGTTACTTCCAAAAAGTAGAATTTGAGAACTTGTCCATATTTTGTTCTCATTGCAAAAAGCATGGTCATGGTATAAATGAATGTTTTTGGACCATCCTCACCTTCGCAAGGAGGACTCATCCAAACAACCACAAAGGATCATTGAGAATTCAATATCTCATGGAAATATTACTCATGATCTTTTCAACTTGGAGGGAAATACCTCTAAATTGATTGAAATTATTGAGGAGCCTATGTAATTAGCTTGTCTTTACCTTGAACCAAATGTTACTAATGTTATCGGCTAGAATCATAATCAAGGTGTTAATGTTAAATCTACTTTTATTCCATCTTTTGGTTGTGAAATTATGGATGAACAAACTTAGCTAATATTGCTACCCAAAATATTGATAATGTCGACTCTATCATTCCTTGTATTATTAACAAAAAATTGTCAGAGATGAATGGTATACTGCTATCTAAAATGGCTTCTAATCCATTGGTTTTGAATGAGCAAGAGAAAGTGGTGGAAGTCAATGTGGGCATTGAATTTCCTTGTAAAGATAGTGATTGAAATGCAACACATTGGAGGAGGGCGAATTAGAAAGGGTGGAGGATAGCCTTCCTATTCAGAAAGGCATTAATGGGCTTGCCATAAGGAGTAGAGGTAATGTGGAGGATGATGGTATGTTTATGGAGGTTGAATGTCTTCAATAGGTTAGCCATGTGGTCCAACAAAATGATACTAAGCTTCCTTCAACTTCTCATTATAATAGTGATGCTTTTACTGCACAGAGGATATAGAAATTATTACTAAATGTTTTGCTAAAGATGAAAATGACACTAATTTTATTAAATTTCATAATAGGAGAGGAAGGAAAAGAAAAAAAACATCATTTTTCAATCTCCTAGAACCACTCGCTACTCACATACTAATCATTAACCTGTTGCTTATGCTTAAAACTATTATTTAGAATATTAGGGGTATTCATTGCCTCTCTTCTTGGTTGAGAGTTAAGGATTTATGTCATACTTTTAATGTTTTTATTCTTATTTTTCTTGAGCTTCTTATTAATGTCTCTAAATTATAGTCTGCTGCTAGAATCTTGGGTTTTAAGCATTGTGTTTCTAATTTTGCCAAAACAAATTTGGGTGTTTTTGGAAAGAACATGTTAGGACAGTTGTCATTGGTGACTTTACTCAAGTTTTACATTGTAACATTGAATTTTTAAATATGAATTATCATGCTTTATTTATATATGCGTCTTCTGTTTGTAATATTAAAAAAATTATATGGGAGCAACTTAATAACTTTAATAGTATTTGTAACTTACCTTGGATTATTGGTGGTGATTTGAATATGATATATAATCCTTCTTAGTGATTGGGGGGCTCTACCCCTAACTATCATTCTATGGAGGATTTTAATAATATGATTATAGATTATAATTTGATTTACATTGGTTTTTCTGGTAAAACATTCATGTGGAATCATGGTCATTTATGGCAATATCTGGATCATGTTTTGTTTAATGATAATTGGCTTAATTTGTTCAAAGCTATTTCTATTGACCATCTTAGTATAACTCTTTATGATCATTATCATATGCTCAATATGCTTAAAGCTAGACAGATGAACTCTTTGTCTCAATTTAGATTTCAAAATATGTGGTTGCTTCATGAGTCCTTCCTAGAGGTTGTTCAGGAAAATTGGCAAGCCCCTTGCATCCTTATAATTATGTTCATGGCATGAAGAGGTTTTGGTTCAAGTTGAAAATATTGAAACAAATCATTAATTGGTGGAATCATAATATTTTTAAAAATATTTTCACTAATATTCTGGTTGTTGAAGACAATGTTAATTCTATTGAGGCTAACTATCAAGTTTTTTCTTCTGATACTAATTTTAATTTGCTTAAAGAGGCTAAATATTATCTATTTAAATTACAAGCACAGGAGGAAGCTTTTTGGAAGAAAAAGCTACTGCTAAACTCCTTGTTGATGGGATAATAATACCAAATATTTTCATGCTTTGGTTAAGAGAAAAAGAGCCAAAGATTCCATTAATAAAATTATTCCTCATGGAAATTGCTAATTTAGCTATGCAGCATTTTCAAATTTGCCTTATTAAAGTTTTTACTCTTAATATTATTAACATTGTTATTATCCCAAATCTTATTTCTTAGGAGGATAATAACATATTTTCTAATCCCCCATCTTTGTAGGAATTAAAAGAGATTATTTGTGACATGAATGGTGATTCTATGGCTGGTCCCAATGATTTTACTACTAAGCTCTTTTACAAATCTTGGAATATTATTAGCTCTAATCTTTATTTAGTTGTTTTTGATTTTTTTGCTGGGAACTCTATCCCTAAATTCATTACTTCCACTTTTATTGTGCTTATTCCCAAAACCAATTCGATTAGTAATTGGAATGATTTTAGGCCGATTAGTCTTTGTAGCTTTTTTAGTAAGTTTATTCTAAAATTTTCATTAGTAGGTTAAACTCTATTTTGCCTAAAATTATATCTGCTTATCAAATGGGTTTTGTTAAGGCTCGGGCTACTGCTAATAATACTCTCTTGGGCCAAGAATTTTGTCATGACTTTGATTTTAGGTTGCGATGTAACAATATTATTTTGAAGCTTGACATTACCAAGGCTTATGACAACATTGATTGGAGATTTCATTATAAGATTTTAAATTTATTTGGTTTTAATTTAGTTTTCAATAATCTTATTAGGAATTGCATTGAATGTTCCTATTTTTTTATTATTATCAATGGAAAGAGTACTGGTTTTTATAAGTCCTCTAATGGTCTTAGACAGGGACCCTATCTCTCCTTCTAATTTCATTATTGTAGTGGATAATTTGTCTAGAGGCATTACTAACCACTTTGAGAATCACCCGACCCTCTATTTTAGAACCTTAGGTGGTTTCCCTATCTATCACTTATGTTTTGCTAATAATTTTATTCTTTTTACAAATATTTCTTTAAATTTTATAAATAAACTTTAGAGTTATTCCATAAATTTAGAATGTTAGTGGGATTTCTTTAAATAATAATAAATGTTATTTTATTGCCCTTAACAAAAAGCCTAATGATTGTAATATGGAAATCAAAGCTATGACTAGCTTTGTGCAAGCTCTTATGCCAATTAGATATATTGGGATCCCCCTTTTTATAGGTCTTAAGAAGTCTTTTCTTTTTGTTGATTTAATTACTTTGGTTCATAGCAAGTTTTTGTCCTTGGATTCTAATTATATGAGCTTTGGTGGTAGGCTTAGTCTCATTAGAAGCATTCTTTATTTGCATATGGTTTATACTTTTCAAATTCTTCAACCTACTAAAACTATTTGCAATAGGATTGATAAACTTATCATTAAGATTTTTTGGAAAAGAGCTAACATTAATTCTAAAATCACCTCGTCCTCTTGGGATAAATGTTGTGGTGTGTTAAATGAGGGTGCTTTGGGTTGTAAGAGCAAGTCGGGTTTATCCTATACTTTATCTTTCAAGTTGTGGTATACCTTTCATGCTAAAAGGAGCCTTTGGCTAAGTTTATGATTGCTAAATATTGTGTGGGTAAACATCCTACTATTTTCTCTTATAACCAAGTTGACCCTAAAGTTTGGTAGAGACTTTGTAAGGTTAAATTGATGGTTGAACCCCATCTTTCTTGGGGGATTGGTGGTGGCAATATTTTCTTTTGGCAAGATCATTGGTTAGGTCAGCAGTCTATTTATTTTATCACTAATTCTTCTTCTATTTCACTGGTTAAGGTGGACTTTTTTATTGCTAATAACTATTAGGATTATGATAAACTTGCGAATGTGATTCTTCATTCTATTATTAATCAAATTTTTAATCTTCCCCTGAACACTAATTCTGAGGATTTACTCCTATAGAATTTGTCCAAAGATGGCATTTTTAAATTAAAGAATGCTTTCAATGCTTTTAGAACCAAGAAGGATACCTCTCTTATTTGTTCTATGATTTGGCATAAAGGCTTTCCTTTGACTATTGTTATTTTCTTTTGAGAAAATTGCATAAGTTCATTCCTACTAAAGATAATTTAAATAAAAGGGGTTTTATTATGGCTTCCAAATGCCAATGTTGTTATCACATGGAGAATATGCATCATGTTTTCATTTCTGGTCCTTTAGATGTTAAAACTTGGACTTATTTTGATGATATTTTCAAACTAAATTGTTTTAATGTTAAGCTTTCTATTAATGCTAATCTTAATTTTTGGTTTGTCAATTCTAAGGGGCATATTAAAAACGTTATTTCTTCTCTCATTCTTTGGTATTTATGGTTTGAACATAACAATTTTTATTTTAATGATGTTGGCATGAACCATCATAGGAATATCAATAATGTGAAAGACAAAGTCATGAAACTATTTTCTATTAACCTTCTCTCTCTTAAGAATTTTAAAAATTATTGATTTGTGGTTTATGAATTAGGTATTGACATGAATATTGATCTGCATCCTAGTGTTTTTAGAACTATTTATTGGATTAAGCCTCTTTTTAACACTTATAAACTAAATGTTAAGGGTATTTGTAATCAGCAAATTTTGGGTTTTGGTGGGATTTTCAGGGGCAATTATGGCCCCTTACCTCTGTGTGATGAGAATTTTATTGAGCTCTCAGCTATTCTCTTCAGGATTAAATTTTGTATTTCCTTGTATATTGTCAATATCTATATTGAAGTTGATTCGTTATATATTATTCAATTCTTAAATTGTCTGGAGGATTTGGTTTGTAATACTAATCTATTTTATTTGTTAATAGACATTAAAATGTTTATGATTCTTATTAATGCGTCCTTCTCTCATGTTTATAGGGAGGGAAATTCCTATACGGTTTGGCTAGCAAATTGGGGTTGTAATTTTTAGCATATTACTAATTTTGTTGCTAATAACTTACCTGCTCATTTAAAGGGCTTATTAGACTAGATAACATTGGTACCCCTTATGTTAGAAATTAATATTTTTAGATTATGGATTCTTATTTTTCTGTTTGTGGTTCCCTCAATTTTGACTTCCTCGCATTTGTGGCTAGTGTGGTCATATTGGAGCGTGTTTTTCTTGGCCCTTGGTTTTATTGCTGTATCTTCTAGTTGGGTGTTCTGGTTGGCTGGGGTTATGCCACTTCTCCTTTGTACGATTTGGTTTTTATATTTTTACGGTGGCTTCTTGAACTGATGGATGTCATATTCTGGAGCTTTTTAATTCGAGCTTGAAGTTGTGGTTGGGATTTGGTTCCTGCTGTATCCACCTTATGGCTAGGTTTTGTTTATTAATTTTTACTTAATATATGTTTTGTTATTACTATTGCTTGCTAGTTGTTGTTGTGACTGTGACTATTTTCATGTCCTCCTCCTTCTTTGATTTATTTGATCTTATTGTGGGGCTTATGTTGGTTCACATTGTGTTGTTGGGTTTTTTGGCTTATGGCTTTTTCCTGTGTTAGTCATTATACATGTTTTTTTGGGAGGTTAGCAATGAATGGTATTTTATTGGACCTGAATTATATCCCCTTTGTTGCTCTTATATTCCTATGTATATTTGCTCATTTTAGTTGAGTGGGTTTTACCTGATGGTGTGCTGGTTTGGTTGGCCCATCAACTATGTTTTCTTGGGGCTTTTAGGTCTCTTCAGCTGTTGGCTACTATATAGGTTATCTCTATTAGTTGCTAGATGGGGGATGTAGCTTTTGTTTTTTTGTTGGGTGTTGTAGATCTCTATGAACTGAAAGTTGTGGTTTGTTGGCTTTGTGTTTGTGAGGTTGAATTGGTTGATTAACATTTCCCTTATTCTTATTCTAGATTCTCTCTCCTGTTAGTGCATTTATTGGTTTAAAACTGAGCAGCTTTGGGGTATTAATCATGAGGGTTGTGGCAAGTCTCTGAGCTCTATTTTTTAGATCCCCTTTTTGTTCTTAAATGTTCACAACTGGAACTTAACTAGTGTTAATTTACCCATGTGTATTATTTCTATTTTACTGATTTTTCTTTTATCATTGATTTCATTTATGGTTGATTGGTTTCTAATTTGAATTTGTTTAGCATCTCTAATGGCTTTTCTTCTATTAATTAGCATCTTCATCCCCTGACTTATTATACTAATGGGAGTATTTCTATTTCCTATTGGATTTGTGATTTGAATATTTCCTTATTAGTATTAACCATTTGTTTCTTTAGTTTTGGCAGGTTCTCTTGCATGCTTGACCGTTATTGTAGGTTCAAGTACTGGTTATGCTGGTGGAGGATATGGTCTATTTTTTGGAGAAAGATGATGCTCATCTTCAAATTTTTTGTCTTTCTTTATTAGGTGCTCTCTTCTTATAGCCCTAAAATGTTGCTAGGTTTCTTTGTATTTATTACAATAGAGGATTGGACTCTTAGGATTTTTTTGGGTTTGTTTTGTAGCTCTTCTGAGCAATAGGGAGCTGAAGGTCCCCTCTAAGGACTCTGTAATTTATTCCTTATTTAAAGTGTAGGCCCCTTGTTGGGTTTTAATTTAATAATAATAATAATAATAATAATAATGATAATAATAATAATAATGATAATAATAATAATAATAATAATAATAATAATAATAATAATAATAATAATAATAATAATAATAATAATAATAATAATAATAATAATAATAATAATAATAATAATAATAATAATAATAAATAGTTAGAGCAAGCATGGGGATGTATTTTTAATCATAATTTAAAGTCACTCATATAAAAAAGAATGGGCTCTTCTAGGGTTTATTCCCTAGCCAATCTTCCTTGATGATGTTGACTTCCTTAGCTTTTGAATATTTTTTCTCCTTTGGGAAAGTGAGTTCTCTCCTCCTTCAATTATTTCTTCATTTCCCTCATTTATTCTTGTGGTGTTTCTCCAAATTTTCTACCTTCATCTCTTTTGGTTGGAATGATAGTCAATCGGTTGAACAATCTTATTTTTTTATGGCAAAAGAAATATCATTCTTTTCTTTATTTTCTAACTAGGGTTTCCCCCTCTCTGACATTTCTTGATTTAGAAACCACTTCTCATTGTGGTCTATCGTCGCTTTCAATTTTGGAGGAGGATATTCTCACACTTGCAACACCTTTCAAATATACATTAATTGGTAAACTTGTAGATCGTAGACATGCTCTTAATTCAATTGATAGCTTCTCATTCAATCTCAAGCTCAATTGTGATTTCTTTGTTCCTATCTTAAATTCAAAACATGCATTGATTAAATTAAATAATAATTTAAATTATAGTGTAGTATTTTTAACCAATCTTATTTTATTACAAATTGCTTTATGATATTATTCATATGGTCTCCTTTTTTTAAATATTAAACTGGAATCTCCAGTTATCCTAACTTGGATCTCTTTCCCTAACCTTTGGCCCCATCTCTTCTCCCCTCATATCCTTCATGGATTGGGAGCTCTTTTTGGTCATCCTCTAAAAATAGATAATATTACTTTCGTTGGCCCACTGCCAACTATTGCTCGTGTTTTGGTAAAGTTAGATAGCACTAAATGATATCCTGATAGAGTCTGGCTTGTTCATGAAAAGTTTGGGTACATATAATATGTTGAAAAAGAGGAGTCCCCCACCCCCCCCACCCCCACCCCCTTTTCATTGTAAATCTGTGAGGGTTACTAAAGTAAAATGTCATGTGCTCCATTGCCATTTAGAAGAGGTTCTTATGTCTTTCCATTAACCTGTGGCTACTAGTATAAGATCACTTTTAATTTAAATTTTGTTGGTAACGTTGATATTATTGCTCAGGAAAATTTGGAAATTTGATTACTAAGGTTACAAATCCTACTTCAACTTCAACTGTTAATAGTGTTAGTGTTCCATTACCTTATCTTCCTTTTGTGGAAACTGTGGAATTGCGGGTCACCCATAATGATGTAAATGATCTCTTTGTTGGTTTGAGATCATTACGGAATTATAGCCCTATCATCGATTCATATCCTATTTTTGATATCATGGATATTTTTTATAAGATTTCCATTATTTCTATACCTGGTGTTCCTATTTCAAATGATGTGCTTAGAGATTTTCATGGTGGGATTCCTTCGACTAATCTTGTTGACTATTATGATTGGATCAATGTTCATTCGACAAGTGAAGGTGATGTTGGGGAATCTTTTGTTGATATACAAAATGATTTGATGGAGGAATGTGATTTAAATGTTTTGGAGGTGGATAATGGGGACTATTTTATGGGATCTAATAAGAAGAGAAAGAGAAATAAAAATAAAAGTTCCTTTCACAATTTTAAGTTTTCTATTAGTAGAGCCACACACTCTCATATGCATTCTAATTCTTTTAATGTTTAGATTTCATATGGGTTACTCGGGTTGCCTCATGTTTGTTTGTTGTATTCTATTTAGTTTATTTGGATATTATAGTTTGCCCTATCTTCCTTAGCTATTCTTCTTTCTTTGTTTACAATTTTATCCTATCAACATGGTGTCATGGTGTGGATTTGTAGTGCCTCAACTGTAATTTTGGCTCGGGTAATTTGTAAGCTACATCTGTCTGGTGGTTGTTTCTATTTTTGTATTGTGATTAATTATTTCTATTTGGATGATTTTTGTATTGCTAATCTCTGGATTTTGCCTTCTTCTCTTATCCTACTGCTCAAATATTATAGCATTTGCTATACGACTAGGTGGCTTATTTGTTATACCTTTGTGTTGGAGTTGAACTTTATTTGCTATTTTATTATATTTTGAATTGTACTTTGGTTGGGGACCTTTAGCTTTGAGGATTTTATTCTCTTTAATTGTAATATTTGAGCATTAGAGGCTCTTGGTTCCCTTAAGGACTTGTACCCTTTTACTTAATTAATTCACATATTGCATTGTGGTTTTTATCAAAAAAGGGGAAGTATTTTTAATCATGTCATGCATTATTTAAAAGGTTATTTAGAAACCTAGTAAACTTTTTATGGTTTATGATTTTCCTACACAAACATTATCTTAGGAAGAGTTTGATATCTTAATTTTCTCATTGTGAGATCTAAAATAACTTAGCTGAACATCCTGAGCTTGGAGAAAGGCTGGATAAGATGTTGCTAAAATTGGGATGGAACTAGCTTTAATTTTCTATCAATCTCATTGTTGGAAACCACCAAATAATAAGAAACCACTAGAGGAATGCTTAGGGAGCCCTATGTATGCAAAATGAAACAAGAAAATAGCTCTAAAGTCATTGTGGTATGAATAAATTATCAATGAGTGTTTTGGGTCCTTTACCTCAATTCAGATGCTCGGTCAATATGGAGGGATGGGAAGACTCAGAGTTATTCATTAGATGATGGACATTTATCCATAGGTCATTCCACAAGGAAGGGGAACACTCGGGCTATTTGGGTTGAACCAGAAGCTCGGGTGGGTTTGGCTGAGGTCCAAGAATTTTTTGGAATGATTTTATAAGGCTTGAAAGGTCTGAATAGAAGTAATCAAGGGCTTTTGGTTATTTAAACAAATAAGATGTCTTGACCTATTATTAGCTGTTTAACCACTCAATTAGTTAAGGGACGGATGAATTGGAATTTAAAGAGGTCTTTGTAAGCTGGTGAGGTAGATTAGCAAGGATTAGAAGAATAGTTTAAAAGTTTTAATGTAGTGTTGACTATATGAGTACACTTGGAAATATTGATTAGTTAGACACAACCAAGTAGACTAGTTTAGTCCATGAGGAGTGTTTAAAGGTTAGTGGAATGAATTTGAAGGGGTTTAATGCATTAATTTGGATATCTAAATGGATTGTTAGATGTATAAGTTGGTTTGACCAAGTTCAATGTGTTGACTTGGTCAACAAAATCATGATTTAACTCAAGGTGGATGTGGATATGTTTCAATCATGCAATCTAGTGATGTTGAGCCTTGGTCAAGTTTGGATAGTTTGATCTAGTTGTATACTATGAGTTTACTCAAATGAGTCAAATTTGATTATACTTGGGCTCAGTTGACCAAGTCAACAATTGATTTGGCTAGGGTGACCAATCATGCCCAATCCATTCTGAGTGATGGTCAAATATGTTTGGTGAAGATCAAGGATGCTTTAAACTTTTTTTGAAGATGAATTAAGTGTATGATCAATTAGGCTGGTATAGAGTTACCTCAACTAGGTCATATGGGTTTGTTGATTGAAGTGCAGGGCTATTGATTGTCTAGATGATTGAGAGTGGTGATTTTTTATTTTAGAAAGTGATTGATTGATTGTAAATTGATTTATTGAAGTGTAATTGGCTAATTGATTATTGATTGATTGAAGATGATTAATGTAGAGTATAAGTAATAATCAATGATTTATTGAGGTATGAATGGAGGTTAACTATGGATATGATTGAAGTTGATTGAAATGTTGATTGAAGAGATGATTGAAGTTGATTGAAGTGTTGACTAGATACTAGATGATTGACAACCATGAGTCTAGATAGTTTATGATTACCTCATATAAAAATGAAGTCAACAAGCTTACCATATGTTAGAAAGACTATTTGACTTAGCTATTATGCATAAGAATGCCTTATATTTAGTTACTTTTTCTCCATTTCCTATTTTTGGCATGGAAAATATATGGTCTTATATAGTCTTATTATTATTTGTGCTCTATTAATTTTGTTTTCTTTTCTAGTGCCCTATTTATCTTTACTTGATATGTTATTGATTTTTTCTACCTTACATCTAAATTCAGTATTGAATGTTTTGTACTTCTTGCATGTTTTTATTGTAGTCGGTGGGTTGTCTCATTTCATAGATATATCTTCTTCTTTTTTCTTTTATGAGCTTGAGTGATGTTTGGTATGCTCTATTTCTTTGTTTTGTTAGGTGGTTTGGTTGGATTTTTAGTGGCCCACCTTCTTATCACCTAATTAGAGTGTTGAATATAGAATATTTATGTGGAATCGATAAATTTTCAATTGGTTGCTATTTTTTGATTTCTTAACTATTCCTTTTGACTTTCCATTTATTTTGGTAGGTCTAATTGCTCTTCTTTTTTTACTTATGTTGAATGCAGAATATATTGTGGTTATTTTCATTACTTATTATAATTTTTATTAATCATCTTATTTCTTGGGTTTGTATTAATATAATTTTCTTGTTGTTGGGTTAGTTTATGTTGTTGACTTCATTTTTGTATGAGTTCATCGTAGACTACAACTCCTAACTTTCAATCCCATGGTTGACAATCACCAAGTTTTAAATCATCCAATCATGAATCATCTTCAATCAATCATCAATCAACATTCAATTAAATTTTAATCACCATCTACAATCAATAATCCTTTCTTATAGTCAACAGATTCATAGTCACTTGATTAGCAATAATCCTGATGTCCAATTTACATAAGCAATTAACATTCACGAGCTTCAATTACTTCAAGAATTTACAACTTTACATTCCCCAACTGACCTAGTGCATTGTCTCTTTGACCTCAATCATAGTCCAAACCACTTCACTGACACTTTCATATAGTACATCTTCTATAAAAAGACCCTTCAATCATAAATTGATCAATTTGACTGAACTAGGCTAACTCAAACGAGCCCAATTGATCAAACATTTTAATCACCTCCAATAAAACCCTAGCTCTTGGTAAATTATTACCAAACTCCTTTAAACATCACTCATATTGGATTAGACCTAACTGATCGCTTTGGCCCAATCAACAGTTAACTTGATCAAATAAACATGCATTTTGTCTAATAAAAATTACACAAATAAAATTATTACATATACTCATTTCAAAGCTATCACACCCTCAAATTCACTTCATTAAGTGATTTAAGTTCACCCAAATCCACCATGAGTCAACCACGAATAGTTTAACCAAGTAAACACACTTAACTCGGCCAAACCCAATCATACATCTAACTTTCCATTCAAACATCAAGCCCATTATTTCAACCTTCTTGCATTTCATTGTAATTAACATCTAAAGCCCTTCCAGTTTTAATACTAGATGATTTAACAAGTTGACTAGTCAAATAATCAACAAAAGCTCAATAAGATCTTTCATGGTCAACCCTTCAAACAAACTCTCAAATCATTACCTCCACACCTCCTCTCAATTTATTTTTCCAGTATGTATACATTTCCTATACTCCACTTTAATAACCCTTAACCAAGTTGAATGATATAATGTCCAACAAAAGTCCAATTAATTTCAAATGGTTAAATAACTAAGAACTTTCTATTCCTCCCATCTTAATAACATCCAAATCATTCAAATACACTCTAGAACCTTCCTTAAGACTACCCTAGTATATCCCAACCATTTGTATTCCTTGAGAGATCCTAGTGGTCCTCTCCCCTTAGGAATAACTCAATATTATTTTCCTCTTATCGAGTTTATTTCTCTGCTCCCTAATGGCCTAGGCTAGCTGTCAAAAATCCAAGCACTCCATCTGATCAATCTCAGACATCCAAGTGAGCTCCAACATTTGAATTTGTCCAAATTTCTTAAAACCTTCATTCCTACTACATTCTTAGCATAACCATTCTCCAGTGGTTCTAGCATTTTATTTTAAATCCTTAGAAGTTTTAATACATTTCCCTTATGATTTACAACCATTTGAGGCTTGCTGCTAGTAATAATAAGAGGTGACCAATAACTCCTTAGTCCTCATTATTTAAAATCCATTTTAGGCTTCCTCTAACTATAGCATCTTTAGCAAAGTTTTAAAACATTTCTCAAGTAAGGAAACAAGCCCTCAAATTTCCCTTGAGATCATCTATTTTGAGGCAAAACTGAAACGCAAGGCTATTTTCTAGGTTCATAAATAACTTCCTAAATATGCCATCAAAAGATTAAAAAAAACTTTTGAAATGTTTATATTTTCTTCCTCTATCATAATCGTGCTTATCATGTCATTTAATACACTATAAAGGAGTTTAGAATAAAACCTAAAATAGTGTTAGCTAGTGTCAAATAAAGGAGACAAAATTAATTCAAACTTGAACGCTTTATGACCATTGTACTATGCTCTCTCTTGGCGACTCTTGGGCGATTTAGGGCATCCATTCGGAAGCTTGTTTTTGGTCAGTTGATCTCAATCCTCTGACTTCCTGCTTTGGCTTCTCGTTTATTATTTGTAATCATTGGCTCTCATTTTAGTTTGAGGTTTTCCTTTGGCTTTTGCTTTGGGAGATGATGACTTTGTTGTCATCTATCCCCCCGATAGATTCCATCACTGATGGAAGTTCTCGGTCCTTCAAGGATACTGCTTATGGCTCTTCTTCTTCTACTCCTAAGCTCAACTTTGTTCATTCCACTTTCAAGGGGTGCATAGCTCTTATGTTAGATGATTCAGTTGTGTCTCAGTTAGCCACTCCATTTGCTCTTACTCTGGTTGGTAAATGTCTCTTGCATCGCTCTAATTTGGATGTAATCCAAAAAAAAATTATCAGTTTAAAATTGTCTGGTGCTATTCACATCGATTTGTTGGATCCTAATATTGCGATCCAATTGACAAACAATCTTGATTATAGTCGTATCTTTATGAGAAGGTCTTACTATATTCAAGCTTATCAAATCCGTCTCCTCAAATGGTCACCTAACATTAATGTGAGGGATGAATCGCCTATTGCGCCTATTTGGATTTCTTTCCCTAACTTGAGATTGCATTTTTTTAATTCACAAATTTTGTTTGGCCTTGCTTTTATTATTGGGAGACCTTTATAAACATATCAGGCAACTGCTTCCATATCCCATCCCTCTGTGGCTCACGTTTGGTTGGAACTTGATGTTTTTAAGAAGCACACAAGTGAAGTTTGGCTAGGTTCTGAGCTAAATGGTTACTTACAAAAATTGAATTTTAAAAACTTTCCCATTTTTGCTCTCACTATAAAATGCATGGCCATGGTTTTAGTGAATGCTTTAGGTTACACCCCCACCTTCATAAAGATAAAGTTGTGACAAAAAAATATCAACTAAAAGATGATTCTCTTATTGAGAATGATAATTTGCATTACGTTGAAATTGAATGAAATACTTCTAAGTTGGGTGATACGCCTTTACCTTTGGTTATTTCTCCTTTAACTTTAGTGAATGACCCTGCCCCACTCCAAAAAACACCAGTCCATTCGGATCCTTCTAGTGTAGATGTTCCTCTTGGTGTGTAGCCTGATGCTATTAGTACTATGGTTTTCTCTCCTAGTGATTGTGACAACTTGGAAAACCAAGGGTTAAAGGATTCTATCTCTCTAAATATTCTTAGCTCCGATTTTCCTGTTATGGATTACTTATTAAATACTAACAAATCTGCTAATGTTGATAATGTTCTTAGTTCTGCTCATAATCAGGAAGATATTATTAGAAAGGTTGGGAATATTTCTGATAACATATTGGTTGGTTGAAAAAGAAAATTTTGAACTTGGTCTAAATAGTAATGTGACTGAGGATGTTAAATTGTTGAAGGAAGGTGCGCTTCCTCAAAAGGGTAAGGAAAAAGATTTGATTGCTAACTGTAAGTCTCCCTCTACCTCCCAGCATAATTTTGATGATCTTACTGATAATGAGGAATTAGATTTTTTTTCTAAATGTTTTGCTAAGGATGATAATGATATTAGTTTTATTAAAGCTCAAGGTAAACATGTTAGGAAGAGCAGGAACCTTATTTTACAATATGGTAGAAATACCCATTCACAAACTACTCGTTAATTCTTGTTTTTTAAGTTTATATCAATTATTTGGAATGTTAGGGGTATTAGGTATTGCTCCTCTCATTTGCGAGATAAGAAGGTTTATCATATTCATAATATTTTTGTTCTTGTCTTACTTGAACCTCTTGTCAATATCTCTAATTTGATTAGTACTGCTAGCTTTCTTTGTTTTAAGCACGCTACTGCTAATTATGCTATTTGGTATTGAAATTCTTAGAAATTTTACTCAAGTTCTATATTGTAATATTGATGTTTTAAATCTTAATTGTTGTGCTTCTTTCGTTTATGCTGCTTCATCTCGTGGTTTTAGAAATGTTCATTGGGAGCAATTACTTGACTTTCGTAGCATGTGTCAGTTTCCTTGGCTGGTGGGTGGTGATTTTAATACCATCTCTAACCCTTCAAAATGTATTGGGGGATCTTCTCCTAATTCTCATTCTATGGAATACTTTAATAATATGATTTTGGATTGTAATCTCATTGACATTGGTTTTCTGGTAACCAGTTTACTTGGAAAAGAGGGCATTTATGGCAAATGTTGGATCGCATTTTATATAATGATAATTGGATTAATTCCTTTAGCTCCAATTCTATTGAGCATCTTAGTCGTACTCTCTCTAATCACTCTTCTTTACTCCTTGTGCTTAATACTAGACATGTGAATTCTTTTCCTCAATTTTGTTTTCAAAATATATTGCTTCGACATGCCTCCATTTTAAGTGTTGTTCAGGATAATTGGAATGTGAAATTGCATCTTAATAATTCTTTTTTTTAGTATGAAAATACTCTAGATTAAGTTGAAAGACTTAAACAACTTTAAATTTGTGGAACCATAATGTTTATAAAAATTGTTTTTACCAATATTTAAAATGTTGAAGAGAATGTTAATAATGTTGAGCTTAACTATCAAAGTTTTGCTTCTGATGTCAATTTTTCCTTACTTAGGAAGGCTAAGGCTAATTTCTTTAAACTCCATGCCCAAGAGGAAACCTTCTGGAAACAAAAGGCTACTGCTAAGCATCTGTTGGAAGGTGATAATAACATGAAGTATTTTCATGTTTTGGTCAAATGGAAACATGCTTTAAACTCTATTAATAAAATCACACGCGAGGATGGATCTATTACTCAGGATGCTGAGGAGATTGCCTTGTTGGCTATTCAACACTTTCAGACTAGGCTCAATAAGGTTTTTATCCCTAGTAATATTATCAACCCTCCTATTATCCCTAATCTCATCTTCTTAGAGGATAATAATTTTCTTTCTCATATTCCCTCTTTAGATGAATTAAAATATATTATTTTTAATATGAATGCTAACTCTGTTGCTAGTCTGGATTGGTTTACTACTAATTTTTTTCAAAAAGCTTGGGGTAATATTAAGGAGGATCTCTGTGCTACAGTTATGGATTTTTTTGTTGGTCATACTATGCCTAATTTTTTACCTGTACTTCTATTATTCTTATCCTTAAGAATAATGATGCTAATAACTGGAATGACTTCAGACCTATTAGTCTTTGCACTTTTTTTAGAAAATTTATTTCCAAAAGTTTTATGACCCATCTTACCTCTGTTATTCCTAAGATTATTTCTCCTTTCCAAATGGGCTTTGTTAAAGGTCGTGCCATTTATGACAATATTTTGCTAGCCAAGGAACTTTGCGATAATTTGGATGTCAAGGTGAGGGGTGATAATTCTATCCTCAAACTCGATATCTCCAAAGTCTATGATAATATTAGTTGGCAATTCATCTATAATATCTTGCAGTTGTTTGGATTTAACTTTACTTTTATTAACCTTATTAGATACTGCATTGACGGATCTTTTTTCTCTATGATTATCAATGGTAAGTGCTCTGGTTTTTTTTAAATCCTCTCATGGTTAAAGGCAAGGTGATCCTATGTCTTTTTCCCTTTTTATTATTATCGTGTATTATCTTTCTAGAGGCATTGCTAACCTATTTGATAATCATCCCAACTTTTATTTTAGAACTAGGGGGGATTTCCTATATCTCACCTTTGTTTTGCCAATAATTTTATCATTTTTATGAATGCTTCCTGTAATAAGATTAATAAACTTATGGATTTCTTTTATTACTTTTACACTGTTAGTGGCCTATCTTTTAAAGACCATACTGGGTTTATGCATGGCTAGCTACCTATCAAATATCTTGGTATTCCTCTGTATAAAGTAGAAAGAAGTCCTTTTTGTTTTATGATTTAATTACCTCTATTCTGAATACACTACAGTCTTGGGATTCTAATTTTCTTAGTTTTGGGGGTAGGCTTAATCTCATTAGAAGTGTTTTTTTCTCTCTCCCTGTCTATTCTTTTCAAACTTTACTTCCTACTAAAATGGTGTGTAATAGAATTGATAAAATAATTAATAAGCTTTTTTGGAAAGGTGCTAGTAGTAACACAAAAATTGCTTGGGCTTCCTGGGATAAGGTGTTATGGGGTTTTAAAAGAGGGCGACCTTGGTTGTAAAAGCATGGACGGCCTAGCCCATCCACTTTTCTACATGTTAGGGTTTAATTTTCATGCCAAGATGTCTCTGTGTGCTAAATTTATGTTTGCTAAATATTGTGTGGGTAAGCATCCTTCTACTTTTGCTTTTAATATTAGTGATTCTAAAGTTTGGCAAAGGATGTGCTAGGTCAAGTGGGAGGTGGAGCCTCATCTCTCTTGGGGACTTGGGGGTGCTAATATTTTTCTTTTGGGAGGATCGATGGCTTAAGTCCTTACTCTATTGAATCCCTCATTAATTCCACTTCTACTGTTATTATTAAGGTTAATTATTTCATTAATGATAACTCTTCAAAATTATAATAAGCTTGCTAATTTTCTTCCAGATAGTATCATTCAAACAATTCTCACTCTCCCTCATAACTTGGAGTCTAATGATGTTCTTTTATGTAAGTTGGTGAGTGATAGCATGTTTAGATTAAAAGATGTTTGGAATGATTTTAGACCTAAGAATGTTTTTACTTCTATTTTTTTATGATTTGGCATAAACGTATCCCCTCTATAGTTGCTACTTTTATTTGGAGAATCTTACATAAATTTATTCCTATGGATGAAAATTTGATCAAAAGAGGTTATGTTCTTCCTTCTAAGTGTCAATGTTCTTTTCACTTAGAAAGTATGCATCATGTTTTTATTTCTAGGCCTTTAGCGATTAAAACTTGGTGTTATTTTAATGATATCTTCAAATTAAATGTCTTTAATGCGAATATGTCTATTCATGCTCTTCTCAATGCTTGGTTTGTTAACTCTAAAGGAAATATTAGAAATGTTACCACTTCCCTGATTTTATGGTTTCTTTGGTTGGAAAGAAACAACTCTCTATTTAATGGCATTAAAATGGATTCTCAAAGAGTTATTAAGAATGTGAAAGATAAATTGCTCAATTTTGTTTCTGTTTATTTTCTATTTTCTAAATGTTTCAATAATTTTTATAATGTTGTTTCTGAATTAGGGATCATGATGGACGTTTCTTTGCTTTCGTCTTTTCCTCAATCTATTTCTTGGGTAAAACCTGTACTGGGTTGCTTCAAGCTTAATGTTAGTATTTTAATGAGACTACTAAAATGTGGTGGGGTGGTATTATCACAGATTGCCATGGTAATATTATTCTTTGCTTTTCGGGGCCTCTTTTTAATGGTAAACCTCTTATTACACTTCTCACTTCTATTCTTTATGGGTTAAGATGTTGTATGTCCCTTGACATTTCCATCATTACTATTGAGATTGAGCCATGTTTTAATATTCAATGCTTATTTAATGAAGTGGACTCAATTTATGAAGCTGAGGCTTTTTACATTGTTAGGGACATTAAACATTTGATGGTTTTTATCTCTATTGATAGTTCTCATGTGTTTAAGGAAGGCAATGCTTATGCTATTTGGTTGGCTCAGTTTGGCGCTGGAATTGATTTTTTCATGGACCTTATGGAAGCCAATGCCCCAACTCATCTTAAAGGCCTCTTAAGATTAGACAAAATTTCCTTTCCTTATGTTAGGAGTTAATTTTCTTCCTTTTAGTTTTCCTGTTTCTTTCATTTGGCCAAACTTTTCTAGTTGGTTTTGATTTGAGGAGGTTTTCTAGGTCATTTTTTGGTTGGGTACCTTGACCTTATTTTCCCTATATTGGTGGTTTTCATTTGGTTATGCTGTGGTATTTTCGGGTTGAGCGATGATTGCAAGCTCTGTTTGATGGGTTGTGTTCTTGTTGCTCTCCTCCCTTGGGTTCTGGGTGGCCTGGATTTTATTGGCTAAGGGATTTTTGGCTTCTCAGGTTACTAGGGCTTCCCTATTTTGGGCTTTCTAGATGGTTTGGTTTAGCTGGAGCATTATTGGGTTTTTGTTTGGATCACTGTTGGGTTCTTATTGGTTGCCTTTTTCTTCTCTATTATCCTTTCTGGGTGTTCTGTGAGTTCTGGTTAGGCCTCTTATGACTTTAGCTGGTTGGGGCTTTGGTATTTGGTAATGGTTTGATGTGCTTCCTGTGGAAAATTTGTTGTGAGGAAGGTAGTGCTCTGGAGTATGGTTTGGTTTTACTTGGATTGCTTGGGGTGGTTGCCCCTTTGGGTGGTGTCCTCTAGCTTTACCTGGAGTGTTGGGGGTGGCCTTTGGGATAGATGGAGTGGCATTAGTTCTTACCTTATGATGTTTGCGTATTTCATTCCTTCCTGACTTTATCATGCCCGTTTAACTCTAGCATTAATTGTATGTTTCTTGTTTTGGAGAATGGCTTTTGTATCTACACCATGGTTCTTTGGTGTGTGTTGGGTACAATGTTCAGTGGTTGTGCTTTGTGGTGGTTTAGCTATTATGCTTTTTGGTTTGTTGTTTGGTTTTGTCGAAGCACTATTGGGCTCTTTTTGGTTGGCATGTTATTCTTTGTTGTGCTTTCTGGGTGCTCTGTGAGTTTTGGTTTAGGCTCATGGATGTTTTGCTGGTTGGGGATTTAATGTTTGGCCTTAGATTATTGTGTTACCTAGGGCTTTCTTATTATTAGGAAGGTTTCCTTTTGGTGTCTGCTCTGGTTTTACCTGGATTCCTTTGGGGGGTTATCCCTTTGGTTGATTTCTTCTGGTAATGCCTGCTGTGTTGGGGGAGTGGTGTTTATTGCTAAGGCCTGTAGGATGGATGATGTGGCATCAGGCCTTTTCTTGTGTTGTTAGTTTTTGGTTTTATGGAGGACTAAGGTGTTATATCTCTGTGGAAATATGACTGAGTGTAACATTTTTCATTGGTGGTACTTTCAACTTAATTTTTGTTATTTGATTTTGTGCCTATCTTGGAGTGCTTTGCTCTCTTTTTTGCAGGATACGTTTTGTGCAGGTCATTTGTCTACTAATTTTTGGACAAAAAGCTCATGCTGAAGGTTTTTATTTGCTGCTTCCTTTCTTTTTGGGTGCTCCTTCTTGTGCACCGTAGATTGTACCTAGGTTATTTTATACTTTTGTGTAGCAAGGATCTTGAAATCATAGAGTTTTTTTATTTTATTTTTGTAGCTCTTTTGAGTAGTAGAGAGCTCGAGGTCCCCTTAAGGACCTTGTACTTTTTCCTTTTTATTAACGTGAAGGCCCCTCTGTGCGTTTCCCCTAGAAATTAAAAAAAAAAAAATTGGAGATAAAATCACATCCATTCATTCTACCTATTTGATTTTAATATCCTTGATTTTGTCCTCTCATTCATATATTTTGACTCATATAAATGGCTGGATAGATGTGATTTCATCCAACTTCTTCCTATCCATCTATTCAAAATTGTTTTAATAGAAAGTTTCTCCCTATGATGTCATGGTTAAGTCATGAACCTAGTGCCACTACATGGTTAGATTATATGCTATCGCGTGTAAAGGGCATTCCACTAGGCCGCTTCTAATTGAGGTGGCTCAATCATCTTTAAACACCTATAAAGCCACTGTCACCACCATTTAATTAATACAAATGAATTTAAAATGTATTTTAGAACCTTAAAACTTCTAAAAATTATATAAAATAAAATACTCAACCAATTTTAACAAACAACTCCTCAATCTCTTCAGAATAAAATACTCTACCTTTTTCCAAAATTTAGAGATTGACGATTAGTATATATAGAATAATTTGAGTTTTATTTATTTTCAAAATTCCTTTTTATTTAATAAATTTATATATGATTGGGTTATAAAATCCTATGTTATATCCTTGATTCATCATAAGTGTTATTAAGCCTACTTGAACCATGATTAGTTCAACTATTAAATCTCCAAATACTTAAGTAATTATTTGATATAAATATTTATAAATTTTTTGCTTCTACTTCTTTTAAATTTATATCACAAGTTTTATGTGAGATGTATGTGTGTATACAAAGGAAAGATACATGGATTTGCAAACTTATTCAACTTTAGTAACACCTAATGACAACGATTAAAAATAAGGTCTAATAAAATTAGGAAATTTCTAGGAATTCAAACACATGTCCAAAAGGAGTTAAACTTAAAACATTTAAACTTACACTACAAGAAAATAGCTCATTTTCGACAGAATTTCGGGCGGAAATAAATTTGTCACAAATTCTAGCAGCTTTTCTCGTGAATTACTGATGGATTTTTAAACAATTTCTGACGAAATGTTTTATTGGTTTCCGGCGGATTTATTTCCGATGGAATTTTTGACAAAAATTAATTTTTCTTTGAAAATGACTATAATAAATATTTATAATTAATTAATTTATTATATTAAGTGAAATAATTTAATAACTTACTATTAAATTAAGTTATTTAAATTAAATATTTTTAAATAAAAGTTATATAAATAATAATTAATAATTCATTATTAAAATAATTAAAATAAATATTATTAAATAAAATTAATTAATTAAATTAAATTAATAATTAATTTATAAATTAAATTAATAAATCATTGTAAAAATAAATTTATTAAAATAAATTACTTTGGGTAAATTAATTAAATTGATATTCAATATTAGCTAAATAGAATAAAACAAACCAAACTACACAGATCCGTAGGCGTGCTGTTGTGCAGGTTAGAGGGCAGACATTCGGGCTCGCGTGGGAAGGTCTAGCAGGCTGGTTGGGCTGGGCGTTCTAGTGCAGCCCTTGGGTTGGGTCGGGCTATGGGTTGGCTGGTCAGTTTTTCTCCCTTTTTTAGGTTTTTTTTTCTTTTTAATTTTAGGCACAAAATAGTACACTGGAAATTATACTGATGGAATAATTCTGCTAGAAATATGCTGGAAATATTTGTTGCATACTATTTTGCATCGAAACTACTTTTCCACGTGTAGTCTATTCTAGGCAACCATAAGCCTAGAGAATTTACACACATCAAACTCTATTATAAAAGGAATATGATATATTTAAAGGTATTTTTTGTAAAATTTAATGTTATTTTTAGGGAGTGACTTATATTTTCAAAGTTCATAAAGGTAATTCTTAAGTATTTTAAATGAAGAATGAGTCTTGTCTCCATTTTATTCAAAAGTATTTTCTTCAGAATTTTAATTGATTGTAGGGGTTTTCCTCTATAGGAAAAGAAGAGCCCAATATAAAATAAATTCTATCATAATTTGCTTCAAAAGGGAAGAATCTTTTTTATGTCGACTAAAGGTAATCCTGGGTTAGTTTTTTATTTGAAATAATATATGTAAGTGAATATTTCCTCTAGAATGAATTTCATATCGCCTATGCTAATTCTGAATACAAAATAAATTTATTGACTAAAGTTAATCCTCATTAACTTATAATTTATTGACTAGAAATCTTAATTTGATACCCCACTTTGATAGTAGAGAGAGAAGCTCTCGGTTTCTAGAGAGAGAAAAAATTGATTTTTTTGAAAATCTATTTTCCCGCAAATCTTCCGCTCCACCTATGACGGTGGAGGGCCGTCAACCTCTATCCTCCAACACCAGAGATGGTTGACTCTCATCATCATTTGTTGTTAGAATCCTTCCTCATCCTAATCAAGGTTCATCTCCTCCGAATTTTGGTGATGCAAACTTTGTGTTTCATCATGAGGCTAAGTTAAGGTTCAAAACTAGATTACCCTTGGTAATTAATGAGGGTGGGGTACGTCCTCCTAAAAAACAATCGGATTGCATTGGTAAGAGAAAAAAGATTCTGATGGATGTTTTGAATTTCAAAATCCATCCATCCTTTTAAAAGATGCTAAAGTTGATCTCGTATCATTTAATGGTGCGACTACATATTCTATGTCAAGAGTTAAACGAGTTATTATGAATGTTATAAGTGCTTTTGAGGTTTCTAGAAGAATGGGAATCATGGATTATGGTGTTGGGATTTCAAATTCTTCTCAAAAGACATATACATCAGCTGGTGAGAAGTTCACTACAAATGTGGTTCAGCATGTTAACGAATATTTGAAGAAGGTTGAGTGTATTTCAGCAGATCTGAGTAATTGCTTAGCTATTGAGAATTTTGATATTGTTCTTCCTCCCCAATCAAGCAAGCTAGTTGTCAATGTTTGGAGTAGAAAGGCAAACTTTAAACCCATTAATTTTAATTATGGTGAAAGTTTTTCTGAAAATGGCATGACGAAGCTTCACCTCTAAAGTGAGGTGGAAAATGTTGAGTCTAGTAATTAGGTTGTTAAGCCTAAGTTAATGTCCCAAGGCTACCAAGAGGGGGGGGGGGGTGAATTGGTAGTTTTAAAAAAAAAATTAATCCCTCTTTGAATTTAAGCTGAACCGAAATGAAAATTTTTCTTTTAAGTTTTTTTAGAAAATGTTTTTCAACCACAGAGTTCTTAAAATTAAAAATAAAATGCAGAAACGTAAAAACTATAAAGTAAATGACACCAGATTTATAGTGGTTCGGTCTATAACCAGACCTACATCCACTCCCCAGAGGCACCATCTGAGTATTGCAGTAATACCAATAGTGACTCTCCTTTTGCACTCACAGCAAGGCGGAGAAGTCTTTACAACACACTATTTTCATCACTACCCAGTGAGGCAGAGAACCATCGTCCTTTTACCCAATCCCCAGTGTTGGCAGAGAACCGTCCATCCTTTCACACTCTCCTAGTGTGGGCAGAGAACCCTTCCGTCCTTTCACACTCTCCTAGTGTGGGCAGAGAACCCTTCCGTCCATTCACACTCTCCTAGTGTGGGCAGAGAACCCTTTCATCCTTTCACACTCTCCTAGTGTGGGCAGAGAACCCTACCATCCTTTCACACTCTCCTTTTGTGGGCAGAGAACCCTACAGCTTTTCACACTCTCCAAGTGTAGGAAGCAACCCTTTCGGCTATTCACACTCTCCATGTGTCGGCAGTGAACCGGATCTCCTTGACAGATCTTCTCACAAGAATGCTAGAATGATGAAGGAAAAGAGTGAAGTAATCCCAATTCACAAGTAGAGATTCTTACCTTTGAACTCCAAGTGAAGCCTTCACGCTCCAGTGGTAGGAATCCTCCTTTTAATGCACTCTCACACTCTCTCCTTGGATATTATCTCAAGAGGCACGAAGATCAAATGACAAAAAGATTTGGTGACAATCTAATTTTGACAATTTATTAAAAAGACAAGAAAAACCGCCCAAAAACTGCAAATTTTCAATTTTGTACGCAGTGGATCGTCCCGTACGATCGTGGATCGTCCTGGACGATTTTACTTAAACGCTTTGAAATGACCCTATTTATGTATGTGTACGAAATGTCTTCGTACACGCTGATCGTCCCGTACGAACTAAGTTTGTCTGGTACGAACGGTTATTACTAGGTCGGTTCTAGAAAACTGCTGAAAACTGTTCTAAGTCGGTTAATCATATGGACGAAAATTGGTTCGTCTGGACAAAATTTTTACAGAGACCAGATCATCCTGGACAATAATAATTTTATTTAGACGAAAAAATTTACAGAGAGCAACTCGTTTTCTGACGATAATTCATTTTTTCTGGACGAAAATTTTACAGAGACCAGATCGTCCTAGACGATAATTAATTTTGTTTGGACGAAAATTTTACAGAGAGCAACTCATTTTCTGACGATAATTAATTTCATCTGAACGAAAATTTTGTAGAGACCAGATCGTCCTAGACGATAATTAATTTTGTCCCGAATGAAAAGGACTTAGAAAATTTTTCAAGCCAGTTCCTATTCGTTCTATGTGCTCAATAGGAGATAACTGTCAGATTGTCCCGTACGATCTGATATCGTCTCGTACGATCAGTATAAATTTTATATGATCTCCTTATGTGTGTGTGTATGTTTTTATTCACTCAATTACAATCACTCCCTTTCAAATTTAATTCAAAGAAAAGTACAAGCTTCAAATTCACAAAGTATCTCATGTTGAATTTGATTTGAAGTCTTCGTAGTCTGGAGTTTGATTTTCCTAAAATGTTAGTACACAAAAGAGCAAATACAAATCTTCTAAAATTGTTAGGAGATAACTACACATTTGAACAATAATGTTTGGAATCATCAAAACTACACAAGTTGCAAAAATGTAAAGCATGCAAATAGCAACTATCTTAACAGAAAAAACTAATAAATTACACAGATCATTGGTAGCTAATGTGTTCAGAGATAATGTTTGATATCATGTAATTGGTATGGAATTAAGGAGGCAATGGAATTAGTTTTGAAGGTTCCATATGACCTTCCATGGAATGGGATGGGTATTATGTGCTTTTGAAAACTCAAATGCTATGGAATCATTTCTATCTAGCGGTCCTTGGTATGTAAATGGGAATATCATAGGACTGGACAAATGGACTCCTTCATTTCAGCCTTCATCTTTAAGAGGACTAACAACACCGGTATGGATGAGGCTTCCTAATCTTCCTTTGCAAAGTTGGGATAAAATTAATGTCTGCAAGATTGCTTCTAAGGTCTGGAAATCCATTTTTTATTAACAAAAACATGTTCCAATGGGGAAGGAAGGAATTTGCCAGAATCTGTGTAAGGATCAAGCTTGAAGATAAATTGCCTTAGGGAGTTTGGGTGGAAGGTGTCTCCGACAAATTTTACCAAAAAAGTGAATATGAAAGAATCCCAAATATTTGCTTTAAATGTGGTAAGATTGGAAATTTGGAGAAAAGCTGTTATGATGTTAGCTCGGAATTCATTTTAAAATCTAATGTAATAAAAAACATAATTGAAGGCAAGGCTATTTCAATAAATGTAAGCTCAATTGGTGATTTAGTGGAGAAAGAAGCTAGCAAGGTTAAAAAGGAAGGCTATGGTCCGTGGATTCATGTGGATTATGGGAAGAAAAAATTCAGAAGTTATAAATTCAAGAACACCTGGACTCGACCATTGATAAAAGAAGGCAACAAGAAAGAGGAAGCTATTGCTATGAAGAGTTAAGGTGTGGAGGATGACGTGATTGATGGTAAAAATAAAATGGAAGATGGCAATGTTGAATCTCGTGTTGAAGAGTTGCAGCCTCAGGTATTTTATGATCCTACATGTAATAATGAAGTTTCCATGATAAATGAAATCACAGGTAGTGGAGAAAATAATGTTCTAAATTCTACTTGTTTTCCTAGTAATGTCAATCAATTTGATGTTTTAAATAATTTGGTTGAGGAAGTGGAGATTGTGTGCCTAGAGACTGAAGTTTTGATGTCTCCTAAAGCTTCAATTTCTATAATTGAATGTGGTGTTGATGTATTGGAGATAGATACAGAGGTTAATGCAGCTATGATGAACAATTATGGTGATGGTTCTAGTAAAGTGAAGAAAAAAGGGTCAAAGGAACTCAAAGGCTTGTGACCCATTAAATTTGTGCCAAGAAGTAGGAGATTGGAAGGAGAGGAGAAGGAGAAGTTTGGGAATCTCTCCCCTCTTGTTTAATAATGTATTCCATCGGATTTTGGAATTATAGAGGAGCTAGGAAAAGCAAAGCTTCTCTATATGTGAAGGAGTTTATAAGGGGTCATGGGGTGTTCTTTCTTGGTTTGGTTGAAACTAAATTGTCTTTGGTTGACAAAAAGTTTGTTAATATGTTGATAGGTGATGAATGGTATAATGGTGTTATGAAAACATAACATGGATTCGTTCAACATCCTGGAATCTTCTTCCTAATTAACTCCTAATGCTCCTAGTGTTTCTCATCTTCTCTATGCCGATGACATTCTAATTTTCTCGGAAGCCATTGTTAGTGACGTGAAGAATTTAAAGATCATTGTCACCAATTTTTGTTATTGGACAGGACAAAGTGTTAATTTTTCCAAATCAATGATCCTTTTTGGGAAATACACTAACACGAGGAGGAAGAACAAAATCGCATCAATTCTTCGGTTTAAAGTTGTGAAAGATTTTTGTTATCTTGGTGTTAAGATAACCTTAAGAAGGAAGGTAGCATCATATTTTCAAAATCTTATGGAGGTGGATTCTAATAAGTTGAACACTTGGCGGAAAAATTGTATTTCATTGGAAGGGAAGTTGGTTCTTGTGAAATCTGCTTTTCTTTCCCTTCAACTATTTTTATCTTCAATCTCTTTAGTTCCATTATCTATTCTCAATGAATCTGACAAAATGTGTAGAAGCTTTCTATGGAACAAAAGTAACTGAAGAACTGGTATGCATTATGTGTCGTGGGAGCTATTATGCAAACCAAAAAAAAGAGGATGTAGTTTATTCTCAGCAGTTTCCAGGGTTGGTCCAATTCGAGCAAAGTTTGCTTGGGAATTTCTCTTGAAGCCTAATTCTTTACTAAAATCAGATTATCAAAGGCAAGTATGGTAATGACATATGGTCCAATCAAGTGAAAATTGGTTGTTCTCCTACATGGAAAATTATTACCAATGGAGCATCTTACCTTAAAAATATTGTGAGATGGAAAGTTGCCAATGTAAGTTCTATCAACTGGATGCATGATGCATGGATTTTAGACAAATGTATATCTAGATGGCCTACATTTGTCAATATTCTAGAACCGGCTGATTATAAGCTTAGTTATTTCATTCATGAAGGCGGGTGGAATGTAAGCTTACTATAGGAATACTTTGGAAGACATTTGTTGGACGTTATTCTTCAGATTCATATAAGACCGGATGAAAATGAAGATCTTATTGAATTAAAATTTAAAGCAGCAGGTAAATCAATCTCTGCTCAATGTCTAGAAGAAGTTTATGATAACAAACCTGATAAATGTCATTGGAAATGGATGAAATTACTTAAATTATGTCCTAGAATTGAAATATTATGGTGGAGACTCTACAATAAAGCTATCCCTTCATGTGCTTTTCTAGTGAAAAGGAAACTTTCCAACAATCCAACCTGTCTGAGAGGATGTGTAGATGATGAAGACAACTGCCATATTGTTGCTAGATGTAAGAAATTATAGAGGACTATTATCTTACTAAACAAATGGGGATTCAATACTCCGATGTTTATAGATTTTAAAGCTTGTCTGGATGGATTAGAAAGAGCATAAACTACTAATCCGTTAATGGCATATATATATTGCACAACAGTCTTCTTAACTTGGAAAAGAATATGCAGGTTGGTACATGGGACTAGTGAAGATTCTGATTTTCAAATTGCTGCTAACACCGTTTCACTGGCCACTATAAGCAATTTTATCAATTTACATCCGGACAACTAGGATACTAATCAGCTTATGCTGTCTTCTTCTTGGTGTCCTCCTCCACACGGGATGGATAAAAATAAACATTGATGCTTCGCTTAAAAGCAATTACTTAGCATGTATTGGAGGCATCATAAGAGATGAAAAAGGCAGATTTTTATTAGTTTTTGGAGCCCAATATTTGCATTGGGACATAGCACAAATGGAATTGTGGGCTGTTTATTACTTGAAGAATATAATGAGAGATTGGATGTATGAGGCCCAAGGAGTGATTATAGAAGGCGACAATCAAAACATTATTAAAATTCTTCAATTAGCTTTGAAGAGATGGAAGAATAAGGGAAGAATTGAAGAGGATCTTGCATTCATTCAAGACTTTAACCAGGTTCTATTTTCTTTTTCAAATAGGTTTTTGTAACAAATTAGCTTATTTTTGTGCTAATTTGGGTTGCAAAAAGAGTTTTATTTGGGAAGAACTCAATAATATGGATATCCCCCATTCCTTCTTCTTTATTCTGAAGAAGGAATGTGATGGATTAGGGTTGGGCTGAATTTTATGTTTGTCTTTTCATTACTTTAATTATTAATGCATCTTTGCATTTTTCTTCTAAAAAAGAAAACTAAATGTTATTAACAAGGGTTTATGGAGAATTGATACAGTATATGGGAGCAAGGATGTTTATAAAAGGACGTCCTTATGGGAAAGATTGGAGTATCATTTGTCAAAAGATACACCTATGGTGGTGGGTGGTGATTTCAATTTCTTGTTACCTAAGGAGGAGAAAAAGGGAGGGAAAAGATTTTGCTTTTTCCCTTGATCCAAAATAAATGGAGACCTTTATATCTTGTAATGATTTAAATGAGGTTGCATGTGTTGGGCCCAAGTATACTTGGTGCAATAACAAAAAAGGTGCTGAAAGGATTCTTGAGAAGTTAGATAGATGTCTTCTTAACTCAACTGCTTTAAACTCTTCTCACCGTTTGATGGTGAGGCATTTGGCTAGACTTGCTTTGGATCATTGTCTAATTTTGATAAATTTATTAGAATTTAAACCATCATATAAGAAGATGATCAAATTCGAAGATGTATGGACATCTATTCCAGCTTTATGCCAGTGGTTAGGGAATCATGGAGGAAAAAAACTAATAGTGATCCCTCTCAGTTTTTGAATTAAAAAATGAAAAGGTCCTTGAAAGCTTTGAATTATTGAAGTAAAGCTAAATTTAAGGAATTAAATCAATCAAAATAGGTATTGAAAGAAGAAATCCTGGAATTGCAAAATAAGGAGGCAGAGGCCAGGTTTGTCTCAGAGGAAGACCATGGATTTTGAAGTAAAAAATTGATGATTTTAATTCATAATTGGCATGGATCAGCAAATGGTGGAGGCAACGAGCTAAGGTTAAATGGCTCGTAGAGGGAGATACTAATTCAAGGTTTTTTCAAGCATATGCTAGTGCAAGGAGAAATTCAAACTTCTTCCACAAAAATTAATGAAGAAAACTGGTTGATTGTTGAAGATCAGCACCAAGTTGAAGAGGTTTTATTCTGCTACTTCAAGGACAAATGGAAATATATAAGCTATTATATGGAGGGTTGGCCTAAATTGTGGAAGTTTTTAAATAAAGAAGATATGAATATACTGAGTAGAGATTTTTCTTTTGAAGAAATGGAGAAGGTTATCAAGGAAGTTGGTGAGAATATTGCTTCGGGACATGATGGTATGTTTTATTCTTTTTTTAAATCATACTGGCAAATTATGAAGTATGATTTATGGAATGCTATGGGTCACTTTTTCAATTATGGGAAGTTGAATGAAAATTTGAAAGACACTATTATAGTTTTGATCCCAAAGGTTAAAAACCCTTTGTCTCCATCTAATTGTAGACCTATAAGTCTATGCAATTTGGTTTATAAAATTGTGGCAAAGATGCTTTTAAATAGGTTATTGCTTGTTATTCCTAAATTAATTTTGAAAGAGCAAGAGGGTTTTTTGAAAGGAAGGTCGCTCTAGGATCTTGTATTAGTAGCTCAAGAAATCATCCACAAGTTTAGGAATTCTAAATCTTCTAAAGGTTTAGTCTCATTCAAGATTTATATGGAGCAAGCATATGACTCAATGGGGTGGTCTACATTGGTTAAAGTAATGGATTATTTTGGATTTCTTATCAAGTTTGCTAATCTCATTTTGGATTGTGTTTATTGTCCTAATTTTTTTTTAATCAATGGGAACTTCACTAATTGGATTCAAGCTAAGAGCGGATTTTGTTAAGGTTGCCCTTTATTTCCTTTCTTGTTTATTATGTGTGCACAACTACTTTCAAATGCTTTTCTACAAAAAGGTAATTCAGTTGGAATTGGTATTTCTCTCAAGGGGCCTAAAGTTTCTCATTTACTCTACACCGATGATATAATCATTTTCTTTGAAGAAAAAATTAAAATGGTTAAGGAAATTAAGTGCATTCTTATGGACTTTTGTGGTTGGACATGGCAAAAGGTGAACATTAATAAATCAGGAATTATGTTTGGAGAATTAGTGAGGAGAAGGAAGAGAACATCAATTTGTAGAATCATGGAATTCAAGCAAATCAAAGAATTTTCATATTTGGGTATCAAATGGCATTAAGGAGAATGATAAGAGCAGATTTCCAATTCATTTTAGACAAATCCTTGAGTATGTTTAGTGTGTGGGGTGGCAAATTCATTTCATTGGCGGGTAGAATTATTGTGGTAAAATCAATTTTGCTTTCATATCCAACCTTTCATTCTACTCTCTCTATGGTTCCAAAGTGTGTTTTGAATGAAGTTGATAAGTTGTGTAGAAGCTTTATATGGAATAAAAAGGATGGAAATGCGGGACTACGTTATGTGAGTAGGGATTTCATGTGCAGGGTGAAAAAATTTGGTGGTCAAGGAATTAACTCATGTTCTAAAAAAGCTAACCCATTAAGGGCCAAATTGGCTTGGAGATATAGCCAGGAAAGAAATTTGTTAATGCATAAGGTTTTGTTTCAAAAATACGAATCATTTCTCTTTGAAGATTCTTCTCCCAAAAGGAGGTTCAGTGGCTTGGAAATTAATATTCAATGGAGGTTATTTTCTCAAACCTATAGTCAAATGGAGAATTATAAATGGAAAATCAGTTAATGTCTTTAAAGACATTTGGTTATTGGATAAAAGCATTGATAAATGGCCTACATTTGTCAATCCAATGGGAGGTAGTAATCAAACGGTTGATAAATACATTTGCAATGGAGGTTGGAATGTTAATGAGCTTCAAATATACTTTGGTGAAGAGCTTGTGAACCTAATTACCACTACTCAAATTTCAGATGGTTGTACAGAAGATCATCTGGATTTAATCCTTAAAATTTCTGGCAAGACTATTTCCGCACTAGCAACTGAGGCATTGGGAGATAACTATTTAGATTATTCTGCTTGGGATTGGTTTGAAAATGCAAAACTAAATCCTAGAGTGGAGACCTTTTGGTGGAGGGTACTTAACAAAGCTATTCTAACTAATCATTTTTTTTATTATAGAAGGTTACAAGGATATGATAAATTCCCAAGAGGATGTGTGGTGATGGAAGACATTGATCACATTGTTACTGGCTGCAGTAAATTAAATGATGTTATGCAGTATTTAAACAAATAGGGTTTTGGTATTCCTATTTTCAATTCTCTTGATTCATGTTGTAGATGGATGGATACACAAAATTAGTGGATGGTCAATCTCCTTTGCAATATAATTTACTTATCTTGGAGAGCTAGAAATTTGTATGTTCATGACGGGAAAGCTACCAGCCCTATGATGATCGCAACAAATGCTGTAAGTTATTCTATGGTTTATAAGTCTTTAATTTGTTTGAACTCAGGTATCAGGGATGTTAATCAACCTTTGAGGTTGTTTAATTATTGGCATCCTGCTCCACCTGATTGGATAGAAGTCAATATAGACACTTACCTATTTAAATCCTACAAGGCTAGGATTGGTGGAGTTTTTTGAGTCCACAAGGGGAGGTTCTTGTTGGCATTCGGCAATGCTTATGTCCATTGGGATATTGCTTTTTTGGAGCTTCAAGCAATCCTATCAGTCAAGCATGTGGTGAAAGATTGGATGTATGATTACAAAGGCTTAATCATTGAAGGGGGTAATAAAAATGTAATCAGTTTCATTCAAAAAATTGTGGATAAAGGAGGAAGTGAGTTGGGAGATATTTCTTTTATTAAGGATTTCCACTTTGTTATCTTTAATTGTATTAATAGGGAAAGTAATAAGTTAGCCCATCTTTGTGTTAACTAGTTCTTTCATTTGGGATGATGTAGTTATGAATAAGATTCCTCCTTTTATCAATTTGTTAGAGGAATCAGATGCTTTTAGGATGTAATTTCTTTTTATAGTTTTTAATGAAGCATTTTGCTTTTCTTTCAAAAAATAATAATAATAAAAAAATAAATTATTTATTTTCTCAAATTGATAATATGTTGTTAGTTTATCTTTTTAGATAATTAACTCTAATTATACAAAGTTTCCTAATGAAATACTAAATCCTAAATTAGTTGTTATATCATTTTAATTTGTCAATATTTATTATCCTCTTTACTCTCTCAGACTATATTGCACCTTTCTAATTTTAAGGTCCATCCATTCTTATTATATATCATGTGTTATTCTAATCTTATCATTTCATAAGATTGTATTCTAATTGGGATTTTTGTTTTCCCATTGATAATCTTGTATTCTGGTAGTTCACCACCTTAAATAGTTATGTAAATTGGCAGTTGGATCTTCTTCCTTGGTCAGGGATTGTCTCTGTTAGTGCTGAATGAATGGGACTTGGTTTATTCAGTCTTGAGATGTTTGCTGCTCTATTTAGATGACTTTTTGGTTGATATTTTCTTAGTTGAATGTCTATGCTTTCTTGTTCTTATGGATTTTGATGTTGTGTTCAGCTAGCACTTTATCCCTTCTATCAATTGTAGGTGGCTTTCTTTTTTGTGCATATTGGTTATCCTTTCCCAAGTGTTCTTTATTTCCTTAGTATTTTTTGGTTTTTGGCTTCTTGCCTACCAGGTTTATTTTTGCATTATTAATTGTATCTTACATTGGAAACATATAATCTATAAGATTTATTTTCTCTTTTGATTGTAGCTTTGGAAGCATTAGTAAGCTGTGGTTTCCTTTAAGGACCATATAACTATTTATTTATGACATAAAATTTGCACCAATAAATGGGATTTTAAAATTAAAAAAAAAAAAAAACTTATGTTAGTTTTTTATTATAAAGCATACCAAGAGTTTTTTACATGTTTTGAGATAGACATTAGTCGAGCTTATTGTACTAGCCCTCTTACCTTACACCCTATTGTGAAATCTCAAATATAAGAAGATTAAACTCATATCAACACCTTTTCCCTTGCTTAATAGAGATCTTAAACACAAATTTCCATGTGTGTGAAGAAATAATACACATTATGCATCAAATTTGAAGATCTATGTGATAGTAATTAAGCTTTTGATCTCTCTTATATAAATCTTTAAGAAAACTCCTTTGAATAATATTGCAATAAAGACTTGGTGGGTTTTTTTGTGGAAAAGTCCCATCTTGGGCTATATTTTAAATCATCAAAATTAAAAGTATATGGTCCTTAAAAGGATTTCAAAGCCAATTTAAGCTCCAAGAGTTACAATAAAAAGATAAATACCAAATTCCTATTAAGCATAAAAGTCTTCACTAACTTACAAAGAGAATTAGTATATCGGCTGGAAAGAAACCAAAGCCATAAGAATGGACATTAAATAAGGGCAAAAAAGAAACCAGTCTACCTATCTACACCAAATGTCACCCTTGTCAAACTCAGTGAACAATCAATAACAAGTAAGAAATGAAAAAACCACAAAAAAAAAACAAGTACAAGGATAGATAGAGAATAATTCTTCTAAGATGAAAATTGAAAGAGTTGAGTAAAGTCATCAAATCATATCCTTAAAATGAAGTAAAAAATGAAATCTTAACCATAGGCATAGTCACAGCTCATAATATCCTAAAGGTGGAAAAAAGAAAATCAACTGCCCCCACCACACCACAATAACCAAATATCGAACCCAATCAAGCAACTACCACCTATTGGAAGCTCCAAAAAGAAATTCAATTAGAAAAACCTCTACCAACACAAATAGGAAAAGCATAAAACACTAATCTAGAGAAAAAAGTAAAAAAATAAAGAAAAAACACCAACCCTAACTAACAGAAAGTAGACATAAAATAGAACAAAGAATATAGGAGATTAGAAGAAATACTAAGCCACACGAACACCCAGCTTAGGTCATAAACCAATAGCCTAATGACTAGGCCAAGCTACAAATAGGCCAAAGACCAACACTGGATAATGCAACTAATAGTAGGCCCAAGAAGTCCTTGACCAAAATAAAAAAAAAACCTTTAGCAACCAATAAAAAAAAAAGAGAAGATAGCTAACCCAAAATAGAAGGCACATAGCCCTAGCAAACTAAAAAAAACCACTGAACAAAAAAAAATCATAGACCATCAGAAAAGGCAAGACACCCAAGCCCATCATAACATACAACCATAAGCATCCACTAACCCAATAGCTGTAATAAAATTCAACCCATGCCAAACATACATTGCATACTAAACCTAAAAAATAAAAGTATTGACCACATAAGAATGTAAACATGACCCAACTAGCCAAAGTCCCCACAAAGCCAAACTTGTGAAGGTTGAAACCAAATAAAGGAGGGGAAAAAAAATCCAACCCCAAAAAAGGTAACGGTCATAAATAACCACCACTACAAACTATGAAAAATTCAAGTGGCGCAAAAACTAGAGCCATATAAAAATACACAACAGTAAAATACTTGGCCACAATGATAGAACCAACCCACAAATCCACACAAAACACAAACAATTACACCAAAAAACTACAAGGACAACAAATGCAACAACCCTAAGCCAAGCCACACCAGAATCCTACAAAACAACAACAAAAAAAAATGAAATATAAAATAGAGAAGAGGTAAAGAGTATAAAGAGGAATCATCTCCTGGCATAAGTCAAGGCACTCCTAACAAGCCTCAACTGACCATTCAACCCACAAAGAGCACATGAATCATGATAAATCTCAATGGAGGTTAACAAGTAATTTTTTTCCAAGTTAGTTATCACAACAATTTCCTTCTCTCAAAATGTGAGAGATCATGTAATCACAATGATCCATAAAATTCAAAACATTTCTAAAAGATAATAAAGATTATTATTGTTACAAGTTTGTCATGATACTTAATTAACCAATGAAGAAGAGTCAAACTCAATCAAAATATTGGAAATGTTATGGTTTAAGTAGAGATTCAAACCAAGAAAAGAGCATTCATTTCACCCCGTATTACAGAGCAAATTGGAAAAATAGAAGCAAAAGAAAGGATAAAATGCCCTTTATTATTATAAAATATACAACCATAACCAATACTAGGCAAAGAAATATAACCATTAATGTTCAACTTAATTTAATTAAAAGAATGCTTCTTCTAATGAGAAATTTTAGAAGGAGCTTTCCGGAAATCAACCAAATATGTGCTTAGAAAGGATCATGTTAGCATAGATAAATTGATGAATTTAACTCTTTAATAAGATGATAATCCGATCAGAACTCATCTTAATGGCTTGGTGTTTCAATTATTTCTTTTATTCTAAATCAACCAAAAAAATACCATATAAGTAATAATTAAAATATGGCCAACAGACCTCTCATTACACCAGTAGTCCAATAAGGTGCTCTACAACTTACAAAAATAGAAGACATGTTATAACCCAGAGCATTATCAAAAAAAATTTCCAAACCCTAGCAGCTATAGGGTCATCTACAAAACTTGATTTATTATCTCCAACTGATGGAAACATTGACATTTTAAGGTGATCTAATAATCCTTTTTAAGTTAACCTATCATTCAAAGGAGTGTAATCATTAATAAGCTATCAAGCAAAGATAGGGATGTTAGTTGAAGTAGCAGAGTTCAATATTTTACTAAAAATAAAATTATAATTGGTTTTAGTTTTGAAAGTATCCAAAATATCTTTAATATATAAATCACCATGGAAGAATACTTAAAAATAGGTTGGTCTTTAGAGCAAAGATTGGTAGGAATATCACAAATAATATTAACCAAATCTATACATATATGCTCAGATAATCGATTATCACACCACTTATCATTAACAATAAAATCAATGACCTTCATGTTAGATATAGAATGAGTATTAAATATAGAATCAATGTGACCAATCCCAGTCTATTTATCCTACCAAAAATATAAAAACCCTACCCCAATGCCCCATTGTATGCATTATTTCCAAAGCCATTTAGGGTTATAAAGTCTAAACCAACCAAGAGATTGTCCCTTATTAAAAAATTATTGGGAAGAGTGAATTGAATGGAAGTATATTTATGCATGTAATTGGCCATATGATAGTTATTAATCTTAAACTTCCACCATAATTTAATAGAAAACTAGTTAGCCATATTAACAATAAATTTACAACTTATACCACCCTCACAAAGAGGGCCAGTACAAGAATGACATGCATGCAAGTGAATCTTTTTATTCTCCTGAGAAGAACCTCAAAAAAATTGGTTAATGATTCTCTCAAGTCTAGCATAAACCTCTAAAAAATGAATGTTAGTTTGGAATAAATACACCCATATAGAACATAACACACTTTTGATCAAATTCTAGATTGCCACCCATAGAAAGACCTCTTACGCCCTTTATGAAGAGGAGTCCCCAAATAATAAATAGGCAAACATTGTTTAAGGAAACTAATGTAGTAGTTGATAGAATTGATTTTTTCAGTATTCGTATCTTATCCAATAATGAACAAATATTTCTTTTTGTTAATTTTTTTTTTCATAAAAGCCCATATAACGGCATACATATTAATTCATAAAAAAGTATTCATGTCCTTAAAGGGATTCAAATGCTCACTAATTCTTGTAGAGATACAATCAAATGAAAAAATAAATCTAAAGAGCCAATGATCCTTATTATGTTACAAGATAATGAAGAAAATCTAAAGAAAGGTTAGGATACCTCACCCAAAAAAGAAAGCCCAAGCTCAAATTATCTTTGAAGTTCAATCATGAACCAATAACATTTCCTTACTTAAAGGACATATTGATCTATGAAGAATATGCAAAAAAAATCCAAAATTAAAAACCCAAGCTTATGACACCTTTGGAACACATACATGAACTAACAAAATACCTATGAAAAAAAGAAACCAAAAGAGAGGAACAAAACACGAACTAAATAAAATAGATTCATTCATCATATACAATATAAATGCATTACAAGTCTCATCCACATTCTCCCATATAGAAGAAACCAACAACAAATTCCAAAGCCACATCCAACAATCTAAAGAACCCAAGCTAATTGAATACCGGAAGTAGCCAACATAGAGCCTTGAACAAATAAATAAAATGAATAATGAAGACCACTCTCTTTCTCAAAAAAGTTTAAAAAATGATAAATCATTTTAACTTTCCTAATAGGGCAATTGTATAAATTAATAATTTCATTAGTAAAACACAATCGAGAAATATTCAAATCAATAGCATTATTATAAGCTATGATTTAATACTTAGATAAGATATCAAGTCATCTGAGAGATTCTTGATAGTAATAATATAAAGAGCAGGTGATAAGGGTCACTCTGCCTAACACCTTGCTTAGCTTTAAAAAAACCTTAGGTAGAACCATGAATGATAATAGAAAACCAAACATTCTTGATAATGTTAGAAATAAAAGTAATTTAATTATCATTGAAAGTAAAAAACTTAAAAATATTTTAAATAAAAGTTCAATTGATATTATCATAAGATTTGGAGATGTTGAGCTTTATAATAAAGTTTTAAACCATCACCTTATAATTAATCTCATTAATAAGCTCTTGGGCAACCATCACATTGTTAGGGATACTTATCCCTTATAAAAAATCTAGTTTGATTTCACAAATAATCTTATAAAGAAGAAAGGCCAATCTATTAGACAAACTTTTGGAGATTATATTATTAAACGTTATGCACACTAATAAGTCTAAAATAATTCCAACTTTAGGATTATAACTTTTAGGAATAATAACAACTGAATTACTAGTAAAAGCCTTGAGAATAGAAGAGCCACTAAAAATGCAAGAAAACTCTACATAAATCATCGTTAATAATAAGTTAGATTTTTTGATAGAAAGCAATAATGAAGACATCAATGCTAGCAAGAGAGTTCATGTTCATCTCCATAAGGGAGAGGTAAATATCCTTTTTGTTGATTCCATAAAGGTTGTTAAAACTAAGCTATTATCCCAAGGCTAACCAAGAGGGGGGTGAATTAGTAATTTAAAACTTCTCTTATATTTTTTAAATAGAAAGCCAATTTTAAAACTCATAGCAAGTTAATTTTAAGTTTTTTAAAATAAAACATTTCAACCACAGTAAATAACTTATAGAAAATAAAATACCAAAATTAGAAGACATAAAAATTTATAATGGTTCGGTCAAACACAACCAACATCTAGTCCCTGAAGACTCCCTCTTCAGGTATTGCACTATTACCAAAGTGTCTCTCCTTTTTCCCCCACAGTAAGATGAAGAAGCCTTTAGAAAACCACTCTTCCACCAATCCCCGATGCGGCAGAGAACCATCATCCTTTCACACCATGCAAGTATTCGTAGAGAACTGTCGTCTATTCACAGTCTCTAAGTGTTGAAAGAGTATTGTCATCCTTTCACACCCTCCAAGTATTGGAAGAGAACCATCATCTTTTCACATCCTCCAGCTGTTAGCAGAGTACCAGATATTCTTTAAATATCTTCTCATGAGCAACTAGAAATAATAAAATAAGAGTAATCACCACAATCACAAAGAGATCCTTACCTTTGAGTAACCTTATGAACCCTTCACACTCCACTTGGAAGAAATTTCTCTCAAACACTCTCCCACACTCTCTCTTTCACTTGCCCATGAAAAATTATCCACTTGAAAGACAATTTCAACACTCCACTTGGAAGACTCTTTCATGTTAGTTTTAATGGACCTTTTATATCAAAGACACGAAAAACCATCTAGAAAATTGAAATATTCAATTTTGAGTGTACACGGCATTCTGTACGATCGTACGTTCGTATGTATGAATAGTTCAAAAACTATTATGTATGATCCTATTGTGAATCAGTATAAAATCATTTCATACATGATGATCATTCGATACAAACAATTAAAAAACTTTTCACCTTTGTCATAATTTTGTACCCTAGATGGTGTACGTACGATGAAGACATCGTACGGTAAAAACCATTCAAAAAATTTGCATATTCCTTTAGATGAGAAGGGAACCGTCCAATTAATACAATTGACAGCATATGTATGATGACATCATCACACGATACGAACCATTCAAAAAATTTTCAAGTTCATTTGGATGAAAAGGGTCCCGTCCAATTTGTACCCTGGATGGCATACGTATGATGGTGATATCGTATAGTATGATTCATACTTAGAAAATTTTTCTACTTTTCTATTCATTTGATTTGTCGAAGGAAAAATAACTGATCAAATCATTCCATACAAAGAGACTTCATACATTGCGATCAGATTAAAAAATATAGATTTTAAACTCTCCCAAGTGTGTGTGTGTGTGTGTGTGAACAGTTACTAAATTATAGTCAAACTCTCTCAGACTAAATAAAATAAAAAATATATACTTCATTTATAATAAATACTAAACTTAACAGATCAAAAGTCTTCAATAATTTTGAGTATGATTTCCCTAAATAGTTAGTACACAAAAATATCAAAAATAATGCATCCAAAATATGTTAGGAGAAATAATAATTAAATCAACAATATTTGGAATCATAAAAAACATACATATTGCAAGAATATCAATAATCAAGAACTAAGTTGCAACTATCTCAATAATCTCTCCCTTTTTGATGATGGCAAAATAAATTTTGTTTGAGTAAAAAGTGAATACCATAAATTTCTCCTTATTTCCCCCTAAAAGAATAAACATTTGAATTAAAAGGAATTCCTTGAAGAAAACAATTTTTTTTTGTTTATTTATTATATAATTTATTTATTTATTAATTTTACACAAATAAAAAGAAAACGCAAACACAAATGATGAGAAAAACACAGACACAAATGATAGAAATATAAACAAAACAACAAAAATAAAAAAAAATAAAACAGCACCAACCAACACAATCACAAAAACAAAAATAGAATCACAAAAACAAAAATAATCACCAAATAATAATACTCCCCTTTTTTACAACAACAAAAGGGGAAAAGCAAGGTTGAAATGGAAGAAGTCATATGAGAAACCTTAGTAATTGATTTTGAAAGATATTAAAATAGAATTGCAATAAAAAGTTAATTATCATTAGAAGAAAAATAAAGATTCAAAAGCATTTAAATTAAAGTATAACTTAGATAAGAAAAATTCATCAAGATCATGATGCATTCTAGATTATTAGATAAGGAGAATTATTGTAAAAGTGACAAAATGAAGATTAGTTAAGTTCAATTTTGAATACAAAATATAACTGACCATTAGATTGATTTGAATTCGAAGATTAAACGATATAGAAAAGAACATATTCAATTGGTGATAATGCATTTCTTTTCAGATATTTGTGGCACACTTTATATATCTTTTTTATATTTGAGTTAATTTTATACCTCTTTTTAATTTATGAACCATTGCATATTCTTTCAATTTTTGTACACATTTTATATTTCTTTTTTATACCTCTTTTTTTAATTAATCTTTCCAAAATCAATAATCTAAAAAATCAAAATTTTCTAATTATATAGATAATTATATTGAGAAGAGAAATAAAAAATAATAAGACACCAAAATTATAATAATAATATTTAACTTATGTTTGCCTACAAAGAATATGAGATTGATAGTCTTAACTTGATCGAGTTATAAGTTAACTTAACATATTTTGAAAAATTAAATTTTATAATGACATTAATTTTTGTATTGCATTATAATTTACAACACTTTTTAGATCAATTAAGATAGGATTATCATATAGGCAAACTTACATTTCGAATAATGAATAAAAGCAACTAATCAAAATAAGATATTTTTTATTGATATCAATTTAAAGATCAATTACATTTAAGCACTTTGATATCAATTTTCATCAAAATAAAATAGTACAACATCAACATACAGACTAAATAAAGATAAGTACACAAAATAATAAATAGACATAAGTACACAAAACATTGAAATCATCACTAAGATCATCACATCTGGAGAGGACTGATAAAGATAGCATAAAAGAAGTACATCTAAAACTCTAAGAGGCCTTGGTCTAGAGGAGGAGGTTGGTTGAAGATAGAGAAATAGCTATTCATCATAGCTACATTAGTGTTTACCGATTCAAACTGACCTCTGATCCAACTCATGTCTTGCTGGTACTATGCATCCTACTAGTTCAAGTGAGTCTGAATTTGATCAAATTGTTGATCAAAATGACTCTCTAATAGGCCAAAGTGGTAGACCATCTCCTGAAAGTCAGGTCTATGAGTAGGTGCAGGTGCTCCCCCTTCTTCCTCAGTATCCTCACTTGAATTGTGATTTTTACTAAAAAGTGCTCGAAATGAAGCATCGATGAAGTAGAATGGAAATTCAAGTGAAGCCTTAGGATGAATAATGTTGTACTTATTTTCTAAGACATAGGTCACTAGATATCCTAAAGCAATATTTTTATTCCTCTTATGAGAAACATGCCCAATTTCTGGAAGGTTATGAATGTAATCTAGAATGAGTTGGGCTTCATCTATTGGTTGTCCAGTAATGATTAGATATGTAATAGTGGATAGAAGAGGGGTAATGTTTATGCGATCACCAGCCTTAGGAATTATTACAGTTCTAAGGACATGCTGAATGATCTTTGCATTTTAATTTAAAGTATGGACTCTAGGCAAGTGACCAACTTGAGTAACCCCTCTAAGAACTTTATTTTTTTCAAACCAATCAAAGTCAGATTTAGAGGTCATAGTGTGTGCTCTAATTCCTTAAGTTCTTAGATGTAGATAAGTTCCTTGATCTTCCTTAGTGATCTCTACCTGCTTCTTTAGGGCAAATGAACTTAACCTACTCTCATCCTCACTAAAACTCATGTTCACTAAAAAGTTAAAAGGTCTCCTTATGATAAGCATGGATCAAAGTCAAAATAAAGGCAAATTGAGTTAAAGCAAAAAGAGGCATGACTTTAAAGTGGATGTCTTTTTGGATTAAGAGTCTAGATAGAGTGATTTTTGTAGCTATAAACCTATAATAAGAATCTTCAATTGCTCTAGATAGAAAGTTTTTATCTCCACCCCTAGAAGACAAACCCTTAGAAACTCCATCACGCTTGCTAGAACTGGTCATTTCTAAGATGAGAAGGATTGAATGAGGCTGTTGAAGTGAATGAAAATGAATTCTAAAACCCTCCTATTTTAAGAAAAAAGATGCTTCGTACATAGAAAAATGAATTCGTATAGTATGCTAATTTTTTCGTATATGACAAAAATAATTTTATACATATGAATGATAACAACCAAAATGAAATGACATTTCATAATCATGCAAGTTACGAAGCGTCCTTTCATACTTGATTTTTGACTAGACAATCATATAGACGAATAGGTGTTCATCTGAGATGATCAACTATTTAAGATCATTTTAATGACTGTTAGGTTAGTCTCCCACATTGAATGACATTCATATGTCTGAAATAAATTTTTGTACGTACGATCAGATATAATAACCGATTCTACCCGGATAACGGTCTATGCATGTATAGAAAAATGAATACAAATCATATGGGATGATATCAATATCGTACAGTATGATCTATGTTAGAAAATGAAAACTTTATGAATTCAATCCAAAATAACGATTGACATGCTACAGATTTCATACGAGACAATGATAATTTCAATAGTATGAATAAAACACTTAGAAAATTCAATGTGAATGATCAGGAACAAGAATTTTGATAAGTGGTACATGTCTACATCACACAAAGCATAAAAAGCAAAAACCTAAAAAAAAAAAAGAAAATGCACACAAAAACCAAACATTAACTATCAAAAATAGAAAAGACACTTAGAAACATATCAAGTTTGCAGAGAATATTGTTTATGCATTAAGATCAATCACACCTAGCCTTGTTTTTAATGTGCCAAAATTATCAAAAGCTAGTAGTTTTGTAAAAAAGTCTGTAAGTTAATTTTTAGTTGTAACATGGTTTAATTCAATTTCTTCTTTGGATACATGATCCCTAATGAAATAATGCTTTATGTTTATATGTTTGGTTCTAGAATGTTGAATAGGATTTTTTGAAATGCAAATGGCACTACTGTTATCACAATAAATTAAAATTGTGCCTATTATAAATTTTAAATCAATCAAGTATTATTTTAACCAAACAACATGTGCCACAAAACTTCCTAAGGCAATGTATTCAGCTTCAGCTTAAGATAGGGCTACAGAATTTTATTTTCTACTAGACCAAAAAATTAAAAATTTTCCTTAAATTGATGAGTGTTGAGTCTAGTAAATAGGTTGTTAGATCTAAGTTAATGTCCCAAATCTACCAAGAGGGGGGGGGGGGGTGAATTGGAATTTAAAATTTTTCCCTCTTTTGAAAAGTTTAACCGAAATTAAAATTTAATGAATTTTTATAAAAAGTTTTTCAACCACAATTTTAAAATACTAAATTAAATGCGAAAAATAAAAAGCAGTAAAATAAAAGGACACACGATTTATAGTGGTTCGGTCTAAACCAGACCTACATCCACTCCCTAGAGGTAACCTCTGAGTATTGCACTAATACCAATAGTGTCTCTCCTTTTGTACCCACAGCAAGGCGGAGAAGCCTTTACAACCACTCTTTTCACTACTACCCGGTGCGGTAGAGAACCGACGTCCTTTTACATGTTCCCTAGTGTTGGCAGAGAACCGTCATCCTTTTACACTTTCCTTAGTGTTGGCAGAAAACCGTCGTCTTTTTACACTCTCCTAGTGAGGGCAGAGAACCCTTCTTCCTTTCACACTCTTCTAGTTTGGGCAAAGAACCCTTCGTCTTTTCACATTCTCCTAGTGTGGGTAGAGAACCATTCGTCCTTTCACACTCTCCTAGTGTCGGCAGAGAACCGGATCTCCTTGACAGATTTTCTCACAAAAAATCTAGAAGGAAGAAAGAAAAGAGTGAAGTAATCCTAAATTACAAGTAGAGATTCTTACCTTTGAACACCAAGTGAAGCCCTCACGCTCCAGTGGTAGGAATCCTCCTTTGAATGCTCTCTCACACTCTCTCCTTGACTTTTCTTTCAATAGGCACGAAGATCAAATGGCATAAAGATAGGGTGGCAGTATAATTTGAAGTATATATACAAAAGACAAGAAAAACTGCCCAAAAAATGCAATTTTTCAATTCTGTATGCAGTGGATCGTCCTGTTCGATCGTGGATCGTCCTGGATGATTTTACTTAAAGTGTCAGAAATGATCCTAATGTATATTGGTACGAACTATGTTCGTACACACTTATCATCCCGTACGAACTATGTTCGTCCGGTACGAAACGGTTATTACATAGGTCGGTTCCCAAAATTCTACAGGACGTAACCAACTGACGTAAGTCGATTCAGTTCGTCCTGGGACGAATAGGTTTCATCCTGGGACAATTTTATACAGAGCGTTTCATCTAGGGACGAAAATTAATTTCATCCTGTATGATCGCATAAAGAGAGTTTCGTGCAGGGAAGAAATTTAATTTCATCCTGTATGATCTCATACAGAGAGTTTCCTCCAGGTACAAACCTTATTTTTTGTCTGGACGAATAGTGCAAGAGAGAATCTCGACAAGTTCGTCCCGGGATGAATATTAAATACATCCTGGACGATTAGGACTTAGAAAAATTTCTCCTCGCATGTTCAATCCATTGCTCTTTTGAGGGGTTAATTGACATGATCGTCCCGTACGAACCAGGTTTGTCCCGTACGATCAGTTCACAAAAGTTGTCCCCTAAGAGTGTGTGTTGTGATTTTTCATTCAATTACAATCACTTCCTTTCGTTTAAAAACATATGATTTACAAATGAATAGTTTTAAGTCTTCATTGCTTGGAGTTGATTTTCCTGAAATGTTAGTACACACTAGAGCAAAAATAAAACTTCCAAAAAGTGTTAGGAGATATATAAAAATAATAATATTTGAAATCATCAAAATAATACAAGTTGCAAGAATGTAAAACATGCAAATAGCAACTCTCTCTACAATCTCCCCCTTTTTTATGATGGCAAAACAATTATTGTTTGTAGGATTTCAAATTCTAAGTATCTTCTAAACTCCCCCTGAATTGATGAACTCATGAAAATAAGGAAGCATTTGAATTAAAAAAAATTGTTTTTCAAAAATTTTAAACAACTAAAAATAACACAAAAGACAAAATAACAAAACAAAAAAAAAATTCAAACACACATACGAAAATCAAACACTACGAAAACATACTCAACACGAAAATCAAATACTACGAAAATATACGCAACAAACAATTTCTTCCCCTTTTTGACAACATCAAAAAGTGAAGAAGAAAAGAATGTTAGAAATGTAAGAAGAAGTATGAAATTCATTTGATATTTTAATCTTGAAAGTGATTAAAATAAGATATGCAAATAAAATTATAAAACATTAGAAAAACATAAAATTTCATATAATTTAAGAAGTGATATAACTTAGAAAATAAAAAGAATTTTTCAAGGGCACGTGTCAATTTAGACATGAAGATAAAGAGAATCATTGCACTAAGGATGAATAAAAAATTTTATATTTCAAATTTCAATATAAATTATAAATGAACATTAGATCAATTTGAATTAAGAGATTAAAAGAGTCTGGAAAGAAGTAATTACCACATGTGGCGCTTTGTGCATCTTTTTCAATTTTTATGGCACACTTTTGTGCATGTCTCCCTTTTTTTTTATTTTGGGCTTATTTTGTGCCTCTTTTTGTCATTGCAAATTTTTTGTAGATTCCTTTTGATTTTTGTACATTTGTACAATTCTCAAGAGTATTTGAATGCTTTCCAAAATCAATAATCTAAAATTTCAAATTTTTCTAAGTGCATAAATATTAATTGAAAAAAGAAATACAAAATAAGAAAACATCTAAATTGCTATAATAAAATTAAAGATAATGTAGTCTAAATAAGAGACATGGGATTGAAAATTTTAATAATATCAAGTTATAAGCATTTCTTACATTTAGAAAAATTATATTTTCTAATAAAATTAATTTTAATTTACAAATTAAATAAAGCACTATTAAGATAAAAATAAAAAGGAATGTCATTAAGTTTAACACACATTTCTAAAATATTTAATAACAAAACATTGAAACTTCTATTGATATCAGGTAAAACTATTACAAATTAAACTTTTTGATATCAATAGTAACACAACTAAAGCATGGAAAAAACAACACACTAAAGGAAATCACTAACACATGAACAATAATGAAACACAGAACAAACATAGAACAAACACTGAACAAATCACTCAGAGGGACCCTGATCAGGAGGAGGAGGTGGTGCTGCACCAAAGAAGTTGAAGTAACTACTCATCGTGAACATGTTGGAATTAATGTCATTTATTTGTTAATGCATATATCCTATATCCTGATTATGCTGAAAATCTTGCTGCTGCAGGTGAGTTTCAATTTGATCAAATCTTTGATCAAAATGAGCCTCTAAATTTTCAAATCTTTGAACCAAATTCTCATAATTTGGTCCAGCAGCATGTGAAGGTCCAGCTTCTTCTTCTGTTTCACTTAGAACTACATGAGTTCTGCTGGGCTCATCCTTATTGAAGATATCCCTAAAGGATGCGTCATTGTAGTAGAGTGGTTCTTCAAAGTCTTGTTCAGGATGAGTTAAATCATACTTCTTTTCCAAAATATAAGCAATCAGATGTCCTAAAGCTATGTTCTTCTTCCTTTTATGATCAACATGACCAATTTTTGAGAGACCATAAATGTATTCAATTAGGAGTTGGGCCTCATCTATAGGTTGTCTAGTCATAATCAAGTAGGTAACAGTAGAAAGAAGAGGAGTGATGTTGACTCTATTACCAGCTTTAGGTATAATGGAAGTTCTTAACACATGCTGGATGATACGGGCATCACGCACTAAGGTTGAAACTTTAGGGAAATGATCCTTAATTCTCCTATCTCTAATCACACGATTAACTTCTGTCCAATTAAAACTTGAGTTGCTTAAAGTGTGTGCTCTTAAGCCTTCAGTCCTTAAGTTTAGAAAAATACCAAACTCATCCTTGGTGATTTCAACTTTCTTTTTGAAAACAAAAGAACTGATGACAGAATGGTCTGAGTTGAATGACATGTTTGCCAAGAAATAGTGAAAGGTTTCTCTATTGTAGAAGTGAACTAAAGTGAGGATCAAACTAAACTGAGTGGAGGTAAATAAGTGCATTACCTTAAAAGTTAGTTGATCTTGTAGGAGAACTCTATATGGGGTGATTTTTGCAGAGACAAACCTAGGAAAGGATTCTTCATTGGCTCTAGAAAGGAAGTTTTTGGATGTATTCCTTGGAGGACCCTTAGCCAAAGTCTTTTGTCGCTTGCTAGAACTTGTCATTGAAGGATTTGAAGAGTGGAAAGGTTTGAAAGAGATGTGTGAAAGTGACTGTTCAGTAAAAACTGCCGTTAATTTAAAGAAGAATGACTGTTCGTACCAGACAAAATTTTTGTTCGTCCCATACAAAAATATTTTGTATGGACGAATTAATGAGTTTAAAAAATAATGGCTTTTCGTAAACAAACAATTTTTGAAGCGTCCTTTAGTATAGACTTTTGACCAAGAGGATCGTATAGACGAACACGTGTTCGTACAGATGATCAAAAATTTAACTCGTTTTAGTGGCAGTTGAAAACCGTCCCCCGCCATGAACCGACATGAGTTCATCTGGACGAACCAAAGGTTCGTACGGTTGAAGTTTATAATAAAAATTGTCTTATCCATTCAACTGCTGCATTCAATCGTCCCGTCGTTTGGAAAATATTTTCCGTTAAAACATGGTTAACTTCATGCCTATTATAAATTTTAAATCAATCAACTATTATTTAAACCAAACAACTTGTGCCACACAACTTCCTAAGGCAATGTATTCAGCTTGAGCATAAGATAGGGCTACAAAATTTTATTTTCTACTAGACCAAAAAATTAAAAATTTTCTTTAAATTGATAAGTGTTGAGTCTAGTAAATAGGTTGTTAGAACTAAGTTAATGTCCCAAAGCTACCAAGAAGGGGGGGTGAATTGGTATTTAAAATTTTTCCCTCTTTTGATAAGTTTAACAGAAATTAAAATTTAATGAATTTTTATAAAAAGTTTTTCAACCACAATTTTAAAATACTAAATTAAAAGCGGAAAATAAAAGGCAGTAAAATAAAAGGACACACAATTTATAGTGGTTCGGTCTAAACCAGACCTACATCCACTCCCCAGAGGTACCCTCTAAGTATTGCACTAATACCAATAGTGTCTCTCTTTTTGCATCCACAGCAAGGCGGAGAAGCCTTTACAACCACTCTTTTCTCTACTACCCGGTGCGGCAGAGAACCGTCGTCCTTTTACACTTTCCCTAGTGTTGGCAGAGAACTGTCATCCTTTTACACTTTTCCTAGTGTTGGCAGAGAACTGTCGTCATTTTACACTTTTCCTAGTGTTACCGTCGTCCTTTTACACTTTCCCTAGTGTTGGCAGAGAACTGTCATCCTTTTACACTTTTCCTAGTGTTGGCAGAGAACTGTCGTCATTTTACACTCTCCTAGATAGGGAAGAGAACCCTTCGTCCTTTCACACTCTCCTAGTGTGGGCAGAGAACCCTTCGTCTTCTCACACTCTCCTAGTGTGGGAAGAGAACCCTTCGTCCTTTCACACTCTCCTAGTGTCGGCAGAGAACCAGATCTCCTTGACAGATCTTCTCACAAGAAATCTAGAAGGAAGAAAGAAAAGAGTGAAGTAATCCCAAATCACAAATAGAGATTCTTACCTTTGAACACCAAGTGAAGCCCTCATGCTCCAGTGGAAGGAATCCTCCTTTGAATGCTCTCTCACACTCTCTCCTTCACTTTTCTTTCAATAGGCACGAAGTTCAAATGGCAAAAAGATAGGGTGGCAGTATAATTTGAAGTATATATTCAAAAGACAAGAAAAATTGCCCAAAAACTGTAAGTTTTCAATTCTGTTGGCAGTGGATCGTTCTGTACGATCGTGGATCATCCTGGACGATTTTACTTTAAGTGTTGGAAATGATCCTAATATATATTGGTACAAACTATGTTCATACACACTCATCGTCCCATATGAACTATGTTCATACCGGGATGAAACTTTTTGTATGAGATCGTACAGGACGAAATTAATTTTTGTCCCTGCACGAAACTCTCTGTATGCGATCGTACAGGATGAAATTAATTTTCGTCCCTGGACAAACTCATACAGAGAGTTTCATCCAGGTACGAACCTTATTTTTCATATAGACGAACAGTGCAAGTGAGAATCCTGAGAAGTTCGTCCTGGGATGAATATTAAATTCGTCCTGGACGATTAGGACTTAGAAAATTTTCTCATCTCATGTTCAATCCATTACTCTTCTTAGGGGTTAATTGACATGATCGTCTCGTACGAACCAGGTTCGTCCCGTACGAACCAGGTTCGTCCCGTACGAACCAGGTTCGTCCCGTACGAACCAGGTTCGTCCCGTACGATCAGTTCACAAAAATTGTCCCCTAAGAGTGTGTGTTGTGATTTTTCACTCAATTATAATCACTTCCTTTCATTTAAAAACTTATGATTTACAAAAGAATAGTTTGAAGTCTTCATCGCTTGGAGTTGATTTTCCTGAAATGTTAGTACACACTAGAGCAAAAATAAAACTTCCAAAAAGTGTTAGGAGATATATAAAAATAATAATATTTGAAATCATCAAAATAATACAAGTTGCAAGAATGTAAAACATGCAAATAGAAACTCTCTCTACAATAAGTTCTAGATGTACTCTTTCAATCAATTCTATAACTTGCAAAGTCTGAATCTAAATATCCAATAATTTTAAATGAAGAGCTATACTTAGGATACTAAATCCCTAAGTTCTGAGTTCCCAAGAGATATCTCAATTCTTTTTACTGCTATAAAATATGATTCTTTTATATCTGATTGAAATGTACCACACAAACAAACACTAAATATAATATAATGTCTGCTAGCTATTAAATAAAGTAAAGATCTAATAATTTCTCTAAATTTCTTTTAATCACTAGATTTTCCCTTTGGGACCTTATCCAACTGAACTGAGGAACTCATAGATGTACTAACTTATTTAGCATTATATATTTCATACTTATTGAGAATGTCCTTAACATACCTTTACTTACTAAGAAATATTACCTCCTTAATTTACTTAATGCTAAAACCTACAAAGTAACTAAGATCTTCCATTAGGCTTATCTCAAATTCACTACTCATTAGTTTAGAAAAATCATCACAAAGATTTTTATTTTTAGATCCAAAAATGATATCATCAACATAAATTTGAACAATGATTATATCATCTCCCAATTTCTTAAAAAAGAAAGAGGTATCCACACTTCCTTTTTCAAAAGATCTCTCAAGTAGGAAAGTGTTTAACCTCTCATACCAAGCCCTAGGTGCTTATTTTAATTCATATGATGCATTTTTAATTTAAAAACAAGATTTCAATCTTTTGAATTTTCAATACCTAGAGGCTATTCAATATAAACATCCTCTTGTATCACACCATTCAAAAAGGAACTTTTAACATCCATTAGATAATATTTAAATCCTCTAAAAAAGGAAAAGGCTAACAAAACCCTAATTGCTTTAAGTCTTGCTACATTTTTGTTTTTTTAAAGAATGCTAAAAATGCATAGAAAGGGAAAACAAAGCCTAATTACAAACTACTAAATGTGAGGAATTTTTACACACTCTTCCTTTACCATGTTACAAAAGGAAGAAGGTAAATCATACTCATAAAACAAATCCCAAATAAAATCAGAAGAAAAAGCAAGATTAGCAAAACAATATGCTAATCTATTACAACTACGTTTCACCCAATGAAAAATCACATTATTTACCTCATTAAGAAAGAAAGAATCTTCAATCACCAATCTTTTATCCATATTCTTCAGTATATTGTGCACGTTATGAAGAATATCAATAACATTCTTATTGTCACCTTCTACTATAATGCCTTCCACACCATGAAATCTACCCTGTAAAACTTCCTTCAAATCTGTAATGGCTGCCATCTCCAATTGGGCTATGTCCCAATGCATGTTCTTTCTCCCAAATGCAAGTAAGAACCTTCCTTTGCAATCCCTTACAATTCCTCCAATACCAGTCTTATAATTTCCCTTTAGAGATGCATCGATGTTGATCTTGATCCAACCGGGGGAAGGAGGTTGCCATTTATCAAAAGACAGCCCAAATGACTGATTATCAACCCAGTTACCCGATTGAATAAAATGAGAATGATCCTGGCTAATAAAACTGAGAATGGATATTGCTTTCTTCAGGATTTCCATGCTTAACCTTGTTCCTGTGGTTCCAAACAAACCAAATAACAGTAAAATACATTTTTATCAACATCAAATTACCATTTTTGTGCCGCTTGAGATCTCCAAACTTTCACACCATCCACTGTAAACAAGAATTTGAAATCTCCACCCTCTCAGCACATCCAGCACCTTCCGCAATTTGCAACATTAGGTAGTAATATGATTGCAATCTTCCACTACATCAAAGCCCAATGGACACAGTGAATCATCAGCAAGTTTCCATTTACAGAGGAATTCAGCTGTAGGTAAAGCATCCGAGAAGAGCCGCCATAAGAAACCTCAGGCCTAGCATTCAGCTTCAATTTATATACCCATTTGAATGGAACAACACCACCCAGGTTCTTATACCTTTCTTCCATAATTAAAGCTGAGGTAGACTTCCCAAAAATATTAAACTTAAGCTCCATACTATCTCTAGATAGACAGGGAGAAATCTGAACCTTACAAATGAGATCTACAAGATCAGCCCAAAGAACTGCCTGAGTTTCATCTGATCCCAGCTGCCACCCGTGATCAAACAATCCAGGGTAACATCTTCATCCTCAAATGTAGCAACAAACGTAGGCCATCAGATTAGAGCTTTGTCCAAAATCCATATGTCTTTCAGCACACTAATTTTAGTTCCATCAGCCACTTTCCATCTAATAAGTTCCCTGATAGCATTCCACCCTGAAAATAGGATCTTCCATGTGCTGGAACTCCTACCATATAGCTGGTAATTCCACCAACTTTCCCCATACTTAGCATTGAGTTGTCTACTTAACAAAGAATCAGGATTATGAATCAACTTCCAAGCAAATTTAGCTCTCATAGCATCCCTTCTTTCCACAGCTGATTGAACACTGCAACCTCCATACTCTTTCGGCTTACAAACATGATCCCAGGCCAAGGAATGAAGACCTCTCTTTCCATCATATTTATTCCATATGAAATCTCTACAAATCTTATCAAACTCCAATAAAGCACTCATTGGAATAAGAGAATGAGTCATGGTAAAAACCAGAAGAGAAAGAAAAACAGATTTAACCAAAACCACCCTACCAACAAAGGAGAAACCTGTTTCCCCAAGCATTGATTTTTTTATCGGATTTATCCAATAAACACTAAAAATCAGCCTTCCTTAAACGTCTCAAAGCCAACTTAATTCCCAAATACTCAAACTCATCAACAAGCTTAATACCCATGAATCTGGAAATCTGGCTTCTTCTCCTCCTGTCCACCGAATTACCACACACCAAAGAAGATTTATGGTAATTAATATTTTTCTCAGTCCACTTACATTAATCTTCCAATATCTTTCTCACTTTCTTCAAAACGTTCCCTTTAGCTTCCAAAAACAACAAAATATCATCTGCAAACAACAGATGGGAAATCGTCTGAGCATTAGTAGACATTCTAATACCCACCTCATTGCCCCTACTACGAAATGCATTGGAAAGAAGTTGTGAGCAAAGAAGAAACAAAAATGGTGACAGAGGGCACCCTTGGCGAAAGCCCTTCTTCCCTTCAATCCACCCAGAATTAGATCTATTAATCACAATAGAAAATCTTGGATTAATAATGCAATCCATTCCCAATTGAACAAACCTGGAAGGGAAACCCAATTCAATCAACATTCTCTCCAAAGTAGCCCAACACATGCTATCATATGCTTGTTCCATGTCCACCTTGATTGCCAAGAATCCATTGCTTGCTTTGGAAAACCATAGCTTATTGAAAACTTCTTGAGCTAGAAGAAGATGATCAGAGATAGACCTACCCTTCACAAAAGCCGCTTGTTCTTCAGAGATAATCCTGGGCATAATCTCCACCATTATGTTCAGCAAGATTTTAGCAACAATTTTATAAATCGAATTGCATAAACTGATAGGACGATATACTGAGGGAGTATTGGGATTAGAAGATTTAGGAATCAGCACAACTAATGTGTCTTTCCAATACCTATTCATCGAACCAGTTCTGAAAAACAGCTGTACAACCCACACTACATCCACTATAATGATCTTCCAAAAAACTTTGAAAAAAGAATATGAAATCCCATCAAAGCCCGGAGCTTTGTTATTTCCCAAATTCAAAATAACTTCACTGATTTCAGCTTCATTCAATTCTCTGTTCAGCATTTCCTTATCACTGTTCAGCAAGGAAGTCCACGGTTTTGGCCATCCAGTAAAGCTGTAGGAACTAGATTCCCATTTCACCTGAAAAAATCTCATGAATTCCTCCTCAATCGTTCCTGGATCATCTGACAACTCCCCATTAGCATCCTTTACTTGAGAAATCTAGTTGATATTCCTCCTAGAATTGGCAAAAGAATGGAAAATTTTGGTATTTGCATCACCATCTTTAACCCATTTAGCTTTAGCTCTTTTCCTCCACCAAGTATTGAGATTATTGAGCACAACATTTAATTCTTTAACTTTAGCTTTAAGTAACCCCAGTTTATCCTCTTCCAACCATCCAAGCTTTGATTCTTCATCTTGTAAAACCAGAATTTCAACTTTCAATTTGTCTTTCTCCAAAGAGAAATTCATCAATCTAGCCTTGCTCCAATAAAATAAGTCTTTCAATGTCTTCTTATATTTTTTATTAAGAACCTCCATGTCATCCCCCAAAAAAGGTCTCTTCCACCTACTAGAGACAATATACTCATCAGTCTTAAAAGAAAGCCAAGTATCTTCAAACTTTATGCCACTTCTACCTTTACAAGACATCTCAAGCATCTTAAGAACAATTGGACAATGGTCTGATGCAACTCTAGCAAGATGTTTAACCACTGTGATTTGAATTTTGTTTAAGGCCAAGGTATTAAGAATACACCTATCAAGCCTTTCCAAAATCCTCCCTCCACCACTCTTATTATTGCACCAAGTATACCTTGGTCCCACAAAACCAACTTCATGATAATCATTCTCATTCATGAATTTCATCATGTCCAAGGAGCCTTCATTAGTTTTAAATCTCCTACCACCCTTCTTATCCTCTTGTGACAAAATACAACTAAAATCCCCTCAGATAATAGAAGGAATATCTTTATTGGAAGCCTCCTGAACAACCTCCCAAAGATGCCTCCTCTTCACTGTCTCTTTGCTAGCATAAACAGTAGAAACCATCCAAACACCTTTATTGAAAACATTAAGATCACCAATAACACATTGATCTGAAGTTTTCAAAATAGAAAAGGACGCCAAATTTGACTTCCACAGTACCATAATACCACCACAACGCCCTTCAGAAGGAAGAATGAAATAATCCCTACCAAGCCCCATCATTCTTACAAATAAATCCTTCTCTATAAAAGAAATTTTAATTTCAAGCAACCCTACAAAGAAAATTTTATAGTCTTTAACAATCTCCTTTAAGTAGAGGAAAGCCTCCCTCTTTTTGGCTCCCGTACAATTCCAAAAAATAATGGATTCCATTAAATTTGTTTGGGGGAAGAGCCCCCACCTTTCTTCTTTGAACCACCATCCACACATCTACCTCTTGAGCTAATTTTAATTGGTCCCAAAGCTCTAAGCTATTTAGCAAGCTTACGCTTCACTAAATCTCCACTGGAACCAGCTTCTTTTTCTAACCTTCCAAAAAACAAATTTCCCTCACATCCCTTATCACCTTCAGCAGCAATAGGTCTTCCAGATACAGTATTAACCCCTTTCACTACCACTTCCTCCATAGACTTTTTTAACACAAGCATCCTCCATCCCATCCTCTTCCACCCCATCCAACACAGCAAATTTATTTAAACAAATAGGAACAACAGGTTAATAGTAGAAGGAAACATACCAATGATCTTAGATGGCTCCTCGGAAGATCCAGCAATCTCTTCAGCATAATTAATCACCAATTCTGAATCCCTTCCAGTAGTATTATTTCCCACCTCATCAAGAATTTCTCCTTCCTCCGAATGAGTATCAGCAACAAAGTCTTCCACCTTATCACTATTTCCATTATATGGAGTAATTTTCCCAATCAAATAATCATGTGCTCCATCCCTTTTCACCCATTGTTTCTTCACAGTAAATGGTTTTCCCTGTTGGGTAACCGATTTCCTATTTACTTTCTTCTTAACCATGATTCAAGGACCATAAGTGTGATCTGACTTTTCTTCCTGATTCTCTCCCATCTCCTTATCTCCCCTGGATATTTCCATGTTCAAATCAACTTCAGAATTCCAATAAGCCTTCAATCTGCAATCATGTTTGAGGTGACCCACCATACCACATCCATAGCAAAGAGTAGAAATATTTTCATATTAAAATCTTTGATAGAATTTTCCAGCGATACTTTCAACCCAAGTTCCTGGAGGAAGACACTGGTCCAGTCTGACCCTAACACATATTCTGACAAACTCTCTCTTCCCCCATTGAAACATATTTCCATCCATCATCAAAGGTTTACCAATGGAAGAAGCTATACATGCCACATTCACTTCATCCCAGCACTGTAAGGGCAGATGTGGCATTCTAATCCATATAGGGGATGTTAATCCTTTCAAGGAAAGAGTTGAAAACTCTAATGAGCACTTCTCCATCCCCACAATAGAGCCATTAACAAACCACGACCCTCCCAATAAAACACCTTCCATCATCTCAGTTGACTCAAAGGAGCATAAAAACCATCCCCTCCACAACGTAGTAAAATGGAATTTCCCAAACAACTTTAACTGCCTCCTAATTTCCCACACTACTACATGAGAAGGAATCTCCTTACCAAATACTTTGATAACCAATGAATTCCTAAGCTTCTGAGAATTTGCAACCTCATTATCTTCAACCAATTTCACAGTCTTACCATCCTCAGCAAAGACCTGGTCCTCTTCATTGAAATTTAACCTGATATAAGGCTTCCTTTTCCATGGATTCCCCTCTAACTCAGCCAACTCCTTTACATACAATTTATCATCTATCTTGTTCACCAACTTCGAACCTCCAGAATCCAGACTCGGTAAGAATTGAACATTCCTGTTAACAGAATTATCAACATTCACATTTATCCCATGTCCTAAACTAGATATTGCATTTGAATTGCCGAACCTGTTAACATAAATGTTCGTTTCCGACGAAGTCACCGCCAAATCCACAGAGTTGCCATCATGAATTTTATTTAAAAACACAGGTGAGACATTAGCTTCATTACAAACAATATCCTTCCCTTTACCTTCTACAAACACAACTTTCTTGGACAAATCCATACCTCCATCCTTAATAATCAATTGTCGTGCGGGATGATCACTAGCATCTCCCCCAAACATTATACGTTTAACACTACCCAGATCTTGATCACAAGAATCTCCTTTAACAAACTTACCATCAATCAACCTCGAAGCCGAACGGCGACCATCCAACGAGTTCACCACGACAGAACCTTTGCCAGGGTAAAATCCAGTACCTCCCCCTACATCAGGCGGCCGACAGCCATCCATTACAACCGGAAATCCAATTCTACGAAGGACGGAATCAAAACCGTAATAGAAAAAAATTCAAAAAATCGCCTTCTCTCTCTAGAAAACTAGAGTTTCTCTCTCTAAACTGCTATGTGAAGTCACCCCAAAAAAATTTAAGTCTTGCTACATGGGAAAAAGTCTTTTCAAAATAATTCCCTTCAATTTGATTATATCTCTTAGCCACCAATCAAGCCTTATTTCTAACAACAACTTCTGAGTCGTTCATTTTATTTTTAAATACTCACTTAGTTCTAACTACACTTTAATTATTTGACATTGCAATTAATTCCCAAACATCTTTCCTTACAAATTCATTTAATTCTTCTTATATAGTCAAAATCCAAAATTTATCCAAAAGTGCTTGATTTACATGTATGGGTTCTATTATTGAAATAAAGGCATAATGGTTAACTTCTTTGTTTAGTCCATGCCTAGTCCTAACACCCTCACAAGGTTCACCTAAAATTAATTCCTTAGGATGATTTTTAGAAAATTTCAAATCTTAAGGTAAAGGGTTTTTTAACTACAAATTTTCTTCCAAATTAATCTTCTTAATTCTTTGGGAATTATTTTCTAAATCATCTTCTTCCAAAATTGGCTATTCTAAAATTCCAGATTCATTAAATATAATATGTGTTGTGTCCTCAACTACCAAATCTCTTTTATTAAATACTCTATAAGATTTTTCAACATTAGAGTATGTAAGAAAAATTCCTTCATCTAATTTTTAATCAAATTTTCCTACGAAAGATTTTCCATTATTATGTATGAACACCTTTTATCCAAAAACATATAAATATGACAAATTTTGTCTTCTCCCCTTAAAAAACTCATAGGGTGTTTTGTTCAGTTTTGACCTAATTTTTACCCTATTCAGAACATAACATGCAGTACTAACTGCTTCTGTCCAAAAAATATTGAGGAAGTGAATATCTAGCCAACATGGCTCTAGCAGCTTCAATTATTATTTTATTCTTTATTTTGACTACCTCATTATGTTGAGGGTTCTAGGTGCAGAAAAATTATGATCAATTCCTTTTTCTTTACAAAAATTCTCAAATTTATCATTTTCAAATTCACCATAGTGATCACTTTGAATTATTAAAATCTTGCATCCTAGTTTATTCTAAATCTATGTCCAAAAGTCTCTAAATTCCTCAAATGTTTTACTCTTATGAAATAAAAAAATAACCCACATGAATCTTGAGAAATTATTAACTATCACAAATCCATATACCTTCCCTCCTAGACTAACAGTGCTAATCAGTACAAAAAGATCCATATGAATAATCTCCAATAATTTACTAGTTCTAAGATTCATAATGGAATGACATGAGGACTTCACTTGTTTTCTTAATTAACATGCACTGCAAAGGTGATCCTTAGTAAAATCTAATTTTGGTATAGCTCTAACCAAATCCTTTTGGATAATTTTCTAAAGATTTTTCATGCTAGCGTGACAAAGTCTCTTATGTTATAACCAAGATTCATCAGAAATTATTTTTAAATAAAAAGCATTAGGACTTTTAATATAATTCAAATCATGCATATAAATATTATTTATCCTAATTACTTGCAAAACATCATTTCCATTTAGGATTAATATACAACTGGTGGGAAAAAAATTTATATTATACCCTTTATCACATAGCTAACAAATACTTAATAAATTATGCTTTAAGCCTTTGACAAGCAATATATTTTCTATGAATTGTTTTTTAATGTTTTCGATCATACCTATGCCAACCACTTTCCTAGTGGTGTTATCTCTTAATATAACCTTTTCTCCATTCCTGGCTTCCAGCGATATGAATTGTTTAGTATTTCCATTCATATGCTTCGAGCAACCGCTATCTAAGTACCAAATACTCTCACGAGGCCTTTTATGAGAGTGTACCTGTAAAATAATTAAATGTTAGACTTGGGAACCCAAATAAGTTTAGGTTCTCCTTTTATCAAAATAAAACTAGATGTATCTATGATATGACTTGGTTAGTGCATCATAGGTCTCCACAATAAATGAGTTTTCTATATAAAGTAGAAGTATGTGCAATATGCCCAATCATCCCACAAAAATAGCATTTAACTTCAGGAAATGGTTTTGTCAATCTTCTATAATAAATATATCTCTTCCTATTTTAAAAAATTTTGACCTCAAAATAGGATTAGTAAATCTTCAAGTGTTGTGGGAAACCTATTTTCTTCAAGGGCTTTCACTGTTATTTTAAGATATGAATTTGCATCCTCTAATACAATGTTATTATATTTCAAATAGTGCTCTCTATTCTTAGATTTTATCCTTAAATTCTTTGAATTCTTTTCCTAATTGAGCATAGGATGTTTTTAAAGATAATTATTTTTATTCAAATCATCCAACTCATCAAGTAAGCTCATGTGTTATTATCTATTAATGTGTGATCTTTCTTAAGGATTTCATGCTCCTTTTAAAATTCTTGCATTTTTAGGTTTAGACTAGCATGCATTTTCTTAAGTTTTCTATATGCATCATAAATTCTTTTAGAAACTTTCGATAATTCATTATATGTTAAGTCACATACCTCTTCTTGATTGATTGATCAAGAATATTAGTAATCAAACACAAGTTGGTTATTTCCTCCTCCTTTTCTATTTCTAATGAATCCGAAGCCGAGTCTGCCTAAAAAGCTCTCTAAAATCTGTTCTTACTTTTCTTCACATTTGCTTTCTCTTCTACCTTCTCCTTGCTAGGAGTGACTTTTAGATTTAGTCATTCTAATTTTATAAGTCCAAGTTTCCTGCATTCATAGCAAATCTCATCATTAGAAACCTTAACATTTTTATTGAACTTACCTCTGTTCCACTATTGGCGTCTCCTCTGCTTCATTTTAAGAAAACTTCTAAATTGCCTAATCATTAAGGAAATGTTGTCCTCATCTTTAGGTTGAGACTGATCACTCTCTGAGCAATCTTCTTTTAGTGCTATGTTCTTCTCCTTTTTCTGTTCTCCTGCATTAATCTTTCTTTGACTCTCTTCTTGCTTGTAAGTAATTAGTGATCCAAGAAGATTATCAATAGAGAAAACATTTAAATTCTTAGACTCTATAATAGCAATTATTTTAGCATCATGAGTAGTAGATAAATAATGAAGAACTTTATTGACAATTTTAGCATCCATTAGCTCCCTACCTAATGCATGTAAAGAAGTGACTGTTTAAGTGAATCTTGTGTACATGTCAGAAATGGATTCATTGGGTTTCATGTGAAATAGTTCATAGTCATGTAATAATTTATTTAATCTAGATTGCTTTACTTTATTAATCCCTTCATAAGTAATACAAAGTTTATCCCGAATATCCTTCCCACTTTTGCATGTGAAAACCCACATATAATCTTCTAACTAAAGTGCATAAAAGAAATTGTTTAAACATTTTGCATTTAGTTGTGCTAAGTCACATTCTTCTACAATCTAGTCAGCAAAGGGTGTTTCAACTCTAATGCCATCAACTAATCTAGTTGGTCTAGTATACCTTTCTTAAATTAAATATATATGTGATATTCTAGTGATTGCATAAATTTAGACATGCATGTTTTTTACAAATTGAAAGGGATATTGTCAAATAATGGAGGTCTAGTAATTGAATACCCTTCTAGTGTGTTTTGATTTCTAAAAGTAGCCATTCTCATTTTTCAAAAAATTATTCTAAACATATGGTATTTAAACAAAGCCCTGATACCACATGTTGATTTCATATATATTGTTAAACATAAGCTATTATCCCAAGGCTAACCAAGAGGGGGTGAATTTGTAATTTAAAAATTCTCTAGGATTTTTTTAAATAGAAAACTAATTTTAAAACTAATAGTAAATTAATTTAAGTTTTTTAAAATAAATCTTTTTAACAATAATAAATGATTTTCAAAAAATAAAATGCAGAAATTAAAAAACACAAATAAATATAGTGGTTTAGTCAAACATGACCTATATCCACTCCCATAAGACTCACTCTTCAGGTATTGCACTATTACCAAAGTGTATCTCCTTTTTCACCCACAGCAAGGCAAAGAAACCATTACAAAACCTCTCTTCCACCAATCCCCGATGCGGTAAAGAATTGTTATCCTTTCACACCCTCCAAGTAATCACCAAAGCACTATCATCTTTCCCTCCATTAATATATTTATTTTTAGCCCGCTAGTTGAGATAGTATGAATTACAATATACATTGTACTGAATTTTTGTTTATCAGCACCTTTATCCATCCATTCCCAAAATTCATAAAATGAATCAAAATTAGGAATACCAAATACCCAAATGTTAAGATAGTTTAATAACTCCCGCAATTTAGCACATTTGACCTAGATATGTTCGGACCATCTCTAGCATTGCAGCCTCTCGGGAATCCAATCTCCTCCTGCAATCTTCTTTAGTAGAGGAAATTGAAAGTAGGGATCGCATTGTTAAAGAATCTCCACCAAAAAACTTTCACCCAAGGCATCAATTTGAATTTTTTTAAAATTTTCCCAGTAAACACCTGATTATTCATCCTTTACCATAGCTTTATAAGAAATAACATAAATAGAAAGACCTTGTTTGAACTGAATGAGCTCCTCCTCATCTTCCTCCTTGTCCACATGTATCATGATTTTATAGATTATGCAAACTAGCTCATCTCCAAATAATTTTTTTAATTCCTCTACATTCCATCTTCTGTTAGCAATTAGCTTTTCCACCTTAAAACCATTTTGTTTAGGATTTGTCATGAACGTTGACCATTTGTTTAGGCATTTGTCCAAAATCCATATATCATTGTAAACTTCAACAGAACTACCAGATCCAACCTTCCATCTAACCAGCTATTTTAGGAAGTCCATACCATATGCAATGATTTTGTAAGAAGAACTTCCTTTACTGCCACTGATATCACCACCATGAACTCCATATTTCACTCCTAGCATTTTGAATAGCAGTGATTCTTTATCTTGAATTAGTTTCCATGCCAACTTTGCTCTCAAGGGACCAATCATGTCCAAACATGAACGAAGACCTCTTCCTCCACAACTTGTAGGTTTGCAAAGATTACTCCAACTAACATAATGTATGCCAATTTTTCCATCCTTTTTGTTCCAAATGAAATTCCTATAAATTTTATCCAACTCCTTCAACACACTTTTTGGAACTAGAGCAAGTGTGCAATAAAAAATGGGAATTAATAAAAATATAGTCTTGATAAGAGTGAATTTCCCTGCCAAAGATATGAATTTAGTTCCCCAAATATGAACTAACATCAAAGCTTTTTCAATTATGAAGTGAAAGTCTTCCGCCGCCAATCTCCTTAATGCCACCTTAATACCAAGATAATTAAACTCTTTAACTACCTTGAAGCCCATGATCCTTTCAATTGATTTTTTTTTTCTTCTTTTTCACATGTTTCCCAAAAGTATAGCCGATTTACCTGCATTGATTTTTTGACCAATCCAACCACAAAAATCATATAGAATCTTTTTAATTTCCTTCATATCTTTCATTCTTGCTTCAAAAAATATTAAAATATCATCTATAAATAGAAGATGGGAGATCCTTGGCCCATTTGAAACAATCTGAATCCCCAAGGACAATTCCTTTTGTTTAAGCACATTATAAAGTAATTGAGAGCAAATAATGAATAGATAAGGTGATAATGGACAGCCTTGTCTAAATCCATTCTTTGCATCAATCCATCTTGAAAGCCTTCCATTAATCATCAAAGAAAATTTTGGTTCAATTACACACTCCATAATCCAACCGAAAAACACTTGGGGAAATCGAAGCAGCTACAAAACTTCCCATAAAGTCTTCAAGCACATACTATCATAAGCTTGCTCCATATCGATTTTAAAAGAAACCATACCTTTAGATGCTTTTGAAAACCTGAATATATGAAAAATCTCCTGTGCAACAAGGATATGATCTTCTAGCATTCACCATTAAGGCAGCTTGTTCTATTGAAATCAATTTGTGAATAGCAAGTTTCATTCTATTTAACAGAATCTATGCTAGAAATTTGTAAATAATTCTACAAATACTAATCGGCCTGAATTGATTAGGTTAAATGGATTTTCAACTTTAGGAATCACCATCATCAATGTTTCTTTACATTCATGATTCATCACTCCTGAGTTTAAAAAAAAAGATTGATAGCATTCCAAAGATCATCTTTAATTATGCACCAATAAGTTTTCACAAAAGAGTAAGATATACCATCATTTCTTGGACAGATGTTGCAGCCAATCTGATGCACCACAGCTTCCACTTATTTCATTTCCAAATTTTTGTTTAAATTGTACATATCATAATCATCCAGAGTAAGTATAGCATATGGCCATCCATCTAAATTACAGGACCTATCTCTCCATTTCTCCATGAAAGAATGTAGAAAAACATTTGCAATTTGAATAAGGTCTTCCACCTCCATCCTATGGCTATCCTTGATTTTATAAACCCAATTCAAATTCCTTCTTGCTAGAGCAAAAGAATGAAAAAAAATTTGAATTTGAATCAACATCAGACAACCATTTAACCTTGGCCCTTTGCTTCTACCATGTGTTTAGCCGTGCCAAAAAAGAATTTAGTTCATTCACATTTACTTCGAATCTCCACATGTCTTTTTCCAAGAGCCAGCCAGCATATGCTTCTTTCATTTGGAATTCCTAGATACTTTGCTTCAATTTTCATTTTAAGTAATAAGATTCAATATTTTAGCACAATCACCTCTAGTTTTCTTGCTCCAAATGAATTTCACAATAGCCTCCAACACTGGATAGGATGCCCATACCTTTTCAAACTTGATGATCCTTTCTGATTTGAATTTGTGGTTCAAGAAATTTAATAAAATAGAACAATGGTCAAAATCAACTCTAGCAAGATGCCTTACCACCATTTGATTAAGAGAATTCATAGCATTGACATTTAAAAAATGTCTATCTAATATTTCCAGTATCCGAGCTCCTAGAACCTTATTGTTACACTATGTGAATTTGGGACCAATAAAACTAATTTCAAGGAAATCATTATTCACTAAAAAAGATTTCATCTCTTTTGAAGCTTGAGAAAACCAAAATCTCCCACCACCCCTCTTATCTTCCTTGGATAAGAAATAATTGAAATCCCCTCCTACTACCATATAATATTGTTTGCATTAAACTCTTCCAATTTTTCCCAAAGAATTCTACTTTGAATAATTTCCTTGCTGCCATAAATTGTAGTAATTCTCCAAATCCCTTTATTAGCCACCATAAGACCCCCAATCACAAATTTTTTTAAGAATCTACTATAGAAAATGATTTCATATTATTCTTCCAATGAATAAGAATTCCATCGGACATACCTTCTGAAGATACCTGAAAAAAATTCCAACTATCTCCAATCAATTTATTAACTTCCACCCTACTGATTGTGGAATTTTTTGTCTCAAGCAATCCCACAGAAAACACATCATTATCTTTTATCACTTATTTAATATATAGAGATGCTTGCTTCTTTCTAGCTCCTCTATAATTCCAAAACATCATAGAAGTCATTATATAACTAAAGGGGAATGGTTCCCCGCCCTTCTATTACCATCCCATCTTTCTTTCTGCTTCTAGATAATAGCTTGATAGGACCCAGACTCCTTAATTCTTTGGCTAATTTGACTTTAGCATTTGATGAATTTCCTTCCAATTTTGTCTTCACACTTTTAATTTTAGAAACTCGATCAATTGGAGAGGAAGCTACTTTATCTACATTCACCTTCCAATTGTGACTTCTTCAATCTCCCCTGATACCTCAGGTTCCATAATTATCTCTTTGTTAAATTCATTAGTTGAGTCTATCTCTCCTTCTTCTAATAGATCTGATAGCACCACAAATTTATTCATCCCTTTTAGAATAGATGAAGAATTCATAGTAGCACCAGTGACTTTCTCTAGGCTATTATCATCTTGGTTAGGAACTGCAGTTTTTCCCTCCTTTGATGAAACTCCAACTTGGATTGGTTCAAGAATCATATTTTTTATAAATTCCTTATTGTTATTAGCAACAAACTTGGCCACATATACCTTCATATAAGATTTCCTTCTTTCAATGCCTGAATTCCTTTGATTGAAAACCTTCTTCCTCCCATACTTAACATGGATACATGGACCACAAGAGGAATTAACTTACTTAGAAATTTCTTCCTCTTTCCCTTCAGAGTTTGTAGGAGAAATATTAACACCTTGCATTGCCGTCATCTCTCCATTATAATTAATTTTAGAATCACCCTGGGTATATTCTAAAACTATCTCTTGACGTTTGTTAATTGAGTATCCAATTCTACCACATTTAAAGCAAAGATTAGGAATTCTCTCATATTCAAATCTCTGGAAGAATCTTCTTGAACCCCCTTCCACCCAGGCACCCAATGGCAGTTTTTTTTCAAGGTTAATATGAAAACAAACCCTTGTAAACTCCCTTCTCACCCAGTGGAAGATATTGTCATCTATTAAATAAGGTTTTACCACTTTAGATGCAATCCTGCGGACATTAATATCATCCCAACATTGTAATGGAAAACTAGGCATTCTAATCCATATTGGTGCAGTTAGACCCTTCAATGAAAAAGGAGAGAATAAAGGTGACCACTTTTTCACACCAATTATCTGTCCCTTAACATTTCATGGTCCATTTGAAAGAACAATTTCATTGCTTCCTCATCTTCAAAAGCACAAAGCATCCATCCCTTGCTGAGCCAAGTGAGATTAAATTTTCCAAAATGCAAACATTGCATCCTCAATTTTGAATTTATCACATAAGAAGGAATGTTCTCACCAAAAACTTTTACCACTAGAGCATTTTGTAACTTTCTTGTTTTCTCCAACGCATTCTCCTCATACAACTTTATAGTTTCCCCATCTTCCATCATGCAGTTTCTATTTTCCAAATTAGTAACTCTCCTATTAGACTTCTTGCTCTAGACATTAGCCAATCCATTAACTTCTGATTCTTTTGCCTTGGAACTCTTAGCTTTATCTTGAACTTTCTTATATGGATCACGATCTCCAGAAATGCATTGTCGAACCACCTCTAGATCTTCAATTGAATTGATTTGTTAATCCCACCATATACATTAGGAAAGATAACTTCCAAATCTTAAGCAAATTCATCTTCTTCATTTGAATTCCCCACTGTCTTATAAACAAGATTTCATTTTCAATAATCACACCAGTCTTCTTTTCAGCTTCTTTTAGAATAGATAACTGAGCAAGGCCGAAATAGATTTTAAATGCTTCATTTTTATTTTCAAATTTGAAATCATCTTAGAACATCACATTCTTGCCTTTTTCAAAATCCTGAATAACCTTCTTTATTTTTAACATTCCACCTTCATTGATTGTTAAGGGCTTACCTTTGTTAGCATTTAACCGAATACCTTTAGTAGCATCAACTCCCAGCATAGAAATCCCCAAAAATGCTAGAGGAGATAATTTAAAAAATCCTTATTCTTGTGTTGCAGAGCCTCCATGTGGTTGTTTATGATCCATCCTCGTAACTAATTTAGATGATGATCGGCGATCAGTCGCCATCACCAGCAAATCTTGCCAACATGCTAATTTGATTTTTTGAAAGAGCATTTTCTCTCTCTAGAAAATCTCACAATATCTCTCTCTAGAAAATCCCATAATTTCTCCTCAATAATGTATGTTCTAATTACAATTCATTAATAATCAGCTAAAATATATTCTATCAATTGATGGTAATTTAGTTTTAAGCAATCCAAGTATAAAAAACACCATTGTCCTTCACTGCCTCCTTGAGATATAGGGAAGCTTTCTTCTATCTAGCTCTCCTATAATTTTAAAAATCTATGGAAGACATCATTGAACAAGAGGAGAGGATATCTCCACCTTCTTCTTTAGATCACCATCTAATCTCCTACTTCTTGGAACCAATTAGATAGGGCCCATTCCTTTGAGCTGCTTTGAACCTTTCTTCTTAACATTTGAAGAATCACCATCTTTAGTATCCAACAAGACATTCATTACATTTGCTTATTTATCCTTTAAATCAATACCCACTCCATTTTTAATAATGAAAGTAATAGGAGATGCCACCACATCATTTTCAATGCTAAATATTCCCCCTTCCTCAATTAACTAATTTAAATCTTTAAACTTGTTAACATCTTTAGGAATACAAATAGAATTAGAGATTATATCCCCAAAGAAGGAATATGCAGATCCCTATCTTCATTACAATGAAGATTAGATAGTACCTCAACATCCAACACTTCAACCTGAGGGGCTGAATCATCATTTGATTTATCTATTTCAAGATCATTTTGGTTCTTCTCATCAACCTCACTTTCCTTCACACCAAACCTTTTTAGCTTCCTCCTTCAAAGATTTTTAATCACTCTATTTAAGCTTTCTCCAAAAACATTCTAAGCATCTTTTGCATCCATTGAGCTTTCGTTCTTTTGGAAAAAACTTGAAGATAGAGCCTTGAAAGGGAGAGAGGAAAGGGTGAAGTTTAGGAGAGAGAAAATCCTTGTGAGTTTTAAGGTAGTGGGGAAGGGGTTTTACATAATTGCTCTGGCAAGCTTGCATCTTAGTACCATTAGATTTAAGGTTTATCTTGAGGGAGGTTTTTGGAAGAAGATCTTTTTGGTGTCAAAGGACCCTGCTACTCCACCACACCGGGAAGGTGAAATAGATTTAAGGTTCTTTAATTATGAAAGGATTTGTGGTCATTTATTGTCTCTTGGAGGGAGAAAAGGGATTAGGGTACGCCGTCACACCAGGGAAGGTGGAAGTTATTTTGTAAGGGTTTCTCTGCCTAGCTATGGGGGGTAAAGGAGAGTTAATAAACTTTTAGTGTGATACCTAGAATGGGTGGTTCTGAGGAGTGGATGATGGTCAGGTTGATCGAACCACTATAAATCTCTAATGTGTTTGTTCTTTGTTTTATTTTTTGGACTTTATTTTCTGCATTTATTTTTTGATATAACTGCTTTGTTGAAAATATATGATTGATATTACGTTATATTGAAGGGGATTTTTCTTTGTCTAAAGAAGTTTTCTAAATCACCAATTCACCCCACATTTGGTTAGCCTTGGGACTAGTTCTTTAGGGTTCCATAACCCTCATAAACTTTTAAATATTATCAGAGAGAAATTCATTTATTAAGTTTTAGAAAACTCTTAAAACAAGTTTTATGTCTAGCTTTGGAAATTGTAACATTACAGAAGACTATTCAATCAAGTGAGCTCCTTTATTTGAATGCATTTCTTTTTTAATTTTGGAAAATTCCCATGTCTACTTTCTTGGAATCAATTAATTATTAAATATGATATATGATTCAAATTGGTTATTTTGTACCATCATGTATTGTAGATGGAGTCCAAACTGATATTCCTTTTGCTGAATGGAGTATAATAGAACAAATTAATGCTCAATTGAATGTTAAATGCTTGAATTGTTTTTTCTATGCTTTGAATTCTTGAAGATTGGATGAGAATCTGTACTTATACTAATTGCAAAGAATTTTGGGATAGATTATGCACTACATATGAAGGTATTAATGAAGTCAAGCAATCATTTTTTTCTAAGAAATGTAATAAGCAACTTTATTAAAATCAACCAATTTCAGACTACTACAAGCCTCACATTCCTCCTTCAATAAAGACAAAAAGGAAGAAGGAATATTATTACAATTACTATTATCCCAAAAAAATTAGATAAAAGAGCATATTTAGAACATAAGTCAGCTAACATATTATAATACCTATAAGAGAAAAGAAATAATACTTGATTAAAATTATTAAGAAAGATTAAATCCTTAAGATTTAAGATCTCCTCTTTGACTTCTTTCTTATTTAGAAAATTCTTTAAAAAATAATAAAATTATAGTTATCACTTTCTATAATGATTCCTTGAGCTGCAACATCCAATCTTGAAGAAAATTTCTCAAAGAAAGAATGGATAAGAATTGCAATTACGCATAATCCCATTGGATGCAGCTGAAACTAAAAGTACATAAGAACCATCCTTTGGAGTCTCTAAATATGCCACCTACACTTGCTTTATTCGAACACATCAAGGATGCATCAAAATTAACCTTAATCCATCTGGGATGGGGAGGGTGCCAAGAACGAGACAGTTTACACAACTAGTTAGCACCCCAATTCTTCCAATTCAGAATAGATCTAAAAGATGCAACCAAAAAATTGATAGAATTAGCTGCTATGAATACATAATTATCATTAGATCCACCATGAATATTTTATTCCTGCTTTTCCAATAAGAAAATACCACTAAACAATATAGATTACCAGTAAATGGATTCAAAGCAGTAAGATGCTTCAAGAATGTATTACACTCCTTAAGCGAATTAAATATTAGATGAACAAATCTATAATTGCTAAGAATATGAAAACTTGAGTGAGCTTTTTATAGTTATCAGCAATATGTTCAAAATTTTCAACAGCTTCACAACCTCTACAAAAGCCTTCATAATTCAATAATCTTTTATACATAAGAAAATGGTTAGACGAAATAGCATTCACATTCAAATGCCACCAAAATACCTCAATACAAGGATTTAACTTGAGTTTATTAATCTTACTCCAATTTATATCCTCCACATTATGGTAGAAATGGATTTACCTGAATACTTGAATAAAAGATCCAAATAATCTTTAAGAAAATAAAAATGTATAGGAATGGTCTTAATCAGCTCAACCAAATGTTGTCAAAAAACTGCTCCAACATAGAATCATTCCAATTTCCAACCTTGATGAAGCCCGCAAGATATTCCATCTAATCATTCATATTTGCAAAAAAATTTGGCCACTCTCAATGCACTTTATCCAAAATCCATGTATTTTTAACATTATTTATATTAGAACCCATGGAAATCTTCGATCTAATAATCGGATGATGAAACTTTGCTCCATTAAAAATGATCTTCCATGTAGTTGAAGAAGGGATCTTATGTTCTGAATTCCAAATATCACTAACATACATAGACAATAAGATCCTATTCAAAAGAGAATCATGCTTAGGAATAAAATTCAACACATACTTAGCCCTCAAATGACCAACTTTCCTAACGATAGATTACAAACCACGACCACCTCTTCTCTTCGATTTATACAAGATATCCTAAGCAATAAACTGGAGTCCTTTAGTACCATCATTCTTATTGCATAAAAAATTCCTACACATTTTATCAAAATAATTCATAACCACTATAGGAACTAATGAATGAGTAAATAAAGAGATAGGAAGGGAAAGAAAAGTTGAACTAGCAAGAAGGAACTTTCCAGCAAGAAAAATAAACCCATTTCCCCAAACATTCAATCTATTAGAAGCTTTCTCTAAAAGACTTTGAAATCAGAGAAGACCAATCTTCTAAAAGAAAATTTAATACCAAGATTTTTCGTTTCACAAACAACTTTGAAACCCAAAAATTTTGAGAAAGCCTTCACTTTTATTTTCTTAACCGATTTCCCAAAGAGAATGGTAGACTTCATGATATTAATCTTTTTACCATACCATCTGCAATACCGAGATAGAATATCCTTCACTTTTTTCACACTTTTGTAATTGGCCTAGAATAAATGATAGAATCATCAACATAATATAAGTGAGAGATTTTCTGAGCATTAAGAGCCACCTTAATACCAATACTCCTACCTATTTGAGCAAAAGCATCAGATAATGATTTTCTGGGATATAACAGTTTAATCTATTCAACAACATCCTATCCATAATCTAATAAATAGACATGCAAAGGCTAATAGGATGAAAATGGGAAGGTGTCAAAGGATTTTTCACCACTTAGGGATCAACACCACAATAGTTTCCTTCCACTCTGCACACATCTTGCCAAAATTAAAAATAGAATTGACAGCTATCTAGACATCATCTTTAATAACGAACCAATATGCTTTAAAAAAGGAATAAGTAATCCCATCATTGTATGGTGACTTATTTGTCTCCAAATGTTTGACCACTAGTTCTAGCCCATCTTTAGAGAAATCATTCTCAATAAATTTTTTATCACAATCTTCATGCACCGATGAAGGAGATGACGATTAACTCAAACTAAATCTCTGCTCCCTCCATTGTATTTTAAAAACTCAAAGAAAATACCTTTAACAAGGTACTGATCTTCAATTAAAACTCCATTACTATTCTTAATTTGATTGATCCAATTACCATTCCTTCTAGCCATTGCATGAGTAGGAAAGAACTTAAAGTTATAATCTCCTTTCCATCCACTGAGCTTTAGCCCTTTGTTTCTACCATATCCTCAACCAGCCTAGAGTAGAATTTAGCTCATTTATCTTAGATATTAAGAAAAAAAGGTTCTTCTCAAAAAGTCCGCCACATTCAGATTCCTCTTATTGTAATTCCAGAATATCCTTTTTAAAACGGACCTTCAACTCATACATGTTTTTATGTTTAGCATTACTCCAAAAGAATAAAGCCTTCAAAACACTTTTAAATTTCTTGTACGGATACCAATAGAATCTTCTTGAACCTTTTTCTTAGTAGAAGCCGGATATGATTCCCATACATCTTCGAACTTCACATATTCGCATTTCTGAAAACCATTAGAGAACATTTTAGGCAAGATAGGACAGAGATTCGAAGCAACACTAGCAAGATGTGTCACAGCCGCCAATTGAATTGCTTCTAATGTAGTAGAATTTAGAATACACCGATCTAGCGTTTCCAAAATGAGTGCTCTGCCATTTTATTATTACACCAAGTGAACTTAGGACTAATCACCCCCACCTCATGATAATCTTATTTTCTCTTGAATGAATACATATCTTGCGGCCTATGAGAGAGGATAAACTTCTTACCTCCTCTCTTTTCATCTTGAGACAATATACAACTAAAGTCACCTCCTATAATAGAAGGAAACTATATAGTCAAAAGCACCTCCAAACTATTCCACATGCTCCTCCTCATATAAATATCCCTACTACCATAGTCTATGGCAACTATCCACACTCCTTTATTAACAATATCTAACTCACCCACAACAACTTGAGAAGATGCTTTAATAACTAAAAACGATGCAACATTAGTCCTCAACACACCATGATACCACCAGATAAGCCCTCCACTGGAAAAAGGGTGAAATCCCAATTATCTCGAATAAATCTATTGAACGCAAACCTATCAATCGAAGAAATTTTAATCTCAATAAACCCCACAAAAAATGTATCAAACTCCTTTATAAACTCCTTCAAATACTGAGAGGCTTCAATTTTTCTAGCCACCCTACAGTTCCAAAATCTTTGAAAGTCGTTTAAGAATAAAAGTGGGATTGCTCCCACTAATATTTTTCTTCAACATCTCACTTTTTCTACTACGAGAAAGAAATGTCACTTTACCAAGTGATCTAAGTTCTTTATGGAGTTTACATTTAGCCATCACAGAATTACAACCATTCAAACTCACAGATGACTTTACATTAACTTCCTTTTTTCCACCACTTCTCTATTTTCTTTCTCATCTAAATCAGACTCAACACAATTATTCTCAGCCTTCGACTTCTCAACATCTCAACAAGATTCTAAAACATTGAACATATTATCATCAGTTAAAAATATTGATTTTGAATTGAAAGAATACTTACCATAAAAATACCTGGATTGATGTATTCTTCACTTGCTCTTTAGAATTCCCATTAACTGAATCATCTCTTAATCCTCTTGATTAGAAACTAACTAAACATCAGCAATAGCCTAATTAAATAATTTATTCACTAGCTCTCCAGAATTCTCCAGAAAAGTAACATCTTTCTATAGTTGTAAGTCTACATTATGATTACCTTCCTCAAAAATTACTATGTCTTCTTCAATAACCTTCACTTCTGATACAGATACCTTCAAGTCTCTCAGTTGAGGTTTTTTAAGATATACAGGAATAGTTTTAGCACTTTTAGCATGAATACCCTTCTTCTGATCACCTTCGAAACCGACAAAAAAAAAACTTCTTTCTCTTACCATACATACTTCACATGAACCCAAGTTCCATATCAAGAACCCTTATTTTCTTCAAACTGAATAGGTTTCTCAGAATTTAAATTTTATGCAACAGGTCTATCCACAACTTCCTCAAAAATAGCCACTTCACTCAGCTTACAATAATCAATTAGATGACTAATCTTAACATAATTATAGCAAAAGGAGGAAATTTTCTCTAACTCAAATCTTTGAAAAAATTGACAATCAAACCCTTCCACCCAAACTCCCAACGGGAGTTGATTTTCAAAAGCAATATGAACATAAACTCTAGCATATTCTCATCTCCCCAACTAGAACATATTACCATCTATCAGAAAAGGTGTACCTACTAAAGAAGCAATTCTAGACACATTAGTCATCTCCAAATAATGAAGTGGTAGATGTGGCATCCTAACCCAAAAAAGGAATGTCAAGCCTTCTAATGAAGTAGTTGAAAATTTTGGAGTCCACTTATCGATCACTATAATATGACCTTTCAAATACCATGGACCTCCTGATAAAACATTCTCCATAGCTTCAATAGAGTAAAAGGAATATAAGACCTAATCTAAACGAAGAATATTTAGTGGGAACTTTCCAAATTGCATCCATTGACGACATAATTCCTCCACAATCATCTTGATTGGAATTTCTTTCCCAAAGACTTTCACCAAACCTAAAAATTGAAGTTTTTTTTTAGAATTTGTAGTCTCACTTGGCTCATGTAGCTTAATTGCCACCCCATCTTCTAATAGAAAAGAAACATCTTTTGTAAAATTAACTTTAATATTCTGCCATCTCAACCATGAATTAATAAGAACTTTACTACTTACTTCATCCTGCTCATCCAAAATTTATCTTGAAGAATTTTCATCAGAACTTTTAATTTGATCATTACCACAAACAACTGATGGCTCCTTAGAAACATTTTTGACCGGGGAACTATGCTTAGAAGAAATATCAAGTTTAGCATTGACATTACCACTAACAAAAAGCTTCATACCACTAGGCTTTATACCTAAAATAGCTTCATACATATTAACAAAAAGCTTCATACCCAAAAAAGAAGATGCTTCAAAATCATAAGGTCTTTCCAATAAAGAACTATTACCACTAGGCTTGGGAGACTTCACAACCATTATCTATTCTTTTTTTTTTCCTTTTCAAATCACCTAAGAAACTAATTTAATAGGAACACCGAAGGTTTTTTTATTACCAACAAAGCTTCATAACTTTACTGCTTACCAATATTTCCAACCAGCAACAACATATTAGAATCAACATCCTTTTGAGAGTTAGGATTAGTGACAATGCTAGAATTTTGGTGATCAAAATTGGTCGTCGAAGGGACTACAGTCATTAGTAAAAAGTCTGCCAAAAAAGAAGATAGGAGAAATTTGAATAAATGGGATTTTCTCTCACTAGAAAATGGGAGTTTCTCCCACAAGAACCCAATCTATAAGTTGAATATTCTAATGCATGATTATGAATCTTTTTGCATAAAATCATATATGAAAATCATAGATATATATACTATGTTTACTCAAATTGTGACATCATTATATACTTTAAGTAAAGAACTTTTAAACCTTAAAAAGGTCAATAAAATTCTACAATATCTACATGATAAATTTCATGATAAAGTTAATGTTATATGTGAATCAAAAGTCTTGAATGATTATTATATTGATAATTTTATTGGCTCACTCGTTGCTCATGAGTAAAGTGTGAGTCAAAAACTTTTGGTTTTTTTTTTTTTTTTGAAGAAAGCATAAAATACAATATTATTAAAGAACTAGAGAAAGCATCCTATCGATTCCTCCTTTAACATTTTAAGAAATATAGGAGGAATCTTATTCAAGGTTACATCTTCCCAAACAAAAGAAGAAAAAATAGCATAGTTAGCACAAAGATCTGCTAACTTATTACTATCATGACTAATCCAATTACAAATGACCTAGTTAAAGCTTTTAGTAAAAGATAAATCTTCCATACCTTGCATTCTAGCTTTGATCTTCTTATGGATGAAGTTAAGGATGCTGATATTTTCACCTTCAATGATAATACCTTTATACACAAGCATCCAATCTTTTATTACTTCATTGATAGTTTTAATGCCTAATAACTCCAATTGAGCTATGTCCCAATGAACACACGATTTCCCAAAGGCTAACAGTAATCTGCCTTTGTGATCTCGGCACACCCCTCCTATTCCTCCTTTGTAAGAGAAGAATAAAGAAGCCTCTAGATTGAATTTAATCCAATCGGGAGGAGAAGGATGCCAAGAATTATCCAACAAAACTTGTTGATTGACAACCCATGTAGTATTTGATGAGTCTGATCCTAAGAAACATGGAGTTGATAATGATGATGAGGTTGGAGAGATTACTAGTGGAGTAGAAAATTTGGGGAAGGGGGTAGAACATACCAAAGTAATGCTTCAAAAAGTAGCTAAGAAGTCACCCAAGGAGTTGAAAATCTCTATTGATTTGGATGAAAGGATTGGACCAGTCTCACACTTTGCCTTCCAACAGAGATTGGAGATACTATGTACAAGTCACCCCAAGGATTTGATCTGAATAGGAGACCCTTCTAGTGGAGTTAAGACTCCAGCCAATTACATGGACTTAGGAAGGAGGTGAACCACTCTGGCTTTATCTCAATGACTGAACCCACCACCATTATTCAAGTGACCAAGCACTCTTAAAAAAAAAAAACCAAGCTCTTACTGATGAGCTTTGGATTGCTTAACAATGCAAGAAGAATTGAATTAAGCCTTTGTAAGGAATGATATTTGGGAGCTTGTAGAAAGACTTCTAAGGGATAAAGTGTAGTTGGGATAAAGTGGGTCTTTAAGAACAAGGTGAATGATTCAGGAGTGGTGATTAGGAATAAAGCAAGATTCTCCAGTGGCCATAAGGGGTATTTTCAACCAAATAGAAGAGATTTAGACTTTGAGGAGACTTTTGCCCCTGTAGCCAATAAACATTGGAAGCCAGGTTAGAGTGCTATTAGCCTTTGCCTATTATAAAGGATTTAAGCTTTTTCAAATGGATGTCAAGAGTGCCTTTTTAAATAGGGAAATAAAAGAAGATGTGTTTGTAGAGCAACCAATCCGATCAGGTTTTGAGAGTTCCCAATTTCCAAATCATATTTTTAAATTAAAAAAGGCTTTGTATGGGTTAAAGCAGGCACCAAGAGCTTGGTATGAGAGGCTTTCCAGCACATTCTTACTAGAGAGGGAATTTTTCAAGGGGAGCGTAGACACCACCCTTTTTCAATTAGGAGAGTTGGAGATGATTTACTCATTGTTTAGATTTATGTTGATGATATACTCTTTGGATCTTCTGGAATAATGAAAATTGTGCCACTGATAATTTTTATCCATAATCCAATATCATGAGTAGAGAGTTTGAGATGAGTTTAATGGGAGAGTTGTCCTACTTGCAATTCCACCTGACAGGGTTTAGAATAAAATAATTGAAGGATGGAATCTTTTCAACCATCAAACAAAATACATAAAAGATATTTTGAAGAAGTATGAGCTGGATAAAGTTATTTTCTAAGCCACCATTAACACTCACATGACTTCTAGTGCTCCATACTTCGGATAAGGATCCAAGTGGTAAGTCTGTTGATCAGAAGAAGTATAGAGGCATGATTGGATCTTTACTTTACTTGACTGTAATTCGAGCCGACCTGATATTATGTTTAGTGTTTGCTAATCTTTGTGTTAACATGATTTAAGCAGGCTGACCCTAAGGAGTCAATCACCTGACACAATGCTATTCCAAGAGAATTTTTAGATAACTTTTGAAGACCCAAGGCTCCATAGGGATTTGGTATTCCTTAGACACAACACTTCTTTTGAGATTATGGTTTTTCTAACTCTGATTTTGCAGGATGGAAGGTGGATATAAAAACCACTTCAGGAACTTGTCAATTCATTAGACAGTCTTTGGTCTCTTGGTCTAGTAGGAATCAAAACTCTGTTGCACTTTCCACTACTTAAGCTGAGGGTACATTGCTCTTGGAAGTTGTGTGTCCCAAGTCCGATTTGGTTGAAACAACAGGTATTGGATTTAGGATTACCTGTATGCACCATCTCAATCTTTTGTGAGAACACTAGTGCCATATGCATCTCTAAGAATCCTATTCAACATTCAAGGACTAAGCACATTGACATTAGGCATCACTTCATTAGAGATCATGTGACTAAGGGAGACATTGAGTTAAACCATGTGACAACTGAAAATCAATTGGCTGACATCTTTACTAAACAATGCAGGAATTCGACACTTTCAGTTCTTTAAGGACCAGTTAAATGGGTGTGATTGACACCTAAATGCATGAAACTTGATCTGTTAGTTACTTTCTTTTGCTTTTGTTTTTTTTTTCTTAGTTTTTGGAGTGTTTTACTCCTTCTTTTTTTTTTCTCTTACTTAGTTTTTCAAAATCATCGCTGAAATGATAACATATTTCATGCCCTTTATTGTCATTTATCCATCCAACCAAAAATTTATTTAGTCAATGTGTTTAATTCCTTAACATCTCTTAATTGGCTCTTAGATGGTAAAAATATTTTATGATTGTGTCTCTTTCTCTAACCTATTTTAGTGGCATAGTTTTCTTTTCTAATCAAAAATCCATTGGAGCAAATTAAAGATTGTGTATGACCAATGCCGTAAGAATTTTTCTTAAGAACTTGCTTAAGCAAATCTATCTTGTATTTATAATATTTGAAGTTTTTTTATCACATCAAGACCCCTAGAGAAAAGGGACATTACTCTTGTCTGAACCCGCTTTAGCTTATTGATTCCGAGTGCTTGTGATAATTCTACCTTATGTTAGAGAGAGAGCTCCTATTCTCTAATATCTAAGTGAAGATATACTCACAACTAAGGATTCCATTTTTTAGGAGGTTATAAATTAGAGAAGCAAGTAGCTTGCAAAACCAAAAGTATTTACAAACTTTATTGGCCAATGAGTTTGCCAACATGGAATCGAAGCACAAAGATGCCAAAATTTAAAATCTATTTTAAAAAGATGCGCAAAGCGCCACTCAATTGACAAGATTTAGGTACCTGAACTTGTGGAAAATTTCTTGAGCCAAGAGAGCATGATCAAAAGCAAGCTATTCTCTCTGAGATAAACGTAGCTTGCTCCTAGAACTTAGAAGTTTTGATTCTCAAAGGCTTGATTTCGAAGACATCCTGTTTCGCGATCGTGACAGATTTACTTTGGTTCATTATTTTATAAATTGTGTTAATAAGCTTTTTGGTCTTAAACCAAGTTTGAGGGAGTAAAGGGTTGCTATTCTTTCAGGATTCTCATATTCAATTAATTTTTTGTCTCAGTTCCAGGTCATTGATTTCAAAAGATGATTCTACACTAAGAAAAAAATGTCTGAGTGCATTCCAAGGGTAACCATGGCCGAATATTTTCCAGTACCACTCATTGATAAAAGATTAAGTTGAGATTGTCACTTCCAGGACTCATTAACCCACAAGTTTTTAAATCAATCACATAGCCAATTCCACTACATCATTTTCATGCCTTGGTTAAAAAAATTTTGCTATACTCAGGTCTTTTTTGAAATTCCCTCCTCAAAAACTTTTTTAAAGAAAACAATATGTCAAAAGCTAAGATATGGTGAGAAGTTTATAATGTTTTTATACATGTTGATCCCAAAATTTTACTGCCAACTGTCTTCGTAGTGTTTTGCCATCATCAAAAAGGGGGAGATTATTACAAATCTATTTTCATGACTTATATTTTGATGATTGACAAATACTATTGATTCTCTTGGACTGCCTGTTACTTCTAACTTTTCAGGAATCGAAGATCGGACGAACAAACAAAGACAGTTCAAGATTGCGTAGGTTTAGGGTTGAGTCAGTCTGTACTTTGTTTTTTTCTCTTCTTGAGTCTATTTGTAATGATCAAAGAGACTGATGCTAAGTAACCCTACACACACACACACTTGAGAGACTTAGAATTTCTGTTTTTACTCATATCGACCAGGACAATATTTATATCGGCCAGGACGATATTTATATCGTTCTGGCCGATCGGGCTTAAAACAGAAATCTAAACAAGGATTCTTAATTAAGGCAGCCGTCATTAACAGATCGTCCTGGACGATACGTGTATCGGCTTGGAAGATAAGCTTAAAATAGAAAGAAGTTGCCTCCATAGATAATTAAGATATTCTGTATTTTTTAATAATCGGCCAGGACGATCATTGATCGGCCAGCACGATATTCATAGATTATGCCTTAATTGATCAGGAAATCAAGAGAGTAATTAAGGATGATTGATACGATCATATCGTCCTGGAGGATCTTAGGATCGGCCAGGACGATTTATTCAAAAACCTTAGTCACTTCTAGAAGATAAATATCGGCCAGCTCAAATTCAGGGCGATGCTCTGGATGATTTTCCTCTGATTTGAACTGATCGGCCGGGACGATCGTGAGATCGGCCTGGACGATCAAGCCAATTTTAAATTGTCCAGTTTGTATTAAGGGCGATGCTCTGGCCGATCTTCTGAGATTTGTACTGATCGGCCAGGACGATGTCCATATCGGCCTGGACGATATTGTCGGCAACTCGCAATTAATGAGCTCCTTTGAAGCTCTTCTATTTAAGAGCTCTTATTCAACATTTTGAATAATATTTTACTACTGCCTTGACATGAGAAGGCCTTGAGGAGAGAAAGAGAGAAAGGGAGAGAGAGAGGATCTTATGAGGGGGGAGCTTATGAGGGGATTCACAAGGGTTGCTTCAAGGATCGCTCTGCTTCTTCTTCGTCTAGAGTTTCTCTTCCGTGGAAGGGTCGATAGAGGTAAGGAGTCAGCATCTTATTATGGTTCTCTTCCAGCTTCAGGAGGAAGCAAAAGGAGATAGGTTCTCTGCCTTGCCAGGGTGGCAAAAAGAGGTTCGTTGTAAAGGCTTCTCTACCTAGCTGTGGGGGCTAAAGGAGAGTCACGATTGTAGTGCAATACTCGGAGGGTGCCTCCGGGGAGTGGACGTAGGTCGAGTTGAACGAACCACTATAAATTTATGTGTTCTTATTTCTTGCTTCCGCACTTTAAATTTCTGCTTGTTTTTGTCTTGTGGTGTGATTTGGTTTTGGTTTGTGATCTTATTGCTTTTGTTTAAAAGAAGTTTTAAAATACCAATTCACCCCCCCCCCCTGTTGGTTAGCTTGGGCCAGTTCTATAGGGCTTAACATCCCTAACGAACTTTCATACTACAGTGCAAGCATAAACATCAAAAAAATGAAAACTTTTTGAATTTGATCCATGGCTAACCTTGGGAATCATAACAGTATAGAAAGGTATTCTATTACCCGACCTCCCCTATTCGATAACCTACCTTTTGATTTTTGGAAAACCCTCATGTCAACATTTTTACAATCTACTGATTATCGCATGTGGATACTTATCAAAGAAGGTTATTCTCCACCTTCTCATGAAATTAATGGTGTTAAAACTGAAGTTGCTTTTACTGAATGGACTTTCGGTGAACGAGATTTAGCTCAATTGAATGCAAAATATTTGAACTATTTTTTCTGTGCTTTAAAATCTGAGGATTACATGCGTGTCTCCACTTGTAAAACTGGTAAAGAAATTTGGAAAAAATTGTGTATCACCTATGAATGTACTAATGAAGTTAAACAATCCTGTTTGAATATTCTCTTGCATGACTATGAACTTTTTTGTATGAAACTTCATGAATTAATTTCTGACATGTATACTAGGTTTACTCATATAGTTACTTCACTGCATGCATTAGGAAAAGAACTTTCAAACACTAAAAAAGTAAACAAGATTTTGAGATGCTTGCCTTCGTCATATGATGTTAAAATCACTGCAATTACTGAATCTAAGGATTTGAACACTTATTCTATTGATAACTTACTTGGCTCACTCATTGCTTACGAGCAAGGGGTGAATCAAAGAAATCTTGATGCAGGTGAGAAGAAGAAGGAGAAAACAGTTGCACTTAAGGTGCACAAATTAGATTCTGAATCTTCCGGGTCTAAAAGCGATGAAGTTGCCTTCATCACAAGGCAATTCAAAAGCTTTCTAAGGAAGAAGCAAAAGCATAATTGGAGAAAAGGTAAGGATCATAAATATTCTAAAGGATCTTCTGATGTCGTTTGTTATGAATGCAGGAAACTAGGACACATGAGAACTGATTGCCCTATACTTAAAGATCACTCAATCAAAGGAAAGGGTGAGAAGAAACCTAAGCTAAGGAAGGACAAGATGAGAGTACAAAAAGCATTTTGGGCTGATTCGGCATCGGACTCATCGGAGACAGAACCAGAAGATGAGACATCAAAATTGTGCTTGATGGAAAACGACAATCGTGATCAAGAAGAGGTATGTGAACTTTCCTATGATCAACTTCTTGAAGTTACAGAAACAATTCATGCATCATATAGGAAATTAAAGAAAACACATGCTAGCTTGAAATTAGAATTTTTGAACCTACAAAAAGAGCATGAAATTTTGACTAAAGACCATCAAATCATTGATTCAAATTACATAACTTTACTTGATAAATTTGATGAGTTAAATAAAAATCATTTTGAATTAGTTGAAAAGCATGATGCATTAAAAGTTTCACACATATCACTTGAATCTGATTTTAAGAAGTCTAAAGAGATGGAGAAAAATTTGAGAATTAAAAATGAGATCTTAAAAAGCACAAATTTGAAGATTCAAAATGAATTAGAAACATGTAAGAAAACTAGGATGACACCTACTTTTGATCAATTGCCAAAACCTAGGAAGAGGCATTATAACTAAAATCACTTAAGAAATCCCTTTCCTGGAGTTAGATATTTTTCATTTGGCAAGCTAGGACACATCTCACACACTTGCACAGTTTACCATAGTACACATTGGGTGTGGAGACCTAAGGTACATGATCCACAGCATACCACACATGCATTGCATTCTACTCTTCATAAGAAGGAACCCAAAACTGCTTGGGTTCCTAAATCTAATATTTGGTAATTTGTAGGAGGGCTCTCACAAAAGGCCTCGAGAGAGTATGTGGTACCTGGATAGTGGATGCTCTCGTCATATGACTGGTGATGCCAACCAGTTTATTGTACTAGAGTCCAGGACTGGAGGCAAGGTTACTCTTGGAGATAACACCACCAAGAAGGTGGTAGGTGTAGGTATAATTGGCAATTCCAAGAACCTTATGATTGAAAATGTTTTGCTTGTAGATGAATTGAAGCACAACTTGCTCAGCATCAGTCAACTCTGTGACAAAGGCTTCATCGTGCAATTCTTTGCAAATTCATGCATTGTAAGTTTAAGTAACAACACTATTTTTCAAGGAAAGAGGATCAACAACGTCTACATGCTTGATTTAAATAACATTGAATGTGCTGCTTCATTTTTCTTAAAAACAGTGATTGATGATTCATGGTTGTGGAACCGGAGACTTTGTCATGCAAGTATGAAAACCATTAGGAAAGTGACCCAAAAAGACCTAGTTAGAGGTATCCCCAAACTCAAGTTTTCAAAAGACCACATTTGTGATGCCTGTCAACTAAAAAAATAAGTCAACTCCACCTTTCATCCCATTAAGGACATTAGCACCTCTAGACCTTTAGAAGTCCTTCACATGGATTTGTTTGGACCCATTAGCACTGCCAGCTTGGGAGGGAAAGTCTATGGATTTGTGATTGTTGATGACTACTCGAGATTCACTTGGACTAGATTTCTTTCTCATAAAAATGAGACTTTTGAGGAGTTTAAAACATTTTCTACTTGGATTCAGAAAAAACTAGGTTGTGAGATTTTGATAATCCATAGTGATCATGGGGGAGAGTTTGAGAATGAAAGATTTGGAGATTTTTGTGAGGACAAGGGGATTAGCCACAATTTTTCAGCTCCTAGGACCCCTCAGCAGAATGGGGTAGCTGAAAGGAAGAACCAGACATTGGTGGAAGCCGCTAGAACCATGCTTGCTGAGTATTCACTTCCAAAATACTTTTGGACTGAAGCAGTTAACACAGCTTGTTATGTGTTGAATAGGGTGAATGTTAGAGCCAAATTAGAAAAGACACCCTATGAGATCCTTATGGGTAGGACACCCAATCTTTCCCACCTTCATGTCTTTGGTTGTAAGGTCTTTATTCACAATAATGGGAAGTCTCACTTGGGAAAATTTGATCCTAAATCTGATGAAGGAGTATTCTTAGAATATTCTAGTGTTGGGAAGTCTTTTAGGGTGTTTAATAAGAGAACTTTAATGGTGGAAGAGACAACCCATGTAGTATTTGATGAGTCTGATCCTAAGAAACATGGAGTTGATAATGATGATGAGGTTGGAGAGATTACTAGTGGAGTAGAAAATTTGGGGAAGGGGGTAGAACACCAAAGTAATGAAAAAGTAGAAGAAGTCACCCAAGGAGTTGAAAATATTGATTTGGATGAAAGGATTGGACCTGCTCACACTTTGCCTAGAGATTGGAGATACTCTACAAGTCACCCCAAGGATTTGATCTTAGGAGACCCTTCTAGTGGAGTTAAGACTAGACATGGACTTAGGAAGGAGGTGAACCACTCTTCCTTTATCTCAATGACTGAACCCACCACCATTAACCAAGCTCTTAAAAAAAAAAAAACCAAGCTCTTACTGATGAGCTTTGGATTTTAGCAATGCAAGAAGAATTGAATTAATTTGTAAGGAATGATATTTGGGAGCTTGTAGAAAGACCTAAGGGATAAAGTGTAGTTGGGATAAAGTGGGTCTTTAAGAACAAGGTGAATGATTCAGGAGTGGTGATTAGGAATAAAGCAAGATTAGTGGCTAAGGGGTATAACCAAATAGAAGAGATAGACTTTGAGGAGACTTTTGCCCCTGTAGCTAAATTGGAAGCCTTTAGAGTGCTATTAGCCTTTGCCTATTATAAAGGATTTAAGCTTTTTCAAATGGATGTCAAGAGTGCCTTTTTAAATAGGGAAATAAAAGAAGATGTGTTTGTAGAGCAACCCCCAGGTTTTGAGAGTTCCCAATTTCCAAATCATATTTTTAAATTAAAAAAGGCTTTGTATGGGTTAAAGCAGGCACCAAGAGCTTGGTATGAGAGGCTTAGCACATTCTTACTAGAGAGGGAAATTTTCAAGGGGAGCGTAGACACCACCCTTTTTCTTAGGAGAGTTGGAGATGATTTACTCATTGTTCAGATTTATGTTGATGATATACTCTTTGGATCTTCTAATAAAAAATTGTGTGATAATTTTTCTAAAATAATGAGTAGAGAGTTTGAGATGAGTTTAATGGGAGAGTTGTCCTACTTTTTGGGGTTTAGAATAAAATAATTGAAGGATGGAATCTTTTCAAATCAAACAAAATACATAAAAGATATTTTGAAGAAGTATGAGCTGGATAAAGCTAAGCCAATTAACACTCACATGATTTCTAGTGCTCCATTGGATAAGGATCCAAGTGGTAAGTCTGTTGATCAGAAGAAGTATAGAGGCATGATTGGATCTTTACTTTACTTGACTGCGAGCCAACCTGATATTATGTTTAGTGTTTGCCTTTGTGCTAGATTTCAGGCTGACCCTAAGGAGTCTCACCTGACTGCTATTAAGAGAATTTTTAGATAACTTTTGGGGACCCAAGGCTTAGGGATTTGGTACCCTAGACACAACACTTCTTTTGAGATTATTGGTTTTTCTAACTCTGATTTTGCAGGATGGAAGGTGGATATAAAAACCACTTCAGGAACTTGTCAATTCATTAGACAGTCTTTGGTCTCTTGGTCTAGTAGGAATCAAAACTCTATTGCACTTTCCACTACTTAAGCTGAGTACATTGCTCTTGGAAGTTGTGTGTCCCAAGTCCTTTGGTTGAAACAACAGGTATTGGATTTAGGATTATTTGTATGCACCATCTCAATCTTTTGTGAGAACACTAGTGCCATATGCATCTCTAAGAATCCTATCCAACATTCAAGGACTAAGCACATTGACATTAGGCATCACTTCATTAGAGATCATGTGACTAAGGGAGACATTGAGTTACACCATGTAACAACTGAAAATCAATTGGCTGACATCTTTACTTAACAACTGGAATTCGACACTTTCAGTTCTTTAAGGACCAGTTTGGGTGTGATTGACATAAATGCATGAAACTTGATTTGTTAGTTACTTTCTTTTGCTTTTGTTTTTTTTTTCTTAGTTTTTGGAGTGTTTTACTTTCTTTTTTTTTTTCTCTTACTTAGTTTTTCAAAATCATCGCTGAAATGATAACATATTTCATGCTCTTGTTTTTGAAAATTTATAGTCAATGTGTTTTTCATCTCTTAATCTCTTAGATGGTAAAAATATTTTATTATTGTGTCTCTTTCTCTAACCTATTTTAGTGGCATGGTTTTCTTTTCTAATCAAAAATCCATTTCAAATTAAAGATTGTGTATGAAATTAAGAATTTTTCTTAAGCTTGCTTAAGCAAATCTATCTTGTATTTATAATATTTGAAGTTTTTTTATCACCTCAAGACCCCTCATTACTCTTGTCTTTTATTATTGATTCTGCTTGTGATAATTCTTCCTTATGTTAGAGAGAGAGCTTCTATTCTCTAATATCTAAGAAGATATACTCACAACTAAGGATTTTTTTTAGGAGGTTATAAAAGAGAATGTAGCTTGCAAAAAAAAAAAACAAAATTGGCCAATGAGGCCAACAAAAGAAGTACAAAGACGCCAAAATTTAAAATCTATAAAAAGATGCGCAAAGCGCCACTCAATTGACAAGAGGCATAAAATGAGCCCATTCAAAAGAAAGCTATTCTCTCTTTTTAAATCTTTTAGAACTTAGAAGTTTTGATTCTCAAAGGCTTGATTTCGATTGTTTCGCGATCGTGACAGATTTACTTTTGTTCATTATTTTATAAAAATATTTTTTCTTAAACCAAGTGATAAATTGATTCTTTTTTCTCATATTCAATTAATTTTTTGAGTTAGGTCATTGATTTCAAAAGATGATTCTACACTAAGAAAATGTTTGAGCAAAGGGTAACCATGGCCGATATTATACCACTCATTGGATTGTTGAGATTGTTAACTCATTAACCCACAAGTTTTTAAATCAATCACATAGAATACTACATCATTTTCATGCCTTGGTTAAAAAAATTTTGCTATTGGTCTTTTTTGTTCCCTCCTCCTTTTTGATATGTCAAAAGGGTGAGAAGTTTATAATGTTTTTACACATGTTGATCCCTAAATTTTACTGCCAACTGTCTTCGTAGTGTTTTGCCATCATCAAAAAGGGGGAGATTATTGCAAATCTATTTTCATGACTTATATTTTGATGATTGACAAATACTATTGATTCTCTTGGACTGCCTGTTACTTCTAACTTTTCAGGAATCGAAGATCGGACGAACAAACGAAGACAGTTCAAGATTGCGTAGGTTTAGGGTTGAGTCAGTCTGTACTTTGTTTTTTTCTCTTCTTGAGTCTATTTGTAATGATCAAAGAGACTGATGCTAAGTAACCCTACACACACATTTGAGAGACTTAGAATTTCTAATTTTACTCATATCGGCCAGGACGATATTTATATCGTTCTGGACAATCGGGCTTAAAACAGAAATCTAAACAAGGATTCTTAATTAAGGCAGCCATCATTAACAGATTGTCCTGGACGATACGTGTATCGGCTTGGAAGATAAGCTTAAAATAGAAAGAAGTTGCCTCCATAGATAATTAAGATATTCTGTATTTTTTAATAATCGGCCAGGACGATCATTGATCGGCCAGCACGATATTCATAGATTATGCCTTAATTGATCAGGAAATCAAGGGAGTAATTAAGGATGATTGATACGATCATATCGTCCTGGAGGATCTTAGGATCGGCCAGGACAATTTATTCAAAAACCTTAGTCACTTCTAGAAGATAAATATCGGCCAGCTCAAATTCAGGGCGCTGCTCTGGACGATTTTCCTCTGATTTGAACTGATCGGCCGGGACGATCGTGAGATCGGCCTGGACGATCAAGCCAATTTTAAATCGTCCAGTTTGTATTAAGGGCGATGCTCTGGCCGATCTTCTGAGATTTGTACTGATCGGCCAGGACGATGTCCATATCGGCATGGACGATATTGTCGGCAACTCGCAATTAATGAGCTCCTTTGAAGCTCTTCTATTTAAGAGCTCTTATTCAACATTTTGAATAATATTTTACTGCTGCCTTGACATGAGAAGGCCTTGAGGAGAGAAAGAGAGAGAGGGAGAGAGAGAGGATCTTATGAGGGGGGAGCTTATGAGGGGATTCACAAGGGTTGCTTCAAGGATCGCTCTGCTTCTTCTTCGTCTAGAGTTTCTCTTCCGTGGAAGGGTCGATAGAGGTAAGGAGTCAGCATCTTATTATGGTTCTCTGCCAGCTTCAGGAGGAAGCAAAAGGAGATAGGTTCTCTGCCTTGCCAGGGTGGCTAAAAGAGGTTCGTTGTAAAGGCTTCTCTACCTAGCTGTGGGGGCTAAAGAAGAGTCACGATTGTAGTGCAATACTCGGAGGGTGCCTCTGGGGAGTGGACGTAGGTCGAGTTGAACGAACCACTATAAATTTATGTGTTCTTATTTCTTGCTTCCGCACTTTAAATTTCTGCTTGTTTTTGTCTTGTGGTGTGATTTGGTTTTTGTTTGTGATCTTATTGCTTTTGTTTAAAAGAAGTTTTAAAATACCAATTCACCCCCCCCCCTGTTGGTTAGCTTGGGCCAGTTCTGTAGGGCTTAACATCCCTAACAAACTTTCATACTACAGTGCAAGCATAAACATCAAAAAAATTAAATAAAAGTAAATATGATAAGATTGATAAGATTTATTCTTGTGTTATTTATTTTAGGTGTAGGAAGCCAGAACATATAAAAAATTACCCTTCATGCAAATAAAAAGGATAAAAATAAGAAAATTATAAAAAGGACAAATGTTAAAAATCAAAAGATTTTGTGGGCAAACGTAGCTTCTGAATCATCATGCCTTCAAAGATGCATTATTTGGAAATCATTTCAGGAATGATCAAAGATTTTTAGCATCAGGAAGAAGACTGGGAGCCGTTTCTCTGGATTAATAAGGGCAGAATTAATCCACGGGTGCAGACTTTTATTTGGAGGCTTTTCAAAGATGTATTACCAATGTTCCAGTTTCTTGTTCATAGAAAATTACTGGAGAGCAATTTATGTCCAAGATGCAACGTTGGAGTTGAAGATTTGGAACACATTTTTTGTGATTGAATTAAAATCAAAGAGGTTATCAATACTATTAACAAATGGGGCTTTCAACTGCCGAAGTTTAACATCTTTTAGGAATATTGCAGGTGGATTCGTAATATTCATAAGAAGAATGGTATGATTCTTAATCTCTTTTTCAATATGGTTTATGTCTCTTGGAAGGCAAGGAACAAGTTGATTCATGACAACATTACTAAAAGCACAATATCAATTGCTATTCAAACAATTTGCCATTCATCGTACTCCAATATGATTTTTAATCAAATTCTAGAATCAAGGGATGTTAATTTGTCTTCTAGACTGTTGAATGCTTGGCATCCCCCTCCACCCGGTTGGTTAAAGATCAATGTAGATGCTTCACTTTGTTATTCTTATAAAGCAAGAGTTGGAGGTATCATCAGAGATTTCAAAGGAAGATTCTTGTTGGCTTTTGGGAATTCTTGTATCCATTGGGATATATACCAATTGGAATTTATAGCCATTAAATACTTGAAGAATATTATGAAAGATTGGATGTTCAAATACAAGGGAGCAATCATTGAGAGCGATAACTACAACGTCATCAAGGTGATTCAGAAGGCTAAGGATCACGACATCAAACAATCAGATGAGTTAAACTTTCTTCAAGAATTCAATCATGTTATCTTTAAACATATTAATAGAGAAGGAAATAAGCTAGCTGACTTGTGTGCTAGATATGGCCTTCTTAGTAGTTTTATTTGGGAAGATATTTCTTTGGACATGATTCTTCCTTCATTTTTTCAAATAATGAAGGAGGAATCTTCTTTGTAGCTCTCTTTGCATTTTCCTAGATTTTAATGCATCTTTGTTGTTTTCAAAAAAAAAAAGAATCATCATGTCTGAAGAAAGATGATGAGGTATAAAGTTTTGTTTGTGTGTTTATTTGTGTTATAGTTAATACATGAGTATATGTATTTTTGTTTATTTTTTCTTCACTGTAAATGTTTTTACTTTCCTTATTATTTTAGTGCTTTATTATTTATGTTTATAATTTTTTATTTTATTTTATTTTCATGAATATTTTTAAGAACACACTCTGATCATCACCCATAAACCACATCTCACATCATATTTGCATAAGAGAATCAATCACTTCTCACATTTTTTTTAAATTAAAATTTTACCTTCTTTCTACTTACTTTTTTTGTAAGTGATCATTAACTTTTCTAAACAATTGAAGGAATAAAATTGATAACTATCCATGTTCCTCTAACTCCTCGAGTGGTACTTTTTTTTGAATTAAAAATTATTTCAAATTAAGAATTGGACCAAGAAAAGAGATCTATTTCATCTTCCTACATTTCCTAATCTCATTTGAATATTTTTGCAATCAATAAATCTATTTCAAATTTTATTATCCAAGTTGTTTGTCTATATCATATGGATTAAATTTTAGTTTGTGATTTACTCTTCTCTATAAAAGAGAGTGAGTCTCTCTTTTCTTATATTTGAAAGATAATCTCATAACTGAGAATCTTTAAGGACTTAAGATTGAAGCATGTTTGCAAAGGTAAAAAGAGGTATAAAATGAGCCAAATATAAAAAGATGCAGAATATTCACCAAATCAATTACAAGATGCACAAAGTATATTAAAACTTAAAAGATGCATAAAGTGTGTCAAAAATTGATAAAGATGTACAAAATAAGATCATAATAAATTAGTTTCCCTTCCTATCAAGTCTTTAAATCTTAGATAAACTCATGTGCTAATTGATCTCATCTACACTTGAATTAATTTTAGAATCATAATTTCTAGTTTATCACTTTGCAATGATATTCTTTTAAGATATATTTCTGAAAAGAAGTTTGAAAAGATCACATTTTCATTTTAATTTATTTTCTAAATTAGATTTTTGTTTAAAAAGGAATTTAACATGTAAAGAGCCTGAGCTATGGTTGATAAAATTCAAAATTTCCAACTTTTTTTTTATCTTTGTGTGATCAATTCATTTCAAACAAAATTTTTGAAAAAATCAAGTGGTAACTTTTTCATTTTGAGAAAATTAATTGAAATTAATTAATTCTTCTTAAACATCACCACCACCTCCACCTGATTAGAGTCTATATGATATTTAGTTTGTTATGTGTGTTCTATCTTATTTTTTATATATTTTTCTTTTTTTTTTTTTTTGATAATGTCAAATGGGGAAAATATGTTTGACTAGTTGAATTTATATTTAAGTTGCATAAGATCATCTTATATTTGCATTAGTTTATCTATTATTCGGGTTTGAAAAGTTTTTTTTAATTTTTATTTATTTCGATATAAAAAAATTAAAAAAAAAACTTTTTTGATTTCTCCTATTTTTAACATAATTATCTTTGTAAAGAGAAGATCAGGATAAAATATTTTTAATTTTATAAATTCAATCATTAATATTTGGGAAAAAGTGGCTAGTGATATTAAGAATATTGTAAAAGATGTGCTTGGAGTATCAAAGGGAAAAGCTCCTAATAGTAAAAATAATTGGTGGTGGAATTCAAATGTGCAAGAAAAGATTAAGAATAAGAAGATTTATTATAAAAATTAGTTTAATTTTAAAAATTCTAATAATTAGAAAAAAATATAAAGAGGCTCGTAAGGAATCTAAGATAACAATATGTGATGCAAAGACCTTAGCATTTAGTGATTTATATAATAAATTAGATACTAAGTAGGGAGAAAGATATATGTATAAGTTAGCCAAACAAAGAGATAGGAGTAGTAAGGATTTAGTTCAAGTAAAATGTATTAAGGACGAAGATCAAAAAATACTATTCTTAGAAGATGATATTCAACAAAGGTGGATGAGATATTTTGCTAAACTTTTTAATGAAAATTGTGATAATAAGATTGATTATAGTGACCTTAGCACCCTAAATGAAAATAAAGATTTTTATTTTTATCGTCATATTAGTAAAATCGATGTTAGAGAGAATTTAAAGAAAATGAAGGGTGAAAAAGTTGTTGGACCTAATGATATTCCAATAGAGGTGTGGAAATGCTTAGAAGATAAAGGAATTTCTTGGCTTTCTAAACCTTTTAATACTATTTTGAAGACTAAAAAATGCTAGATGAGTGAAGAATGACTATGTTAATTCCTATTTTTAAGAATCAAGCTTATGTGAATTATAGAGGAATTAAATAAATGTGTCATACTTTAAAATTATGGGAGTGAGTTATGGAGCATAGGTTGTGGCGTGATATTAATGTTTCTCAAAATCAATTTGGATTCATGCTGGGTAGGTCGACTATGGAAGCCATACATTTATCAAGAGATTTGATGGAGAAATATAGAGAAAATAAAGATGTTCTACATATTATATTTATTGATTTAGAAAAAGCATATGATAAAGTTTCAAGAGAAGTGCTATGGAGAGTTCTTGAAAAGAAAGGAGTTAATAATGCTTATATTCAAATCATTAAAGATATATATGCAAGAGTTATTACTTGTGTTCAAACACAAGGTTGTTTGACCAATTATTTCCCTTTTTGGTTGAGTTACATCAAGGATCAGCCTTAAGCCCATATCTTTTTGCTTTAGTCATGGATGTTCTCACTAGACATTTGCAAGAGGATGTACCTTGGTGTATATTTTTTGCTGATGATATTCTTCTTATTGATAAGACTGGAGAGGGAGTTGAAAGTAAACTTGAATTATGGAGGTCAACATTAGAGACTAAAGGTTTTCACTTGAGTAGATCTAAAATAGAATATATGGAGTATAATTTTAGTAATAATAGACCTAGTGAGGGGATTGTGATTTTGGGCAATCAAATCATTAATAAGAGTACACACTTAGATATCTTGGATTTATTGTTCAGAGTGATGGAGAAATAAATGGGGATATTATCAACAAAATTTAAGTTGGACGGTTGAAGTGGAGGAATGCATCGGTCTTGTTGTGTGATAGAAAAGTATCCCTCAAATTTAGGGAAAATTCTATAAGATGCTAGTGAGGCCTGCAATGCTTTGTGGTGCTAAATGTTGGCCATTAAAAGAGAAGCATAATACTAAGTTAAGTGTTGCAGAGATGAGGATGGTGAGGTGGATGAGTGGCTTTACCCTTATAGATAGGATACTAAATGAGCATATACGTGAAAAGATTGGAGTAGCTCCAATAGAAGATAAGATTAGAGAGAGTCGCCTTAGATGGTTTGGTCACATAAAACGGCGGCCTTCCAAGGACCCGGTTAGGAGAGTAGAGGTATTACATTTGACTTATGTTAAGAAAGGTAGAGGCAGACCTAAAAAGACTTTATTAGAAAATATTAGAAATGGCCTTTCTTTATTAGATTTAAACAAGAATTTAACCTTTAATAGGACACACTGGAGAAAAAGGATTCATGTAGCCGACCCCACGTAGTGGGATAAAGGCTTGATGTTGTTGTTGTTGTTGTAATCAGTAATATTTGGCATCATAAAAAAGATGAGATTATTGCAACTCAAGCTCACGAGTTTTTATTTTTGATGATAACAAATATTATAGCTCATATTCTTATGTCTAATTGTATTTATAATGTATATTTGTTTATGTCTGTACTAATATTTCAGGAACATCATGCACCATCGAATGAAAATTATAAGCTCAAAATTAGATAGAATAGGCTCTCTTGTAAAGATTTGTATAATATTCATGGATATAATTTTTATTTCTTAAGTCATGTTCTAAGGGTGTATAATAATTTGATGATCGTTTATACACACACTTAAGAGGAGTGAGATTGAGTCAAAACTAGAAGCTCAAATTTTGAACTAATTATATTATACGATTTATATTATATTGTATAATCAGCTCATCTAACTAATTATATTTATCAATTTAGGACATTCATGATGATTAGTTATGATCATGAAAAATAGTTGTCAATTATAGTTTAGGAAAAAATTAGAATTTCATATTTTATTCTAATTATCAAAGATGATGTACATCATACTAGATGATCTATGACAACCATGCCTAAATTGATCCTATGATTGGTCAATCGAATTGGCTTAATTTTAATATTCTGATTGTATTGTATGAACTAGATCATACTGTATGATCAACATGGATATTTTTTATCATCCCATGTTTCATCCTGGATGAACAGCATTTTAGTTGAACTAATCATCTTAGATGATCTCAAAATCATACTTGACGATATGTTCAAATACTTGAACTAATTGTATAGTGTATGTATTGAGTCTTTATTCTTCTAGAGAAAATTTGAAGAGAGATCCTTAAAAGGGAGAGAGAAAAATATGGAATTTGAGAGGGAGAAAATTCTTGTGGGTTTTAAGAGAGTGTGGAGGGGGTTTCACATGGTTGCTCAGACAAGCTTACATCTTAATACTATTAGATTAAATGTTTATCTTTAGAGAAGTTTTGTAAGGAATTAGATCTCTTTGTTGTCAAATGACTTTGCTACTTCACCGCATCGAAAAGGGTAAAAATAATTCAAGATTCTCTTCCTGTGAAAGGATTGTTAGTCCTCTATCATCTCCTAGATGGAGAAAAAGGATTAGGGTACTCTGTCGTATCTGGGAAGGTGAAAGTAATTTTGTTAGGGCTTCTCTACCTAGCTATGGGGGCTAAATGAGAGTCACTAAAGATTTAGTGTAATACCTATAATGGGAGATTTTGGAAAGTAGACATAGGTTAGATTAACCAAACCACTATAAATCTCTAATATGCTTATTCTTTATTTTGTTTTTTTTGAACTTTATTTTTCACATTAATTTTTAGATATAACTGTATGGTTGAAATCTGTGATTGATATTACATTGTATTAATTATATATTTTCAGATTTTGAAATATCTTTATGAATGGGATTTTTCTTTATGTTTAAATAAGTTTTCTAAATCATGAATTCACCCTCCTCTTGATTAGCCTTGGGACTACTTCTTTAGGGTTTCACAACCCTCAAGAACTTTTAAAAAAGCTACATCCAAAGAGCAGGAAAGACCAAGCAAAACCAGAAGCAATCAAAAATTGAGGACACATAAGACGGAAGATATAAGAAGACTCAAAAAATAGAGAAGTAACAATACACAAAATCCAGCACCAAAGGTAAGAAAGAAACAACATACAGCAAGCCAACATGAAAACTAAAAAACTAGCTAATATAAGGGAATCCAACACATCCAAAAGATAACTCCCATTCAGAAAATGGGGAACATTATAAGGTTAAACCAAAATAGACCACTATAAAGAGAGCCTTCATTCGCCAACCAAAGAACACAAACATTACCCACCTTTTAAATAAAAGGAATCCTAATAGCAAACTTAGAAGATCTTTAATTTTTAATATGTATAAAATAAATAAGAATTGAGGCAAGAACCCTCCTTGATAAGAGATATTTAATTCACATAATCATATTCAATCCATAAATATTGGATGTTAAAAAAATCGCAAATCCTTAAACTATTATACAAAGTTAAAAAGTTAACAGCTAAAGCATCAGTCTTAGAATAGGATGAAGCAATGCCAAAAATGAAGTTACCCTATTGATTATGAATCAGACAACTAAAATCACACCTAGAATAAAAAAAATAGCTGTATGAATGTTAAGTATGAATTCACCAGAAGAGGGGTTGAGAAACTTTACAGGCCAAGAAATTGGATAATGAATAATATTATCATAGTTTAACTTAAAATAGGATAACCACTTACTCCTCCCACTAAAATTCCTTGTAGTTAACACAAAAGCCTTAAAAGCTGCTATATTTTGAAATCCAAATTTTAAAGAACCCTTTGGTAACATATCTTAATATCCTTATACATAAAATTATTTCATCCCTCCCTAAACATCGAAAAGTCAAGTAAGGGAATAACAATATTAATATGGCTTTTAGCTTTCTTCTGAAACCAACCATATAAGAAGGCTAAAACATTGTTCATAGTAAAGCTAGTGTTAAATATCAAGCCTCTCTGTAGAGCAAATCCAAACATAGTCTACTACAGGACCATTAAGAAACACAGGAGGTATAATTTCAAAAGTAAAACAACATTAACATTTGGAAGCCAACTTATATAATATATATATATATATATATATATATATATATATATATATATATATATATATATATATATATATATATATATATATATATATATATATATATATATATATATATATATATATATATATATATATATATATATATATATATATATAACATTTGGAAGCCAACATAATACAACTTTAGAATCTACTATTAACAAGAATAAAACCTTTTAAAATTCTCAAAGTTAATAAAGATGAATTAATTACAGCAGTAGAATTCCAAATTTAACCAAAAGCATAAGTAGTACTTTCTTGTATCATAAAAAAATGCAAAGTATTCTGAAGTTTGAACATACCATCATGAGATAACTAAGCAGAATTTGATCATTGCAATTCACATTAATAGGGATATCACAAATAATATCTACTAAACTTTGAGGAACATAAACCAACAGCGACTAGTGGACCACTTAGAACTAAAGTGTGCATGCATACAATCTAACGCATATAATCATAAATTTCCTTATTCTATAAAAATTTAAAAAAATCCTCAACATAAATAGACAATAAATATAAATTAATTTTTAAAACTATTTTTGATGTTTGTTTTAAAACTAAGGCTTCGTTTGGGACAACTTTCTTTCTACTTCTTAAAGCAGCTTCTAGTACAAAAAATATTTTTGTACTAAAAAGCTGCTTTAAGAAACAGTAAGAAAGCCGTCCCAAACGAAGCCTAAGTCTCCCATGAGTTTGAGTTTTCTATTGTTTTGTTAGGATCATAAATGTTATTTCATTTAACTTATGTTATCATATCCAATATGCATGCCTTTTATTTTTTATTTATTACTTTTAATCAACCACATCATCCTCTTATATGTGTTGGATTCATGTGGCTCCTATAAATATTTTCATATCATAAAAATTCAATGCAATTTATCATAATTTCTAAAAGTTTAGGACATGTAATGCACATTGTTCATAAATTAACAGACCAATATATTATTTATAAATTAAAAAAACATATATTTCCATTAGCAATCTTTTATTATTGTTTCTTATACCTAGTATGTTATTGTTAAGGTTATATATCATCAAATATTGGGGGGTCTTTTAAGCAAATTAAATTCATACTAACACACACAATAAATATGCATGTTTTGAATTCAAGACCTTTTGATTCAAATAAAATTTAATTTTTCAAACAAAAAAAAACCTTTTGATTGGAAGTCTAAACTCTATCAAGATGAGCTACATACTCTTTATTTGCATATATGTTTATTATTTTATTTTATTTTATACAATATTAAGCTTTGGTATTTTCTTTGAATTTCTAAAATAAATACATATAAATTTAATCTATATTGAAATGAAAATATACATAAAGCTTTTATAGGCTGAAGTGTCAAGAGGATGGATACTTTAAAAGTTACATTCATGAAAGAGATCCGAATCCACAGTCCCCATCTTTCCCTCTCTCAATGATCTGTCGCTCTCCGATGCGCTCAGCCCGAGATAATCACAGAGGGCCTCAGACCTATCACCACCCAATCTTCCCTAGAGAGAGAAAGAAAGACTCCATGCAACTATTTCCGCCCGAAAGAAAAATGTTCTTTTTGATCGTTTCACCATAAAAATGCTAAGAACAAAAACAATAAAATGAACTAAACATTTTAACAAGAAGCTCACAGAATATATAAATTTCCAATAACTTAGTGATTAATTCTCTTACATTAATAACTCAGTTTTTTGCCAATTTTAAGCCGTGATTCATACATAGAAAAATTCAAAAATCTAATTTAATTTTTAATTTAACTGATTTTTTTAATTAATCCACTTTTTTCGCCAAAAACAAACAATCAAAATATAATTATTTAAATCGACAGGTTAACATTTCAAACCAAAAAACCTTGAGGGGGATAAGTCTAGCTTGTAATAAATAAAAGTATTCAGAGCAAGAAAATGGCCGTATTATTAAACGCGGTCAGACATGGCACGCGAGGTAGTACGCACAACCCTTTGGCCATTGCCCGATAATGGAAACCCAGCTGCTACTTTTTTCCTCCCCAGCCTTACATGCCTTCAATTCGTCTCTTCTGCCTCCATTTTTATAAGCTTACTTTGAACCTTTTCCTACCCTTATCAATCTCATCTCTTTTGCTTCTGTTGCTTCGGAGAAGGAGAGAAAGAACGAGAGAGATCCATGGGGAGGGGGAAGATAGAGATAAAGAAGATAGAAAACCCTACGAACCGGCAGGTTACTTACTCGAAGAGGAGAGCTGGGATCATGAAGAAGGCGAGCGAATTGACAGTTCTCTGTGACGCTCAGCTCTCACTTGTAATGTTCTCGAGCACGGGCAAGTTCTCTGAGTATTGCAGCCCGTCCACTGAGTAAGTTTGCTATTGAACGTTTTTTTTCTTCTCATTTTCTTTTGCTCTTCGATTTTCCCATTCTTAGGGTTTCTGTTGCTTACGTACACCTATTGCTTCCAGCTCGAAGAGTATATATGATCGTTACCAGCAGGTGTCCGGCATCAATCTGTGGAGCGCGCAGTACGAGGCGAGTGTTCTATATTAGACAAAACAGTATAAGGAGTTACTTGCATATAAAAAATTTATAAGGAATTCATAAGAGTCGAAAAATAATAATAATTCTTTTTTTATATATTTATATGATTACTTCGTATTTTTTATTAGTATTTATGGTCCGGTGTAACATGGTAGGATGGCGGAGAATTAGACGTCCAAGCCTTTTTTTTTTGGAGTAATAAAATTTTTTTTTTGGGTAATTTTTTTTTATGTTATACTTATTATCCAAGCCTTTTTACTCTCAATTATATTTACAAAGAAGCCTTTGTCTTTGATAATGATTTACCTCTGAAAATGTGTAAATCTAAAAAAGATAATTATTATATTATTAGAACTTCTTAATAAATCTGAATCTTAGTACATATTTCTTCGCACACATAACTTCTGATGCAAAGCAAGATTTGTAAGGTGCTTTTTTTTTTTCTTCTTTCCTTAAAAATCTGTAAGGAATTTCTCATATAATTCTTTTCCATTTCTTTCCAAACTCTAATATTTTTTGACATTCTTTTTGTGATATTTTTTGAAACTAATAAGTTCATTGCTTCATTAATCGGAGCAGAAGATGCAGAATACGTTGAATAATTTGAAGGAGATAAACCACAACCTAAGGAGGGAAATAAGGTGGGGCAAAGAGTTTTGTGTTACAAGTAGCTAAGAAACCTATATTCTTTAATGATTTCAATAGGATTTCTCTATTTTTGGAGCTTCCGTCTTCCTAGTTCATTTTTTTGTTAATTTTCAGTTGCATTTGATTAATCTTTTTTGAAATATTTGTCGTCTCATGATCACTGTTAATGAGAAGGCAAAGGATGGGCGAGGATCTTGATGGGCTGGAAATCAAGGAACTGCGTGGTCTTGAGCAAAATATGGATGAAGCCCTGAAGCTTGTAAGGAATCGAAAGGTGAGGTCCCAAATTGTGTCCAAAAAAAATTCATTTACTACTTTTCTCTCGAAGTTTTTTCCTAGATAATTCTTTCCTCTTAAGATCTTTTGCTTTTTTCCCCTGGCATGTAAATGCTTGTCGTAGTGATTTCTATGGTTTTATGTAGAACAACTAATGAATAATTTTACATGGCTAATTAGAAAATTGTGTTGTTCGTTTAAATAATTTACTATGATCAAATAAATACAAGTATTGTGCAAGTGTTGATCCGTTTTCTTTTGTATAAAATTGAATCAAATGTTGAAAATTTGGAAGAAGATTTCTATCAAATGCTGTAACATACATTTTATTAATTTTGAAAATTCTCTATCAGTATGTACACTGTTAATGCATGTTTGGCGATTGGTTGCTAATACTTTGAATTAATTTTTGGCAGTATCATGTAATCAGCACGCAGACAGATACCTACAAAAAGAAGGTATTTATCCTTTTTCTTTTATTTAGATTAATCATCAAAACACCTTTCGGTAGTGCATCCAGCATTTTCTTATACTAGATCAAACTTGCCGTTTTTGTTTAGTAACATTCAACATAAAAAATTTAATAGAACATTTATTTAAAAAATTGATCTTTTGTAAGGCTGTTATATTTATGAGCTTAATGTATTGCTAATTTAGTATGATGAACATGAAATTTCATAATACTAATTTTGACGCTATAGATTTGATTGAATAGTATGTTTCAAATATAATATTATAGAAAAGAAAAAAATAAAGGGAGAAGATAATGAACCATCCTATCATAAAATTATATATATATATATATATATATATATATATATATATATATATATATATATATATATATATATATATATATATAATGTACTGGGCAACAGACATCTGAAACACGATTAGTTTGCCACTCATCCTCCAGCTTTCGTGCTTGGACTTTGTGTTCTACAGAAAAGCCATTTCCCATGTTGATATTGTTAAATTTCATATAGATAACCATAATTCCTCGACCTTTGGTCCTTTGTTCTCTATTGTTAGAGACCCTTCCGCATAGAAAGGAAACCAACAATTATTTTTTCAAATGCTGAGGTTGAGAACCTCCTCGTCCCTTCCGAAATCTCTCAAGTGCAGTTCGCCTTGTGCACGCAGTCGTTAGAAATCATTCGTAAGTTTTTCTTTGCGCTTAGCATTTACAGAAGACACGTTTTTATTCAACTCCATCGAGAGAACTATTCAAGAAGTTTTTGTCGACGCTCTTACTCGATTTAATTGGTTTATTATGGGGCTCTTTAATGTTTACTCCAAACTTTAATGAGAAAACTGAATCCCTCATGTTATTTCCATTTGCTTTTTTTTCCTTAGCTCAGGTCCACTTTATATTAACCATTTATTTTTCACTCTATTGAATATATCTTTGGAGACTAACTAAATTTTTTTTTTGTGACTGTTAATATTTCCTGGCATTCCACTGGTGGAATGCTTATAGAGCTCGCCGTTACAAAAAAAAAACAGTGATTTGAGTTTTCACAGTATTCAAATGCGGATGTTGATAAATTTTCTGCTTTCGGTTCTTGTTATCATATCACTGGTAACACTTTTCAGGACAGTTCTAAGCTTCATCTTGAGTTCAAATTTCAGGAAAACAAGAAATCCATGCTGAACACCTCAGCAGCTAATTCCTCTTAGTAAAATAACATTATTGCTATCGCTCCCCATAAATCTATTTTTTTTTTAACCTATACTTTCAACATCATTTACCCATCGTCCAAGAGTGATCAACAGATTGTTAAAAATAATATCACTTCTGAGGTCAGCACTCAATTGAATACCCCAATTCCATAATGCTGCTTTGGAACTCAAATATGTTTCGAAATGAAAGTAGATTTGTTTCAATTCTCAAACATATTTTACTCTCTCTGAACGATTCCCTCTTATTTCGGAACCTACTCAACCCACCTTACAGAAATTAAAACCTTTTTCAAACTCACTTCACACAGCCCTCCCACAAACGAAGTGCGCCAAAAACCATATTTCTCCCTTTGGTGATGATGCAGCTCTCTAAATTAACCGTCTCCTTAATCACCAAAAAATAATAATAATAATAACAATAAACAAATAATTAAAAACGTAACCTTAAACACCATTCAACCAATGTATCTGCACTCACGGTGCTTTAAAATTAGATATCATTGAGCATTTCTATCGCCAGCTACTCCTCAACCAAGACCAGCTTCTTCTGCGACTCATGTTGAGGTTCTCAAAATCAAACGGCAGAAGAACTGCCCCATGACCATGGATCAATTAACTTAGCATCTACCATTACTCACAAACCTATCTCTTTCATGTTGCTTGTCAAGAGCGTACCTTTTCTTGGACTGATGTTATTAGAGACCCGCCGTCAAATCTTCTACTCGAGGTTATTGAGAAAGGGCTTTATTAAAACTTCGTTTAATGAAATGGATCATTTGACAAAGACGAGGTTTTGTTCTTTTATTTTTCTTAAACGAAACGACATCTCACTAATGCTCCGAGAGCTAAAATTAAAATAGAAAAAAAAAACTTATAGAGCACAGGTTTCCTACTAAGAAACACGAAAAATCAAAAGTAAAACAAGGTTGGTACGGTAAGAAGCCAAACCCAAAAATAAGCGCAAGCATGAATATGCTATAAGAACAATTAGGACCTCCTAGAGAAGCATGCAAAAACAAAACAGTAGACCATAGAAGATACATATTCCATGAAATTCCGAAGCTGGTATTGTCCCAAATTGTTCACAACCAAATGACATTGGGGCAACAAATCACATGAAAATGTAAAAAACCATAAAAGATGCACCATAGCAAAAAAGATACACTAAAAACAATGTAATGTCAAAAGAAGGAGGAAAAATGGCGGGAGGCAAAACAACACATCAAATAAAAAATCACCCATCCAACATATACCAAGCTAACAATTACTGCATCAATAACAATAGAAAAATTAATTAGTACAAAATAAGTGGGAAAACATACAATTTAGAATATCTTAGCAACAAAAGATAAGTAGCAAAATAAGAAAAACTGAATGGCCAAATAACAACACAATAAAAAGTCAAAGAAAATGAAACATTAAAACCAAGGAATCACTATAGAACCTGCTCCAAATCATTCAAACAATAAAACATAACTATACATAACACACAAGTAGAGAAAATAAACGGAAACAAAAACTAATAGTCACAAGAAACAAGAAGACAAAAATACTACAATAGCAAGAGTTCCATAAGTATGTAGATATTAGCAAGATAAAACCAAAAGATAGTGAAAAACCAAGTAAAGACAAAATCCCCTATGAAAAAAAAAATATAAGGATGGTGAAAGTAACTTAAAATAAAATAGAAACAGGCTATTAAAAATAGAAGCAAAATCATGAAAAAGCAAGGCATTAAGATCTAATATTTGGAATTACTAAAATTATAAGCTTGATCATGCCTTTGAGGACACTAAGGTTAGAGTCATTGTAAAAATAAATCTTGTTAGAAGACTTAACCCTTCCTTAGCTAACCAATAGACACAAGCATATCCTACCCTCCAAATATGAGAAATCCTATAATTCACTTTGTTAAGCAAGGCTAAACTCATATTGAACTGGTAAAATAACTTAGCATTGTGGAATTTATTAGAACTAATTGAAGAGACCTATATTTTAGAATTAGATTCAATCTAGGCGCTATTCATAATATTTTTTTCAATGCAAAGTAAAAGACTCATATAGAGAGCACTCAATTCAGTAAATAGGATACTCTTATAGATAGCACTCAATTCAGTAAATAGGATATTCCCATTAGAAAAAAAATAAAAAAATAAAAAAAAATAAATAAAAAAAAGGATATTCCCATTAGGGATTCTAGAAGCAAAGCCAAAAAGCAAAATACATTAATGGTTCCTAATCTAACCACCACAACCAACACCTTTTTTTTTCAAAGAACCATCAACATCGAGTTTAAACTCGTGTATTTGAGGTTTGATCATGTCACAAATTTGTGAAATTTGATACTGTAATAATTTTAGCAATTATATTAAAAATGGATCCAACAACTCTTTCTATTCAAATGCATGGATTTCAAAACTTTACCAGTAAAAAGTTGCTTAACTTTGGATTTTAAGCCAATCATAATCTTTTTTTAATTCATTTTGGTATTGTTGTACTCACAGTTGTTTCTCTTCTCTCCAACCACAAGGATTTGGTTGACCCTTATTTAGGTATTAATTTCTTTTTAAAGATTAGAAACAAATTCTTTTAGTTATATATTAAATGGGGACATAAGGCTCATTGTATAGAGACTTATGGGATAAACCCTTACTAGTATAAAAGATAGTGGAAAACACTCGTAGATTTTTTTAAAGGGGCCTCCTTTGATAAGCTCTCATTTTATAAAGGCTTCAGAATTCACCAGCTAATATAATATTTATAAGATATAACCTAATATAATGCTAAGAAATAGTGGCAAGTTATGACCTACTTCATCATCTTAGATGTTTCAATCAATTGATACCTTCTCTTTTAGCTTCCTTTTGTAAAAAGAAGTTATAATTTTCTTAATATATATAATCTTTTGTAATTGATCTCTTATCTTTTATAATCTTTATATGATTTGATCCCTATGAAATATATAGGAATACTTGTATAGTCTTAGCATAACTATTGAAGATGCAAGCTTTTTATTATTTCCATTTTATCTAATTGAAGTTAAATGTTATAGAAAGAAAATTCATTCCTGGAACAAATAAATATCAATTTAACATAATTAGAGTAATTAAAATTTTTCTTAGAATATATTAATGATTAAGAATGCTATTAAATTTTTAAAAAATAAATACATTTAATACTTTTTTCATTGAAGCTTATTGTATAATAAATGCTCTTGCTTATCAAATCCACCATCTGATGCTAGTTACGTAGGTTAATATTATGAGGCTTAAGAAGGCTAGTATAGGTTTGCATAACTAGATGATTTGATATTATAAGATAATGGTGGTGGCAGATAATAGCTAAATTATGCCTATGATGGATGGCAATAATAGATAAGCCAATATTGGGGTGATGAAAATAAAGAAAATTAATAAGATGGTCCAGTATGTGTTTGATTTAAAGAGTGGTAGAATGAAATGGTAGAGATAAATTATTTGTAAGAGTGGAAGAGAATATGAGAAGAGATGAGGAATTTCTACTAGATTTCTTTCTCTTGCACATCAAAATGACAAAGCTAAAGGCCTTTTTATACTTTTACAATGATCATTCTTGAAACACAATCAAGAGATTTTCATAATAAAAGTTCAACTAACAACTATCAAAAGTTATTTCATATTCTAGAGATATCTTCCATATAATTTTCTAGAAATAAACAATACTTGCTATTTTTTTGGTTATATTTTCAACACTCCACCTTAAACAAAAATTTTATCAACCACTTCAAGAAGTATCCTTAATTTTATATATCGTTCTGTAGCTAATGACTTTATTAAAATGTCTGTAATTTGATCTTCAATTTTCACAAACTCCACTTGAACTTCTTTATCCTTGATCCGATCTCTTATATAATGAAAACAAACATCAATATGTTTACATCTCTTATGATAAATTAGATTTTTTTAATAATGTAAGCTATTGTTGATTTATTATAAACATAATTTTTTGTAGCTTCAACTTGAGAATATCCAATCTTATTCAGTAGCTTCCTCAACCATATTGCATTAAGTACACATGATGATGCAACAACATATTCATCTTCACAAGTACAGAAAGAAATAAATAGTTATTTTTGTGAGCTCCAAGAGAATACAGTGTCACCCATATAAATAAAAATATGCTTATACTTTTTCTATCATCTGGATCTCCAGTACAATCACAACTTGAATATCCTGAAAGTTGATATTCATTAGAATAGAATATAAAAGTCTATAATTTTTTGTACCTTTAATATATCAAAGAATTCTCTTGGCTTCCTTCAATTGTGTCTTAGTGGGATTTTCCATGTAGCGGCTAACAATTTCAAATGTATATATAATGTCTAATCTTGTAATTATTGGATATCATAGGCTTTCGATCAAACTTTTGAACATAGTTTGCTCTACTATCTTTACTTCTTCTTTATTTGATAGTTTGATTCCACATCCCATTGGAGTGTTTATCAAATTACAATTCACCATGATAAATTTCTTTAGAACTTCCTTTGCATATATTTCTTGTGTTATAAATACTCCTTTATTTTGCTTTACTTCAATTTCAAGAATAAATAAAATGAGTCCAAAATATGTCATCTTAAATTCTTTTGCAATAGTTGCTTAAACTCCTTGAAATAAAGAGGATTATTTTCAATAAAAAAAAAGATCATCCACATATAAACAAGTAATATATCTCAATTATTACATTTCTTCACATGGAGAGCATTCTCATAAGGGCATTGGATATAATAATTTTGTTTGAAGTATGAATCAATTCTTGCATTTCATATTCTTGTAGCCTGCTTTAACTCATATAAAGCATTTTTTAATTTATAAAATTATATTCCAATTTCTATTTGACATAATTTTTTTTTTTCAATGACTCCATTTAAAAATGTATATTTAACATCCATTTGATAAATAGACCAATTATTTTGTGAAGTAAAATAAATAATTAAGTAAATTGTTTCCATACGAATAATAGGAGTAAATACATCATTGTAATCGATGCCTTCTTTCTTATTGTATCCTTTTATTACTAGGCATGCCTTAAACTTTTCTAATTCACCTTAATTTTGTATTTTTTTTCTTCACTTTGTATACCCATTTTACAATAATAGCTTTATGCCTTTTAAGTAATGTTGTGAACTCCCACATTGCATTTTTTTCTAGAGATTTGATATCTTCATCCATAGCATATCACCATATTTCTTCTTTTATGGCTTCTTAAAATTCTAATGGTTCATTATTTAAAAGTAAGCAAATAAAATGAAGCTCGCCAATTACTTCATAAAACTCTCTTGAATTTCTTGTCTTCCTTTGTCATTGATTATCTTCAAAAGTATTTAGAGAATGTGAATCTTGTAAATTTTTAGGCAATTGTTTTTCATCTTGTAGCTCCCTAGATACTTGATCTTCCTTTTGACTATCTTTATTTTGCCAATCCTATGCTCCTTCATCAAACTCTACATCACTGCTAATTTTTTTTTCAAGTTTTAAAATCAAATAGTTTATAAGATTTAGATTATTACTCGATGAAGATGAGTTTGGAGTTTTTGTCATCCAACTTAGTCCTTCTTTGTTCAAGAAAATACACATATTCAATGCTCCCAAACACCTTCAAATGAGATTTATATGGCTTTCTTCCTATCCATGTTTCTTGTGGTGTCATATCTTGTAAGCTTGAGGTTGAGCACCGATTGAGTGTATAGCTGGACAACACATATCACCTCCTCGGCCCAAAATTCATTAGGCATGTTCTTTCTTTTGATCATGCTTTGTACTATATATATTTAGAATAGTGTAGTTTTTTCTCTCCGATACTCAATTTTGTTGTGGGTGAAAAAGGTGCTGTTAATTGATGTTGAATGTCACGTTCTTCATAATATTCTTTGAATGCTTTGGACACAAATTAGCCTTTTTGATCTGATTTGATGGATTTTATTGAAAACCCACTTTCTTTCTCTATATTTTCTTTGAACATTTTAAACATAATGAAATAATGATTTCTCTATTAAAAAATAAATAATGTTTTTCTTGAATAATCGTCAACAAAACTTAATAACTATCAATCATCACAAAAAAGATGTTGGGGTAATGGGTCTTCATACATCCATGTTGATTATTTCAAGAAGCTTCTTTGCTCTAAAGCTTGCTTCATTTGGAAATCTCTTTCTAGGTTGTTTTTCAAATACATAACCTTCACAAATGTGATTTGAATGATTGATATTTAGTAACCCATATATATTATTTAATTCTCCAAAATTTAAATGCTCAAGACTCATATGTCAAAGCCATGATGGATATTTCACTCATGTCTTTAAATATTTCATTACTCCATTTTTATATTAAGAATAAGCATCCTATTATTTGTCATCTCCACTTGGGCAATTAATTCATTTGAATTATTTTTAATTGTGAACTTTTTATCCTTCATATGAATGTTAAATCCTTTCTCAAGTAATTGCCCCAAGCTTAAAATATTACTTTTCATATCCAGCACATAATAAATATTAGAATTAAATTGATAAGTTCCATCTTTAAGAAGAATCAGGATTTTAACTTTTCCTTTTACCAAAAATTTTGAAGAGTCGCAAAAATAAATTTGACTCTCCATTGGCTCCATTTTTATGAACATGTTTTTATCCTTGCACATATGATTACTTATTCCAGTGTCTAATTACCAATAATTTTCTTTTTTATCTTCTTATCCTTTCACTACTAATAATAAAATTTGTTCCTCTTCCTTATCTTTAATGAAGTTGTCTTTCTCTTGATAATGATAATATTTAGAAGCATAATGACCAAATTTCTTGCAAATATAACAACAAATATGAGATTTTTTGTCCCTTTATAATCTTGGCTCTTTCTTCTACTCTTCATTTCTTGAGTTTTAACTTTCTTCATTATTTCTTTGATATCCAATACATCCTCATCCACGTCTTCGGCCTCTTCCAAAGTCACAACCACGACCTCGATCTCGACTACGGCCTTCTCCATAAATATCTTGATCATTTAAATTATCTTTATATTTTGTATCGTCTTTGTCACCTTTTAATGAGAATTTTGATTGGAGAACTTGTTTGATAGTATCCTATTTTTTCTTATTTACTTGTGATCATAAATCATTAAAAAGCCCATTAGTTGATCAACAGTCATTGTGTCTAAATTTTAAGTTTCCTCAATAGCTACTTCAATATTCTAAAATTTATCATTTACTGAACATAATTTTTTTTCTATTACTTAAATATCTTCTAATTTTTCTTCATATCTTCATAGTTGCTTGACGATAATCAAGACTCTTGTGAAATAGTCCATTAAATTTTCTGCTTACTTCATTTGAAGTGCCTCAAATTCAGCTCAGAGAGTTTGAAGCCCAATCTTATTTATTTTTTCTATGCCTTTATATGCAACTTGAAGTATCTCCCATACTTGCTTAGAGGTAGATGCACTAGCCACTTTCTCAAAGTTTTTCTCATCTAGTGCTTCATAAATGAAAAAGAATATTTTCTTATCTTCTTTATATTTTCTTTCAGCAGCCCTTTGGGTTGTTGATAATGCTGCTTTATCTTAACTCTCGACATAGCCTTTTTTTACTATCTCCCAAATATCTTGCGAACCAAATAATGCCTTCATTTGAAGACTTCAATTCTTGTAATTCTCTTTTGTGAGGTGAAGCCCTTGTAGATTCATACTACTTTCCCTCGAATTTGGCTATGATATCACTTGTTAGAGATAAATTGTTTGTAAGAGTGGAAGAGAATATGCCAAAAAGAAGAGAAATTTCTATTAGATTTCTTTCTCTCTCACATCAAAATGACAAAGCTAAAGGCCTTTTTGTAGTTGTACAAAGATCATTCTAAAAACATAATCAAGAGATTTCCATAATAAAAGTTCAACTAACAACTACGAAAAGTTATTTCATATTCTATAGATTTCTTCCATACAATTTCCTACATACAAAAAAAATACATGCTAATTAATTTTGGTTTATATTTTCATCATGAGTTGTGCCTTAGTGGCATAGTATAGGTGTCAACGATGGAAATAATACAAATGTTAGTGTGGTTGTCATAGTCGTAATAAATAATGTCATGGAAATTTGGGGGTAAAAGTATTATTTTCAATCTCTTGTGAAAATGGATGGTATCAACATATGATAAGGCTCCTGCCCACCATTAGATAATATATAAGATGAAGGTTTAAAATTAATCAATTAATATCAAAAGATAAAAAATAAGTGAGAATGATGGTTATAAAAAACTAATTGATAACAAAAAATATATAATATTTTTTTTAAAGAATGCAAGCATAATCAAAAGTATTAAATAAATAAGATTAAATTATATTACAAAAAAGCATATATAATGTTTACCTCATCTAACTCATTTATGGTGTTTAAAATGTGTTTATTGTCTTCATCATCCTTTGTTTTTTCCACAATGAATCCATCAACCTTTTTTATTTTTTGGGAAAACCCACTATCGTGGTCTATACATTAATTAAAATAAAAGTTAGAAGTCCTTATTAGCGTTCTACAGCTTGCTATGCTCTAGGGGGCTACATGTCGAAAAGAAAGAAAAATAACCTAAAGAGCAGAAGATCCCTCCTAATTACAAAGTTGAATAAAAAAATTTAAAACTAGGTAGGCCAAGAGCCATCACCCAAAAGAAGAGATCGTGAAGATCTTTAGAAAAAAAAAGAGCATTGATCCCTGCATAAAAATGATACCTGCATAAAGATAAAGGAAAGGAAACCATATATAGAAAAAAACTAACCAACAAGGAAGAAAGACAGAATCCAAAAAAAAAAGCATCAAAATACAATTCCAAATCAAACATAACATTGAAGCATAGATTAGATGATGACCCAAATCTAAACTCTGGATCAAACATAACCCATAAACAAGATAAAGCTTATACCATAATAAGCTTATACCATAAAATAAACTTGTGAGGGCTACTAATGATGAAAGTATTTTCAATGCTAATTTTAAAGAAAGAATGCCACTTTTTTCTATTATAATAATGTTTAGGAAAAAGAAGCCAAGTAGCAAAAACTGATGGTTCTTAAAACTGAAAGATCTGAGAATTCTTTTATAACACATCTTAGTCCTCAAATGCTTGTAATTATTCCTCCCACCCCATAACAACCATATTATAATTAAAGAAATGACCAAATCTATTGCTCAAAATTATTTGATTGAATCATGACATTTAAAAAAGACATAACAATGGTAGCATGTAAAGGAATGACCAAATCTATCACGTATGATACCCCCATACCAGTGCAAGAATTCTTAACCGAGCCATCAGAATTAAGCTTAACAAAAGGAAATTTTTGTTTGATCCATCTAACCACTCTGTCAAAAACATTCAGGTTCCCATTCTCCAAAGGAATTCCAAAGTAGACAGCCACCTCCCTACAATTATTAAAATTTCTAGCAGAAATAAGATTGCAAGAATAAATATGCAAAATTTTATGATTAACATTAGAAATGATATTCTTATCATTCATTTTAATGTCACTATTCTTAGCTTCATTTTTCCCTTTCCAAATAAACCACACTATAAGAATAAGCAATAAATTAAGAATGTGACCTTTCGAAGTAGTCATCGAAACCTTTAATAAACCAGGTAAGTCATTGGAAATGATCGCAATGTTTAATTTAACAATATTAATAAAATGATTCCAAACATGTTGAGCAATACTCCCAGTCACAAAAAGGTGGTTTACATTTTCAATATTAGAGCAACATTGACATTTAGAGGGAAAACTAAAACTTTTGTTCTGAATTAAATCATCTACAGGAATGAAGCCTTTAAGGCACCTCCAAACTAAGATGGCAAAAGAAGCAGGAATATTATTATGCCATATGGCAGAGTAAATGAGCGAAGAGTTATGCTTAACTCTATAAGTGTCCCAAACCTTTTTCATTTTAAATTTACTAGAAGAAGAGAGAGTGAAGAGCAATTTATCCTTGCATTGCAAATCTAAAGGAACCTTCAAAATAATATCAAGTAAGCTGGAAGGGATAACCGTCAAAAACTTAGTCACATTCCAAAAATCATTAATAATAAAATTAGATACCTTAGCATTATCAATGGACTGGGTATTTAAAAAAATATCAATAGAATAAGGACCTAACCAATTATCTTGCCAGAAGAAAACATCACCTTTGCCTAAACCCCATTGAATGAACTGTTCTGCCTTCCATTTAATATTGCAAAGTCTTTTCCAAATCATAGAATCAGAAACTTTATAAAACCCAAGAAGGGGATGAGAATCCTTGCAGTATTTTGCATTCATAATAAAATGAGCCCATAAACTGGAATTAGCTCTAAAGGAGAACCAAAGTTTGTAAGAAAAAGCTTGCGCCATATCAGATAATTTTTTACAACCAAAACCTCCTTCATTACAGACACCACAAATGTTATTCCACGAGGCCCAACGAGTGCCATTAATATTATACTTGGAACCTTAAAAAAATTTGTTTATCATTCTCTCAATTCTAAGATAAATGGCAGCAGTAGGTTGAAGAGTTTGCAGTAAATAAATAGGGATAGAATTTAACACAGACTTAATAAGAACCAATATACCACCAAAAGACAAAAAATTAGACGACTAATGGTTTAATTTTTTTTTTTAAACTAGTAAAAATATTCTCAAAAGGATGACTTCTTTTTTTACCTTTATAGATTAGAGTACCCAAATAATTAATGGGAAGCAACTTAGATTGAAAACCACAAATTCTTTGGATATCATAAATCCTATTCATGTTAATAGATTTACTAGTAATAACACTACTTTTATCCTTGTTAATAGACAAACCACTCGCCTCATGAAATTGTAAAAGAAAATTTATCAAAATTTTAAGATTGTTAATCGAGCCATTAGAAAAAAGATGAAGTCATCAGCAAAACTAAGATGAGGTATCGGAAAGCCCCGAATAGTCTAGAAGTTAAGCTTAGGGAATCTTAAATATAAATCTTTCAAACCCCTAGAAAGGTACTCCATAGCAATAATAAACAGAGCAGGAGAAATATTATCACCTTGTCTTGAACCTTTAGAAGATTTAAAAAAACTGTGATTTCTACCATTAATAAGAACAGGAAAATAACAATTATCAAAAATATTCATAATAAGTTTAATGAAACAATCACTAAAGCCAAATAAATAAAGCACTTTGTAAAGGAAATTCCAGTTCAGATTATCATACGCTTTTGAAATATCCAATTTTAAGATAATGTTACCACCTTTAACCTTGGTATTAATATCATTAGCAAGCTCTTGGGCAAAAAGAACATTATCAGAAATACTCCTACCTTTAACAAACCCCGTTTGATTACTCGAAATAATTCTAGGAAGAATATTCAACAATCTATCAGAAATAATTTTAGAAATAAGTTTGTTAAAAAAGAAACAAATACTAATAGTTCTAAAGTCATTCCATTTATTAGCACCATCTTTTTTGGGAATGAGCACAATATTCGTCGAGAAAAAATATTTAGGGTAAGGTTTACCAGTAAAAAAATCACTAACAACATCAATCACATCCATTTTAACAATATTCCAAGTTTTTTGAAAAACTTTGGTACTGAAAGCATCAGGGCCAGCTACCGAATCGCCATTCAAATCATTGACAACATTGTAAATTTCCAACTCATAAGGAGTTTGACAAAGAATGTTATTGTCCTTAATATTAATAATACGAGGAATAACATGAGGATTAAGTAAAGGCCCATTGCTAAATTGGTCATTAAAAATATTCTTATAATGTTCCACACCAGACATGCAAATCAAATCCCCCGATCGACTCAATAATACTACCATCATTATTTATAATTTTATGAATGTGACTTTTAGTTCTATTCCTATTGGCCATAGCGTGCAAGAACTTAGTATTTCTATCCCCATCTAAAGTAAATTTAGTATTAGCTTTTTGCCTCTAGAAAGTTTCCTCCTAACTCTGAAGTTGAACAAGAGAATCTTTAGCACTGTTAAGCCTATTAAGGAAGTCAAGCAAGGAACTATCCAAATAGGCCTTCTCAAGCTCCATAACCTTAATCTCAGCTTCCTTAATATTAGTAAAGATATTTTTAAAAACATTTTTATTCCACCAATTCAAAACATGTTTTAACCTACTAAGTTTAGTCCATAATCTTAACATACCAGTAATATTATTATCAGGAAAAATGGGAGCATTCCAATTGGTACTAATAACATTCAAAAAATCAGCATGAGAAAGCCATATATTTTGAAATCTAAAAGCAGAGGAACCAAAATTTCTATTAGCATTATTAGATAAAAGTAAAGGCGAATGGTCAGATAACGTTCTGCTAAGATGTTCAACACTAGACATGTTAAAATCAGTAATCCACTCATTATTAAAAAGAAACCTGTCAAGTCTTTGCCACAAAGTAGATCTATTCCAAGTAAAAGGGCTACCTATATAACCAATATCATTCAAATTACAATCAGAAATCATAGCATTAAAATCTTCCATAGCAACAGTATTAGGGAGATTACCTCTGCTTCGTTCCGATGCATTAGAAATAATATTAAAATCACCCCCAATACACCAAGGCCTATTAATGTAGAAGGAAAATTGATGAATTTGATCCCAAAGGGGAAAACGATTCCATCTAGAACATGCATCATACACAAAAAAGGAATAACATTTACTATTTAAAAAATCAATTTGACAATTAATAACTTGAGGGAAATTCAAAATCACACTAACATCAATATTATTATTCCACACAATCCAAATCTTGTTGGAGCAGTTAGCATGAAATTTAGAATAACGCAAAGTAATAGCAGTAGAACCAAGTTTATCAGAAGAAATAAGAGGCTCAGTTAAAACTAAAAGCTAAATATGATACATTCTACACAGGTTTTTAACTCTAGCAATAGACTCCTTACCCCCAATCCCCCTCACATTCCATAAAAGAGCCTTAATCATTAGAATGTTTAGAAAAATTTTGAGCTCTAGTTGAACGAGGAGTAGAGGATAAAGAGTTTTTAGAATTCTTTCCTTTCTTTTTGTCCACCTTAACAAAACCGTCATCCTCAGGACATTTCTGAGATTCAACATCGATCATGACTAGATGATAAAACAACAACCTTACTCTGGTTATTACCATTATTCACATTGATAAGATCCATAGTGGTGGGGGTAAAAATTCTCCTTCTTCGCAAGCCTCATTAGACATTTCCAAATTCACCGATAAATCCTTGTCTTTTTTAACATCAATAATCAAAATAGGTAAATCTATATTAGAAATCTCGGTTTCATGCATCATGGATTCAATTGAAACAAAATTTTTTGGATCATTATCTATATCATTAATAACATCAGCCATATGTCTTTCCCCTGTATCGGACACCTCACCATTTGTGCTAATAAAAAGTTCCTATAATGAAGAAGTTTCATTTTTTTGGCTTATCAGAAGCAGGGAGCGATTCCACCAGATTTCACATCATTATTTTTCACGACAAGCATGTATGCTTTACCGGTGGATCCAGGCTTCCCGAACGACTGAGTAGCCATTTTTTTAAGTTCTGGATGAAGTTTGAAGTAATCCGTAAGGGAATGACTATGGAGTTTACAGTGAGAACAAAAATCAGGGACTTTCTCAAATTTAACCTTTTGCATATAACCAAAAGCTTTAGATCCTACCCAAATTTCCTTAGAGTGTTTTTTTGTAATATCTACTTCAACAAGGATTCTAGCCATAGAAGGCTGCGTCCTAGATGCAGTAGCCTGATTTGTTTGAAGGGGTCTTCTAAATATCAAACCCATAGCATGTAATACATTCAGATTAAAAAAATGCAAGCGTAAATTCGGGAAAGAAATCCAAATGGGAACGATAGGTGATTCTTCCTTAATATCGAAAAAAGACATCCATTTCAAGATACGCATTTGGTAATTATATATGAAGTACGAACGTCTAGCAAAGATTCTACTGTAATCAAGGTTGTTTGAGAGTTGTATGGCTACGTGCCTAGCATCAAGAAGGCCAATCGAGAAAAAACCCGTAAGCTTTAAGTTTGTGAAAAACAACTGGATAGAATCAAGGTTAGGTCTATTCAAACCAAATTTGCCCACCAAAGTAAATTGAAAAGGCGATGCAAGCTTAAAAACTTCTTCATCAGTCCAAACAATAGCAGGAACACCGTTGAAAACCAATTGAGACAAATTAGGAAGGACATCACCTGCATGGGAGCTACTCGAAAGCACCTCTTTAAACAATCTCGATCTAGGAGGCATGCTCTGATCATCCACCTCTAGATTAAAGAAACCTTTGTTTTTAATCTGCCCAGTCACAGAAGCATTCCCCCAAGGGGTGGAGGATGAAGCTTCTGCCATCACCGGCAAGCCCAGAAAGGGCAAACCGCCAACAAACGAACACAAAACACAAGAGCAAAGGAAGACACCACAGATCCAAGGAAAAATCGAAAGAGAGAGGACGGAAACGAGGGACGATGGTGGAAACCCTAAATCGCCAGAGCGGCTAGGGAAAAACACGAGCGATAATTTGCCTCTTATTAATAAAATATCTTAAAATATATTTATAGATTCTCTATTTGGCAATTGAAAATAAATTATGCCTTGAATATATCACCATCATAAGCATTATCTTCAGCATTATCTTTAAAACTAACTCTTCAACTAGATTTTATTATAGCTTAAAATAGTCTGAAAAAGAATGGAGTCTCATATGCTAGGCAAGCCTCATAAATAAGATCTTTTATGAGAGCTTTATAATTTTAATTTTTTTATTTTGATCTTATTTATAGATCTACAATAGTATTTAAACATATTAAATTAAATTCTTGATGAATAAATTAGATACTATATGTGTTGGGTACCGTTAATATTAAACTTGGTCATCAAGTAATAACTCATATAATTTATACACTATTAAGTATTCAATTGAGTAAAAATAATTAGTGGAACTATTGATTTCTTCTTGAAGTTTTAGTTTAAAATAATACCATATGTAACAACTTCATATTCCTATAGAGCTTTTAATTCATATAACAACGATAATAGACACACATCTATTTTTTAATAAATATTGGGTGAATCAATAATAATTAGTACGAAAAACATGTTTGGAGTTATCAGCACATCTCAGGTGGGAGATTGTACTAGGTAATTATTAATAATTAGCTTCAGTTTGCTGAAGAGACATTGTAATATAGGTTGAAATTATTAGCATATAAAGAAAATCTAATATTCTTACTCTCAAGTAAACTTTGAATATGTTTGATCAAAGTGCTTCCATATTTTAACATCTAATGGTTAGCAATTTTTTTTTTTTTGGTTAAAACCCACCTCCGGGCCTACGCGTTAATATAAGGTAAAAATTACAAGGTCCTTAAAGGGAACTCCAGCTCACTAATGCTCGAACGAGCTACAATCAAAAAGAAAAGAAAGCCAACGAGACGGAGTTCCCTACTAATCAAAATTACACGAATAACTAGTAACATTCTAAGAAAGAAAAACAACCAAAAATAATGGGAGAAGATAAAAACAATCAGCACAGCCCACCAACCAAACCAAGTATCCTGCACAAAACGAGCGCGGAGCTCCAAAAACCTGCAAAGGAGGCCTGCAAAGATACTAGAAAAAAAGTGATGAAAACAGGGTAGAATAATATCCAAATTAAAAAAACAAACGGATTTCCAATTCCCATAAAAACCAACATCAAACCAGTTACTGAAATCTCTGAACACATTAGGCAACGTAAGGGAAAAACCGAAACACCGGAACCAAAAACACCACAGCTGGAACCAAACCCAATTCCTAAATAAAAACCCGCCAGGGAGACCCCAGTAGCAATGAGACGGATAACAGAAACGGGGAGATAACCACCAGAAACCATAGCAGCAAGAACTGGGAGGAAAAGAACCCAGGAAACCCGGGAAGAGCCAACCAGCCACCACCAAAAACAACAAAAACAGAGAAAGGGAACCAAGAAAATACCACACAGCAACCCAAAGCAATTGCAGGGCAGCCAAACAGAACAACCTAATGAACACTAACATACGACACACCATTTTTATCCAAATTAATTAAACCTTTAATCTGAATAGAGAGATTATCATAAGAAAGATCAGTAATACCAAGAAACTGGCAACCAAACATTGCCAGGTACCTCGCAGCAGAATTAACAGAAGGAGAAACATTAACAAAGAGACAATTAACAGAACCAACCAGGAACGGATGTTCCTACAGGTATAAAAGTGAGAATAACCACACCTATCATCATCAATTAAAGCTTTAATATCCTCATTCAAATTACCTTCAATCACAATATTAAGAATATCAAGCCCAGCACAAATATTCAACCCGTGGGAGACAGTTAAGAACATCGCAGAACGCAAATCAGGAGCCAACGTATTACCAGCAAAGCCAAAATAAAGTCCCCAGCAGTATCTCTAATCAAACCACCAATACACCAACTGGTACAAGAATAGTAAAAGCCAAAATTCAGCTTAAAAACATTAAAGATAGGTTTCACCCAAACAGCCGGGATACAACCACGGAAGCTACCCATCTCCTCAAAATGCAGACCAAAAACCTCCACAATATACAACACTTTATAAAAACTTTTAAAAGAAATCAACTTAGCAGCAACCAGAGAGCAAACCTTATCCTTAATTCTAGCAATAATCTTATGATGATTAATCACATTACCATTAAAGCTGGAATCATTTCTAGCCAACCACAGAAACCAAAAAATCAAGAGAGGGATAACATTTCTAATGTGACCTTTAATACCCACCATCCAACCATCCAACAAAAATTGAACCAAAGCATTAGGCTCCCAACAGTTTAACCGGAAAAGATTCTCAAAGTAAGCCCAAACCTTGTTAGCAATAGGAGAGGACACCAAAACATGCTGTAAACTTTCCACATTAAGGCAACATTGACATTTAGAAGTAATAAACATGCCTCTACTCCTAAGAATCTCATCAGTAGGAATAAAGTTCTTCATGATTCTCCAATTAAAAACAGAAACAGAAGTAGGGATGCTATTATGCCACATCATTTTAAAAGGTTTACTAATACTTTTTTTACTTCTAAAAACATGCCACACATCTTTCGACCTAAAACGCCCATCTTTAGAGAACGAACAAAGAAGAACATCTTTAGCCGAACGGTTCATAGGAATATTAGAAATCAAATTGCATATAAAAGAAGGCAGTGCAGACATTAACTTGGACATATCCCAACCATTATTAGAATAAAAAGAATTAACTTTAATCGTACTCGTTGAGACAGTATTCAAAAGGGAATTAATAGACATAACATTAATCCACCTATCTTGCCAAAAATGAATCAAACCTTCCCCAAGGCCCCAAACTAAACAGGGTTCAACTTTCCATTTGATTTGAAGCATACGTTGCCACACTTTAGAGTGGCCTTTAGAAAGAGTGCAAAGTGATGGGTGAAGAACCCCACAATACTTCTCTTGCATAAACTTAGCCCACAAATTATCCTTCGCCCTGAAGTTGTACCAAAGCTTATAGGAAAAAACAAGAACAAGATCATTCATAGATTTGCAACCCAAATCACCTTCCGGCTTAGTGCTGTAACACTTATCCCAAGAAGCCCAATGAATTTTAACATTAGTAGCCAAACCCCTCCAAAACAATTTGTTAAGAATCCTATCAATCCTCAAACAAACATTCTTAGGGGGAAAAATAACTTGAAAAGAGTACACCGGAAGCGAAGCAAGAACACTTTTAATAAGAACCAGTCTACCTCCAAAACTCAAAAAATTAGAATCCCACGAAGACAGATGATTATGAACTTTAGAAATTAAATCATCAAAAAGAAAGGATCTCTTTCTACCTTTAAATAAAGGAATACCTAAATACTTTAAAGGCAAATCAATTTGAGAGAAACCCGTTAGGTTTTGAATATCCAGAACTCTATTATGATTAACATTTCCATAAATAACAAAACCACTTTTAGCTTTATTAAAAATAAGACCACTAATATCTTCAAAATGATCAAACAATTTCAAAACTTTAGAAACCTTATTTTTAGAAGCATTCATAAAAATGATAAAGTCATCAGCAAAACATAAGTGAGATATATTAATGCCACCCAAAGTCCTAAAATACATACTAAAAAACTTACTGAACAAATTCGAAATGCCCCTAGAAAGATAGTCAACAACAAGGATAAAAATAGCCGGAGAAATGGGATCCCCTTGCCTCAAACCATGGGACGATTTAAAGAAACCGTGGCACTTGCCATTCAAGATAATGGAGAAGAAGGGACTTTCAATGCAACGACTAGTAAGAGAAATAAACTTCTCATCAAACCCAAAGAATTTCAACATTTTAAAAATAAAGCTCCAATTGATGTTGTCATACGCTTTAGCAATATCAAGTTTCAAAATCATATTACACCCTGTAGTCTTAATATCTAAATCTTGACAAAATTCTTGCGCTATCAAAATATTGTCCACAATAGTACGACCTTTAACAAACCCCATTTGGTTAGGCGAAATCAATTTAGGAAGAAGAACAGCAAGACGGTTAGCCAAAATTTTAGCTATTAATTTGTAGAAAACAGTACACAAACTAATAGGCCTAAAATCATTCCAAGTATTAATGTTATTATTCTTAGGAATCAGCATAATAGAAGTGGAAGAGAAGTACTTGGGTAACAAATTACCATTAAAAAGTCCAAAACAGCATCATACACATCAACAGAAATAGAAGACCACATATGTTGAAAGAACTTAACCGTAAAGCCATCAGGTCCAGCCACCGAATCAGCATTCATATCGAATAAAGTGTCTTTCACCTCCTCCAAAAGGGGAATAGAAGTAAGATTGAAATTCTCCTCTTGACTCACTTTATCAGGGATAAAAGAGTGATCCTCAATGCGAGCAGGACTGAAATTTTTATTAAGGTGATGTTGAAAAAATTTAACAGCAAGGGTCGCAATTTCATCGGCATTCTCAGTAAACGTGCCATCACCGCGATCAATTTTATGAATCCCATTAATAGCACGCTTCTTGTTCACCAAGGCATGAAAATAACGAGTATTATTGTCCCACTCCGCCAAGAACTTGATAGCTGCCTTCTGTTTCCAAAAAATTTCTTCCATACCTTGAAGGTTAGAAAGAACCTTTTTAGCCTCCTTAAGAATAACAAAATTATGATCCGTAGGATTATTTTGGCAACAGGTTTCAAGATCATTAATCTTATCCTCTTCTTGCTTAATATTAGAAAAAATATTTTTAAACACATTTTTATTCCACCAATTCAAAACCATCTTGAGCCTTTTAAGCTTAGCCCAAAGACGACACATGCCAGAAATAGAATTATCAGGATAAACAGGCGCAGACCAGTTATTGTGAACAATATTCTTAAAGGAATCATAAGATAACCACATGTTCTGGAATCTAAAATGAGAATTAAAAGTAGGAGAATTAAAATTAACATTAACTAGCAAGGGGGAATGATCCGATAAAGTACGACTTAAATGCACTATTTTAGTAGCATTGAAAATATTAACCCAATCATTATTGAAAAGAACTCTATCTAACCGCTGCCAAAGATTGCTACGGTTCCAAGTAAACTTGTTACCATAAAAACCAATATCAATAAGATTACAGTTCATGATCATATCATTAAAATCATCCATAGAACGAAAATTAGGATGCATACCCCCAACACGTTCAGAAGGATTAACAATAGTATTAAAATCACCACCAACCAACCAAGGGAGAGTATTAATACTGTGAAAATTACCAAGTTGATTCCACAGAATATGTCTCAAAGCACAAGAAGTAGCAGCATAAATAAAGGAAGCAACACATTGGAAATTAGACGATTCAATATTACAATGGAACACTTGAGTAAAATCCCCAATAAAGTCAATCCTCACAAAATCTTTCCAAAAAACCCAAATTTTATTAGAAACATTAGCATAAGCTTGCTTGAAGCCCAAAAAATTAGCAGTATTGAACAATTTATCTTTCGAAATGAGAGGTTCAAGCAAAACAAGCACAGAAATATTATGAATACGACATAAATTTTTAACCCTAAGCTTAGATGAAGGACATCCAATCCCCCGCACATTCCAAATGATCGTATTAAACATAAGAAAGAAAAATTAGAGGGCAGTATGTGAGCGAGTGGCCCTAGGAGATTGTAAAATAACATTTCTAGGTTTTCTACCTTTCTTTCCTTTACTTTTGGAAAAACTCATGTCATTATCCTTTCTAGCATAGCATTTAGCAATAATATCTATTTCCGTATCCGTAAAAGCATCACAATTATAATGATCAGTTAAAAGAAAATTCTTATCCATCTCACCAATGGAAGGACCAAGACCCGATTGCTCCCCTTGCAAAAAGAGAACACCATCCTCCTCCGTCGAGGCATTATAATGTTTATGACATGAAATAGGCAATTTCCCATTAGAAACAACATTTAAATTACTAAGAGCATCAGTATTATCAGAAGAATTAACAACCACATTGTTAATAGCATTTTTATGCATTTCTCATTAGTTTTTAAAGAATCAACTTCCACCTCATCAAGAACCACAACCAAATCATTAGAACTATTAACAACTTCAGCATTAACCCATTTTTCTTGTTCTAAGACAGTATGAGCATCATTTAAAGCTAAATTAGCCTGAGTTTGAGCCACTGAATCCTGAAGCAACTTTTCATTAACAACAATATTAGAAGGAATAGAAGACGGAACGGTATCATTAGGTAAAACAGTATTAAGAATAGCATTGCCTTCCTCCACATTATCACTATTAGCTGCCTCCACAATCAGATCTTCCTTTTCAATAAGGATCTCACCCAAAGGTATAGAGTCATTATTACCCTTACTAATCATTTTACCCTTAGCATTCTGACTAATTTTTTCATTACGTAAATTCGGGTGTAACCGAAAACAATCTTTCAACCCATGCCCATGCATCTTACAATGAGAACAAAAAACTGGTAAATTCTCAATTTACACCTTTTGAAAGTAACCGTTCATTTCTGAACCTAACCAAATATCTTGTGGATGTTTTTTCGTAACATCCAACTCAACAAGAATTCTAGCCACCGAGGGTCTCGATAAAGAAGCCGTGGCTTGATTTGTCTAAAGGGGTCTCCCAAAAACAGAAGCAAGACCAAAAAGAATATGAGAGTTAAAGAAGTGCAAACGAAGGTTCGGAAATGCTATCCACACTGGTGCCACAGGAGACTCCTCCCTAACATCAAAATCCGGTGACCACTTAAGCAACCTCATTTGACATCCCACAATGTAATAAGAACGACGAGAGAAAATACGGCTATAATCCAAGTCGTTTGAAAGTTGGATCGCTATATGTTTAGAGTCCATCAAACCGACATTAAAAGATCCCGAAAGTTTCAAACCGAAAAAAAATTTATGAATAACGTCTAGGTTAGGCCTACGAAGCATAAACTTTCCAACCAGAGTGAAAACAAATGGAGCAACCAACTGCTGAACAGCAGCTTCCTCAAAAATTAGAGCAGGACACCCTTTAAAAGAAGAGTGGATAAAATGAACTTTCGAGGAAGAAGAAGAACCAGCCGACACCACATCTTTGAAGAATCTAGTTTTAGAAGAAAAATCAACTGGGTTTGACGACGTTGGGGACGTCATCGCCCCCCCACCCAATCGAAAAACCACAAACAAGCCACCAAAATTAGCGAAAAACCGAAAGGACAGGAGAAAAAACCAGAGCCAGGAACGAGTGTACCAGCGAAGGGACGAAGCAAAAAGAACTAAGAGGCGACTGGAAGACGAACGGAAGATGAACGGAACGCACAGGAAGCACCACAGCGAAATCGTCTCAAAATCGCCAGAGACGAGGCGGCTAGGGTTTTTTGGGAACGGAACGCACAGGAAGCACCACAACGAAATCTCTAATGGTTAGTAATGAACCTAGTTTTCATCTTCTCTTGTGATACAATCTCATAGGATTAATAGAGCTCATAAATAAAAATAATATTTATAATCATAGGATTAAAGGTAAATATAATAACTTCTTAAATGGTATATTTTGTTATTTGTGGTTTGCACTTAGGGGCTCCATTGTGTTTTCATTTAACCTTGATCATATCATCCTTACAAAATATCATACATTTATTAATACTCTAGTTTATCATCTTTACATTCAAACCTAACCTAAATAGTCTCCTTCAATAGCCTAGTACTTTTTGAGTCACAATAAAATATATTTTATTGTTGAACATTTTTATAAAAATAAATAATTTAAAAAGGTTATTGTAGTCATAAATGTTGGTTATAGAGTAACACATAATAAATTATAAATTATTAAGCTTTACTATTTGGAGGTTCTTCAATGATTTATATACATAACATACTATTTGGAGGTTCCCCAAGGGCATGTAAGACTTGGGGGTTGAATAAATGTAATCATATTTTAAGGGAATGATATCTAAATAGGAATAATAAGGGACTCCTTAATATCAAACAAGGGAGTCCACTTCAACACAAACGTTTGACAATTATTAATATAATAAACTCTTCATGCAAACACCCAACAATAATCCAAGTCACTATCAAGTTGTATAAAAAAATATTTGGCATCCTGAAGGACAATAGAGAACAAACAAGATAATTTAAGGTTTATAGAAAACTCATGAATATAATAAAGATTTGGCCGACACATAGCTAATTTCTCAACCCAAGTAAATTAAAATGGAGCAGCCAGCTTTTCAAAAGCTTCCTCTAAAAAATAACAACAGGGACTCCCTTAAAGGATTTTTGCGTGAAGAAAAAAGGAGGAGATGACGAAGAGATCATACCAATCACCACATCTTTGAAAAAAAGCAAATTAGAAGAAATATTATTACTAGAAACACCAAATAGGCCTTGATTCTTAATTGTCAAAGAAAGAACTTTTGATGAACCCCATGGATTAGAAGGAGGTGCCGCCATCCAAAGGATAAGAACCTCAAACACAGTGCTAGAACAACCTCAAATAGAGAAGACGACTAGTAGAAATGAAACTAAGGGTTGAGAACAAACCTAGGCCACAAAAAATAACTTTCGATCCACCAAATCTAAAGAAGAATTGGAGATGGAATAGAGAATCACCAAAGTTTGCGGAAGGCATCTAGGGCATTGTGACATTAAAGAATGTTTTGGTTGAAGTTTATTAAATTTAGAGAAAATGCAATAAATTCAATTTAAAAGAAATTTGATGGTTCAAATCAAAGTCTTTGAAATTAGAAGTAGAGAACAGGTCGCCTATCTCGATCTGAACAATTTTTGTAAACGCGAAAAAGCAAATCAGCGATCCAAATGCAACATTTTTTTTTCATCTCTCCTCTTTTCCTCCTGCTTCTCTTCTTCCTTCCACGACAAGAAACGGCTGTGAGGGATGAGGGAGTGATAGTGAGTGGAGAATATATATATATATATATATATATATATATATATATATATATATAGTTTTTTAGTGTGTAGCGCCACAATACCACTACACAGAACGATAACACTGCATGTAAGACTATAATTACTATAAAATAGAGGCTTCAATGCTGCGGCGGCGATTTCTAGTGGAGCTGCGTCCAACGTCACAATGCCGCAGCGTCACAATCATAGCGCCGCAGCGCTGTAGTTCAAACAAAAATTCATATTTATATTTAAAATCATTTTCATAAATTCTGGGCTGTTAAATGATAAGAAATATAGTTTAAGCATCATTTGTCGTTAATTTAATGCCATTATTATGATAATGTAAATAGCATAGAAGGGAGACTTGTATTTTGTAAACTTTAAGTTTAGTGGGGACATTATTGTGATAATCATCTATGGCCCATCTAATGCTTATTATTACAATGATATGGTAGTCATTAGTAATAATTAAGATCTTCTTGACATATAGTCATGAGGAAGTGGTGAGTGACAACCAATATCATCATCTACGTTGCCTCTAAAATCATAGGAAGTGGGCTAGGCATAAATTATTTTTTTTTGGGGAAAATTTGGGCTAAGCCCGTATATTGATCAAAAAGCGGTTACATGTATTCAAAAGAAATTGCTTTAGCCAAAAGAGGCTGGCTTAAAGAAGCCCAAAAAAGAAAGCATGATATGAAATACAAGTAAATATTGTAAAAGACAGCATTTTAAAGCATTTGAAACAACAGGAACATAATAGACGAGCATTACCCAATATTTAAGTTTCAATGAGAAATGAGATTTAGGCCGCTATATTTTGTGGGTTTCTGCGTTGTTAATGCAATGGAAATATGGCTGTCTCGATCATATTTTTTGGATGACTAATTTTTTAGGCATATTAAATTGTAAAGAAAAACCTATATAATGTGCTGAAAATGAACCTTATTTTCGGATTTTATGTAGATTTATTTAAGTTCTAGTTAGGGATTTTTTTGTGTGGTTTTCATCTGCAATGAAGAGATTATGTATGGAATTTTTTCTGCCGAAAGGAGAGAGAACGTCCACATAATCTGGAGGGTTTTTTCAAATTTTTTTTTGTTGAGTTTTTCTTCCACAATCTTCTATGGTGGTAGAGGATCGCCGGTCATCCTCTGATGACCGGAATACCTCAACCCCATCTCTTGCCGAGCGTCTGATTAATTTGGATGCAAAAGGCAGGATTATAAGTCATGATTTTATAATCAAGCAACGTCCTTTGATCAACAATGAAGGGCGACTTCTTCCGATGCAGAATGAGGTTCCGGTAATGGGCAAGGGGAAAGAAACTATGGAAAATTTGGATAGAAAGAAGAATTCGACGTCTTTGTCTTCGCCATCAAAGAATCTATTTTCTAAAGCGGCGAACGATTCAGAGGCCTCGTCGTCTACTGGGCTCAAACTCAAGGTAAATAAATTTTCAAATATTTCCTGTACTGCGGATAAACAGGAGATATTGAATTGAGATTTCAAAACTTCAAAGCGTAATGAAGTTTTGAATAATGTGGCTGAATCACAATTGGGGAATAAGAAGATTGTGTTACATAACCCAATTAATGGGCTTGGTGATTTGGTAAATGCATGGTCTAATAACCAGCACATCAAAGTGCCCTTAATCAATTCGGATTAGGTAGAAGATGAGGATTTTGATGTTGTTAAACTTGACATGGACAAGGTTTCTGAAAATGTTATTTTGCTTCAGAAATCTCTTGTGGTGAAGGTGTTTGGGAGTGAAGTTCCTTTTTCCCTTTGTAGTATTGAGTTAAGACGTCAATGGATTAAATTTGGTAATTTTCATATTACCTCATTGGGACTGAACTGGATTTTATGTTCATTTCATTCCTCTCAAGCTATGGAAGAAGTGCTTAATGGAGGTCCTTGGTATGCGGGAGGACACATAATAGGAATGGATAAATGGACACCTCAATTTTCTCCAACATCGTTGAAAGGGCTATCTTCTCCAATTTGGATCCGACTACCACAGTTGCCCTTACATTGTTGGGATGAGATTAATGTTACTAAAATCGTTTCAAAGATCGAAGTTCCGTTGTTATTGGATGGGAAAATGTTTAAATGGGGTAGACGTGAATTTGCAAGAGCCTGTGTCCAGATTAATCTAGACTCTAAATTATCTCATGGAGTTTGGATTGAAGGCTTATGTGGGAAATTTTTTTAGAGGATTGAATATGAAAAAATATCGTCTTTGTGTTTCAATTGTGGCAAGATAAGTCACAAAACTGAAATGTGCATGGAGGTTCCTAAAGATATGGAAAATAAAATTCTTAATGAAGATAAAGGGAGTAGATCATTGGGTATTGAATCAAAATCTGAGAAGTTTTTAAGGGAAAAAATTGATAATGCAGATTCTCAATGTTGTTATGGTCCTTGGATACATGTAAAGTTTAATAATAGAAGAAGAATGAAGAAAGTCCAAAATAAAAAATTTGAAATTCTAAATGTTGTTGGAAATCCTGAGAGTAAAACTGCTACAGCAAAAATGGCATTGGCGGAAGCTTCTTCAAGTAATAGGTTTAATTTGCTGTCTCAAGTATTTGCTGAGGAATTAACTAGATTGGATGTTGAAGATCCAAGTAAGAAAGCCGAAGATCTTAAGATTAATTCAGATTTTGAAGGCTCGGTTTTGGAAGGAGGAGCTCCTGTTACAAATTTCCCCGTAGAATCTGCCTTTGTTGATGGAATTTCGGTCCTATTAGAGGATGGAGAAATTGATCCATATAAGGAATTCTTTGCTGTGGATGAAGCTTTGAATGCAAACACTACTCATCAGAAGGATCTTGTGGGAGAATACGTTGATTCTCCAAAACAGGATAGATGCAAGACAGAAAAATAAGTAAGTGTTAATGATGGAGAGGTTGTTGAAACAATAGTTAGAAGTGCTCCAAACTCGGAACATGGAGAATGTTCTGTGGCTTCTCACTGGGTTTGCAAAGAAATTGTGATGAATAAGAATAAACTGATAGATGAAGAAGCTGATTTGAATAATAAAGATGGTGGGGAAGGTGGTTCAGACGTTTTAAAAGATGTTCGTGATCCTTAAAATGTAAATCAGGTTGTGATTACTCCTTTGGCAAAAACTGATAAGTTGAAGGGAAAGAAGCTCTTTTTGAAGATGGAAAATTCCAACTGCCATCTAAATCGAATCAGCTAAAGAAGAAGTTTTATAAAGAAACGAATTTGTTTGGTCCTATTAAAGGAAGTCTTAGAGGAAGGAAGATGGGTATACTTGGTGGAAGTATTGGAACCACTTCATTAGTTATCTCATGACATGCTTATAATGAGGAAAGGGGAAGTGGAAGTTATAGAAGGGATTAAAATCAGGCTTGTGGATAGTGTGAAGATGTTGGAATTTGATAATGGAAGAACCTGGGGAACTATCAAGACCCAAGTTTATACTTTGGCGGCTTGTTTTGAGGACAGTTCCTTTTCTTTTTTTATAAATCTTGTTTTTTCTAGATTTACTTTAAGCACAGGATGGTATTTGAAAAAAGGAATTAGATTAATGGGGATTAAGATTCTCTATTTCTTATTTTTTACTTAATTGGAAATTCTGGGATACTAATCAATCTTTTTGGTTGTTTAATTTTTGGTATCCCCTTCCAATTGATTTAAAATGATTAGTAGAGGTCCTTATTTTCATTATGACATTTTCTTTTTTTCTTATATTTTCATTATGCTTAATATGCTTATTAATAAGGCTTTCTTTCCTTTGTTTTGAAAGGAGTGCCTAGTAGTTCTTTTCCTAGTTTGCAATAGTTTTTTCCATTTTAATGCTATATGCATCTTCTCAAAAAAAAAAAAGAAAAAGAAAGAAAGAAAGAAGATTATGCATTTGCATGATCGCATTCTTTTCAGATGTGCCTCAACTTTTAAGATGGCGGGTAGCCATTTACAGCTGAACAGCGTTGGCGTGGTGGAGAACATTGTGGATGAAAGCTCTGATCGATGATTTCAATATATGGAATTGTAGGCATCCATATCATGAGCCCAGGATGGTATATATTAAATTTTCAATATTTAAATTTGTAGAAATAATTTCAGTAGAACTCATTGCTTACTACGTTGGGTTACTCGAAATTGCTGATAAACGCCTCACTATTTTTATATTGGTCAATCCTTCTCTTCAAGAGAAATTTTTAGGATGAATGACACATGAAATAGTTTAGTATCGAAGTCAAAATAACTTAAAGAAATTTTAATCTTTTGAAACAAATTTTATGGTAACAAGAGGACACTGGCATGATCAAAGCCACATCTAGCATACTGTTTGCGATGAGATGTGCTTGGGGGTCGGTCCTTCTCCCTTTCCCTCTGGCTTGCAGCTAGCGGGAGAACTCATTCGAGTTTCTTTCGGGAGTATACCGATAATTGGTCGTTAAAAAAACAAAAAGAAGGATGTTACGGAACCTGAACTTGCAAATTATTAATGTTTTTTTAATTATTATTATTTTTTAACTATTTTTAAAATTTTTAATTTTAAGGACCTTTAAGAACTTGTAAAATATTTTTGAATTATTATTACTTTTAGAATAGCATAACAGTATATTATTATACCAAATAGCCGATAAAATAGTAGACTTATCATAAGTAGTTCTAAAAGTGTGCCAAGCTTTGTTTAGAGCAAAGTTACCGTTGAAAGATTTTTAGTTTTGTTCTAGCCCAGGCCCCCGAAATGTGCAAATTATTTAGGTTTGTTAGAGCCCAGGCCCCCGAACTAGTATACCAAATATGCAATATTTAATGTGTCGAGTCGATTCAATCTATTATGTTATCTATTCACACAGAGCTCACCTTGGCCTGTTGGTTGAGAGCTTATGCTTCCAACTAAGAGATCTTGGGTTCGAGTCTTTGTTTATGCGTTGTGTGTATGAGTTTGCCTTAAATGACCTAAATGTCAAAAAAAAAAAAAAATTATCTATTCACTTAATGTAACGAATTTAATACTATACTGAGGTTTTCATATAATTTTGAGCTTGTTTGTCTTTTTTATTTAGATTTTTTAGTAAACGTAAACATTTATTGTTTTTATTATTTTGAAATGAGTGCTTTCCGGCAAATCAAATACCTGTTGACAGAGGAACTTACTGTTCTCAATCTTTTAAGTATTTTGAGATGTTAATTTTTTTTGGTTTTTCAATGTTTTTACGAAATCTGATTCACTTGTCATATAAATATAAAGAGACAGAGAGAAAGAGATAAAATCCACAAATCTTATTATTTGCATCTTGAATTAATGCTTGATTTTTATATTATTACTTCATATGATTACAATATTCTCTCCTCGTAGATGCTTTGGTATGAAAGATAGTTGTGTTTCTAACAAAATTTTATTCATTATCATGAAAACTCTGTTTCTTTATTCTCTCATGCCACCTTGTCTGCAGTTGAAGAACTCTCAAGAAACCCACAGGAACTTACTACGAGAGATGGTAAGTATAAAATTTCCATGCAATGCCACCATTATTATCAAGCATCATCGTGATGTTATTGTAAAGGAAGCCGTCGTAAGACCAGCTCTGAACAGCAAACTCCCATATGGATGCAGGAAACGGAGCACGCAGTATATTATGTGGATGATGATCCGAGCAACTATGATGGCGCGCTTGCACTAGGAAATGGAGCTTCCTACTTGTACTCATTCCGTACCCAACCAAGCCAGCCAAACCTTCAAGGAATGGGATATGGCCCTCATGATCTACGTCTCGCTTGATCATTTGTTATCTAAGTAACTACTGCTTAATTATATTTATAGCAAGTGGCATCTTTGACATGTACTGATGTTTCTATGCTCATTAGTAAGCTCTGTTTACTGCAATATATATACTGGCTGACCACGTACTATATATATATATACTATGCAATTTATATGTTTTAAATGGAGAAATGCATGTCTACAAGTATCTTATGTAAGTGCTACTTGATTTTATCGGAATGATCTTGCTATCTTGAAAATCTTGCTCAAAGTAACAAATGCTTTGTTTTGCTGCTTCCTGTCTGATTGGAGTTGTTTTTGGAGGTAACAGCGTCTTTTACTTGATTGGTTTTGAAATCATAGTTGTAATTAAGTTCATTACACATACCCCAGTAAATAGCTTGTGATGCTGATTTCAAATAGATGATGAATGTGGCTTAAGTAAATTCCCCAGTAAAATTAAATTCATTATACATTTCTGTTTGAAAGAATGAGACTACGTTTTTTATGTTTATATTACAATTAATTCGGTAAAACTGGTTTATGTTTATTTACCAGTTCACTATTGATTGAATAAAGATTGACAATTATTAATCAAACAAGTACCTCTTTTATTCTGCACAATAGAAAACAGTAGAGCAATGTATATGTTATAGAATTTTTTTTAATAATTTATTTCCAAGTTTTGTCTTTATTTCTACCACAAAAAGAAAACGGCTTTAGATTTATAAATCATAATTGTGGAAAAATTAATGGTTTCCTTGCAAGTTTTTCAGGAAAAAAAAAAAAAAGAGCAACTACTACATATCAACTTGAAGTATATATATATATATATATATATATATATATATATATATATATATATATATATATATATATATATATATATATATATATATATATATATATTTTGGTTAAAACCCACTCATGAGGCCTACGCGTTAATATTCAAAAAAGCGGTTACAAGGTCCTTATAAGGAACCTTTAGCTCACTACTGCTCGAAAGAGCTACACATAAAAAAAGAAAATAAAAACCTATGAGCCGATGGTTCCTTTTCCTACAATTACAAAAACAATTCAGAATAAGGACCGGTCTGCGAGTCAGCAGATCCCAAAAAAGGAAGCTCATGATGTATTCATTCCACTCAGCCTTCCTGCAAAAAAACCAATAGCAACCACCAAAATTTGCCAAATTTGAAAATAAACATACCTTTCCCTTAACGCAAAGTTTGCTGTAACAATTGAAGAATCTCCAGCTCTCCCAAATATAAACCGCAGCAAAGCAGAACAAAAACACCTCCCCCAGCATATAAGAGTGCGCAAATATACTGTTCCCAAAATCACCACTCCAATGCAAATAAGTCCGGGGATTCAAAGACAGAAAGCTGATACCAGTAGATAATCCCTGATACGAAAAACTGGAGCAAACAAAAACATCACCCGCAGCAGCCGCCACATTATCGAGTTTAGCCAATTTAAAGAGCATCCAAAGTAGCGCATCAACCAAAAGACAACGGAAAACCACGTTCCCACAAAAGAAATTAATCCACCAAAAGGGCAAGCTATCACTGTAAGTATCCAAATTAATAACAACAAAACAAAAACTACTACTAACAGAGTTACCGGGAACACTCAGCAATACCCAACAGAAATAATTCCAAAAACAGCAATGGCCAGCCAAAAACCAAAAACTGCCAATCATCAGCCACCAGAGATCCAACAACAATAGCAAATACCACCACAGAAAAAAGGCCAGCACAAAGGAAATAAAACAGCAATTACCCATACCTTATGTGAGGCAGAGAACATTTATCAGACATTAACAAACTTTTAAAAACAATATCTAAATTCGGCTCATCCACTTCCTCATAAACGTTAAGATTAGCTCCCATCTTAGCTAACCAATCAGCACACCCATTTCCTTCCCTAAAAATATGAGAGATTTCAAACTTAATATTATTCAAAAGCAACTTAATTTTCCTAATAATATAAAAACATTGCGCATTACCAAAAGAACCATCTCTAAAAATTGGAATCAGCCATAAAGAATCAACTTCAATCCAAACCCAATTATACCCCGTTTTAATACACAATTCTAAGCCGCATAACAGAGCATATAGCTCAGCCATCATCACATCCAACTGATTCATAGGAGCAGCAAAAGCAGCTAACATATCACCATTACAATCCCGGATAAGACCTCCCACACCAGCCTTAGTCAAACCCACCATACCATCAGTGTTTAATTTCACAAAAGGAGGAATAGGCTTTCTCCAAACAATAACAAGATCCTCCATAGCACTATTAACCCAATCAACATTAATACCACAAATTCTAGCTAAATGTTTACATCTAGAAAAAGATTTAGACTTAATAATCTTAAAATTATGTAACTGTAAAACCTTTCTTTTGATATTATTGATCACAACAGCCGCTTCCATCTTAATATTATCATGTTTAGCCTCATTACGAGCTTTCCAAAGAAACCATAAAATGATGATCGGCAAAAGATTAAAAACATGACCTTTTTTTGGAAGTAACCAGGCATCCAACATTTCGAATAAGGTATAGCGATTAGGCAAAGAATTCTTACCAGCAATGTCATTGAAGTAAGCCCACACTTTCTCAGCAACCACACCATTAACAAAAATGTGATCAATATCTTCACACTTATCACAACATAAACATTTCGACGCCAAAGAGAAACCTTTTTTTTGTAACAAATTATCCACCGGAAGGAAACCTTTTAAACATCTGCAAACAAAAGTAGAATAGGTAATAGGAAAGGAGCTATGCCAAATGGCCGCAAATCTAGAACATTTATCGTAAGAAGTGCGCACTTTATCCCATATTTTACCAAGGTGAAACTTCCCATTAGCCGTGGCAGAGCATAAGATTGAATCATTACAATTCACTTGTAAAGGAATTTTCTTAATAATATCAACTAAACAAGTAGGCACACAGCTATTTAACTTATCTACATTCCAAGCATTGTTTAAAATAAAAGAAGAAACTTTACAAGAATCCAAAGTATGCGTGGAAAGATACGAATCAATAGAGAAATCACCCAGCCATTTATCTTGCCAGAAAGAAATATCACCCCTACCCAAACCCCACTGAATGAAATTCTCCGCTTCCCACTTAATATTACATAATCTTTTCCACGTCAAAGAATCAGAATTTTTGAACACACACAACAAAGGGTTCATGTTATTACAGTACTTCACATTCATAAAACGAGCCCACAAACTAGCTTTAGCTCTAAAAGAAAACCATAATTTATGGGAAAACAACAAGGCAGTTTCAAATAAACTCCTACAACCCAAACCCCCTTCATCCAACACACCACAAACTTTGTTCCAGGCAGCCCAGTGAATAGCCTTAGAATTACCTTTAGTACCCCAAAAAAACTTATTCAACATTCTTTCTAATCTCGTGCAAATAGCGGCAGAAGGCATTAACGTATGAAACAGATATATAGGCACGGAATTAAGAACAGACTTAATAAGAACAAGACGACCACCAAAAGACAAAAAGTTAGACGACCAATTCGCAAGTTTTTTTTGAATGATAGTGAAAATACCTTCAAAAAGAAAATTCTTCTTTTTACCTTTATAGATGGGAGTACCCAAATACTTAATCGGAAGATTTTAGCTTTAAAACCACAAAACCTTTGAATATCCTGAATTCTATTCTGATTTATAGACTTCGCACCAATAAAAATACTTTTCTCTTTACTAAAAACCAAGCCACTATAAGTCTTAAAATTATTAAGGAACTTCATTAGAATTTTGACATTTTTAATCGCACCATTCGTAAAAAGAATGAAATCATCCGCAAAACTCAAATGAGTAATAGGAAAGCCTTTTTTAGTACGAAAATTCAAATTTATGTTCTTAGCAAAAAGGTCTTCCAAACCTCTAGATAAGAATTCCATAGCAATGATAAACAAAGAAGGAGAAATAGTATCACCTTGACGTAAGCCTTTATAGGATTTGAAAAAACCATGATTTCTACCATTAATAATCACAGAAAAGAAACAATTTTCCACACTATTTTTAATTAACAAAATGAACTTCTGATTAAAACCAAACAGGGAAAGCACTCTATAAAGAAAGTTCCAATCTAAATTATCATAGGCTTTAGTAATATCTAATTTCCAGATAATGTTGCCACCGTTAACTTTCGTATTAATATCATGAGCCAGCTCTTGAGCAAGTAAGACATTATCACTAATACTCCGCCCTTTAACGAAGCCAGTTTGATTCAAAGATATAATCTTAGGTAAAATCTTAGATACTCTATTAGCCAGAATTTTAGAATTCAGTTTATTAAAAAAAGTACACAAACTTATAGGTCTAAAGTCAGTCCAAGTATTAGCACCATCTCTTTTCGGAATAAGAACAATATTATAAGAAGAGAAAAATTTTGGGTAAGGATTACCACCAAAGAAATCCACCACAGCATTTATAACATCTTCCTTCACCAGCTCCTAAGAACTTTGGAAAAATTTAGTAGTAAAGCCATCTGGACCTGCAGTAGCCTCAGCATTCATATCTTTAATAACATCACAAATTTCAATATCCGAAGGAAACTGACAAAGCATATTATTATCTTCTTCACTAATAAGATTAGGAATAATAAAATTATCAGGAATAGGAATAGTATTAGAGTGTTTTACAAACATATTGGCAAAAAAATCAACACCCGACTTAACTATGTCCTCATCTTCTTCCAAAACTGTACCATCACTATTAATGATTTTATGAATTTTGCTTCTATTTTTATTCTTATTAGCAATAGCGTGATAAAATTTGGTATTCCTATCTCCCTCTATAACAAATTTAACCTTAGCCTTTTGCTTCCAAAAGGCTTCTTCTTGCAAATGAAGCAAACATAATTCATTTTTCGCATTATTTAAATTAATAGTATTCTCCTCCGAAGGATTATTAAGAAAATTACCTTCCAACTCAACAACCCTGGATTCAGCATCAATAATATTAGAGAAGACATTTTTAAAAACAAATTTATTCCAATACCTCAGGCATTGTTTCAGTCTAGTAAGTTTCGACCAAAGTCTAAGCATACCACTAATATTATTGTCAGGAAAAACAGGGGCATTCCAATTATTTTCAACAACCTTCTTAAAACTATCATGCATAAGCCACATGTTGAAAAATCTAAAGGCACTGGTGCCTCTCTGATTCACAACATTAATTGTCAGAAGCAGAGGAGCATGATCAGACAAAGTTTTACTTAAATGTTCAACATTGGTAGAAGCAAAAAGAGACAACCAATCATTATTAAACAGAAATCTATCCAGTCTTTGATAAAGGTTAGCCCTACTCCAAGTAAAGGAATTACCAAGAAAACCAATATCATTAAGATTACAGTCATTGATCATATCATTAAAATCTTCCATCGCTTTAATATTGGGCCTAGAACCACCCCTTCTTTCAGTAGCATTCGAAATAATGTTAAAATCACCACCCACGCACCAAGGCCCACTTATGTGTTTGAATAGTTGCTATTTGAATGATTTATATTTGTGCAACTTATGTAGTTTTGATGATTCCAAACATTATTGTTCAGATGTATAGTTATCTCCTAACAAATTTAGAAGATTTGCACTTGCTCTTATGTGTACTAACATTTCAGGAAAATCAGACTCCAGACTACGAAAACTTCAAATCAAATTCAACATATGATATTTTGTTTATTTGAAGTTTGTCTTTTCTTTAATTAATTTTGAAAGGGAGTGATTGTAATTGAGTGAATAAAATCTCACACACACAAATTAGGAGATCATGAAATTCTATACTGATCGTACAGGACGATATTTATCGTACTGGACGATCTGTCAGTTATCTCCTATAGAGCACTTGGAACGAATAGGAACTTGCTTTGGAAAATTTTTCTAAGTCTATTCGTCCAGGACGAATTTTAATATCGTCCCGGACGATGGGTTCTTTGTAAACATTTCGTCCAGACGAATTTTACCATCGTACTGGGCGACCAGTCCTCTGGAAAATTTTCGTCCAGACGAAAATAAATATCGTACCGGACGAACAGCTCTCTGGAAAATTTTCGTCAAGACGAAACCAAATTATCGTCCCCGGCGATGGGCGCTCTGGAAAATTTTCGTCCAGACGAAATAAATAATCGTCCAGGACGATCGGCTCTCTGGAAAATTTTCGTCCAGACGAACATATTTTCGTCCAAACGATAAACCGACTTAGGACAGTTTTCAGCAGTTTCTAGAACCGACCTTGTAATAACCGTTCGTACTGGACGAACCTAGTTCGTACAGGACGATCAGCTGTACGAAGTCATTTCGTACACATATACAAATTGGGTCGTTTCAGATCGTTTAAGTAAAATCGTCCAGGACGATCCATGATCGTACGGGACGATCCACTGCGTACAGAATTGAAAACTTGCAGTTTTTGGGCGGTTTTTCATGTCTTTTGTATAAATACTCCAAATTAGACTACCACCCAATCTTTTTGTCATTTGATCTTCGTGCCTATTGAGAGAATAGCCAAGGGGAGAGTGGAAGAGAGCATTCAAAGGAGGATTCCTACCATTGGAGCAAGAAGGCTTCACTTGGATTGCTAAGGTAAGAATCTCTACTTGTGAAATTGGATTTGTTCACTCTTTTCTTTCTTCCTTCTAGATTCTTGTGAGAAGATCATTCAAGAAGGTCCGGTTCACTGCCGACACTTGGAGAGTGTGAACAGACGTGGGTTCTCTGCCTACACTAGGAGAGTGTAAAAGGAAGGAGGTTCTCTGCCTACACTTGGAAAGTGTGAACAGCCGTAGGGTTCTCTGCCCACACTAGGAGAGTGTGAAAGGACGACGGTTCTCTGCCAGCACTGTGGATTGTGTAAAAGGACGACGGTTCTCTGCCGCACCGGGGAGTGGTGAAAAGAGTGTTTTGTACAGGCTTCTCCGCCTTGCTGTGGGTGCTAAAGGAGAGTCACTTTGTGGTATTAGTGCAATACTCAGAGGGTGCCTCTGAGGAGTGGATGTAGGTCTGGTTATAGACCGAACCACTATAAATCTGGTGTCATTTACTTTATTGCTTTTACGTTTCCGCATTTTAAATTTCAGTTTTAACAACTCTGTGGTTGAAAAACATTTTTCTACAAACTTTAAAAGAAAATTTTATTTCGGTTCAACTTTAATTTTAAGAGGGTTTAAAATTTTTAAAACTACCAATTCACCCCCCTCTTGGTAGCCGTGGGACATTTACTTAGGCTTAACAACCTAATTACTAGACTCAATAAGTGGTATCAGAGCATTGTTTCAAAATCATAAGTTTGAACTACTTTTGATTAACGTAGATGGCTACATTTGGAAACCGAAACACACCTGAGGGTTACTCTATCACTAGACCTCCACTGTTTGACAATATTCCTTTTGATTTTTGGAAAACACGCATGTCTACTTTCTTACAGTCACTTGATTATCGCATGTGGATGTTAGTCCAGGAAGGTTACACAAAACCAACTAGATTAGTTGATGGAATAGGGTAGATACACCCTATGCAGATTGGACTATAGAAGAACGTGACTTAGCACAATTAAATGCAAAATGTTTAAATAGTTTCTTTTGTGCTTTAAAATCTGAAGACTACATGCGAGTTTCCACTTGTAAAAGCGGAAAAGACATATGGGATAGACTTTGTATTACTTATGAAGGAACAAATGAGGTTAAGCAATCAAGACTCAATATCTTGTTACATGACTACGAATTATTTCGCATGAAACCTAATGAATCTATATCTGACATGTACACAAGATTCACTCAAATTGTCACCTCTTTGCATGCACTTGGTAGGGAATTAACTAATGCTGAAATGGTTAATAAGATTCTTCGTTGTTTACCTACTGCATACGATGCTAAAATTACTGCAATTACAGAGTCAAAAGATCTGAACATTTATTCTATTGACAATCTTCTTGGTTCACTCATTGCTTACGAGCAAGGAGTAAGTCAAAGAAAGATTGATGCAGGTGAACCAAGAAAGGACAAGAATATTGCACTAAATGTGGAAGAGTCAGAAAGTGAACACTCACAACCTGAGGATGAAGATGATATAGCACTGATGACTAGACAATTCAAAAGCTTTTTAAAGAGGAAGCAGAAGAGACGCCAGCAATGGAATAGAGGTAAGTATAATAGAAATGGCAAGGTTTCTAATGAAGTGATTTGTTATGAATGCAGGAAACCAGGTCATATAAAGACTGATTGTCCAAAACTCAAAGCCTCTCCTAGCAAGGAGAAGGTAGAGGAGAAACCAATGGTAAAGAAGGGCAAGAAGAAGTTTCAAAAGGCTTTTTGGGCGGACTCAGCTTCAGACTCATCTGAGACTGAAAAATAAGAAGAAGTCACCAAGTTGATGGCAGATAAAGCTGAACAATCAGATCAAGAAGAGGTATGTGATTTAACTTATAATGAATTGTTTGAAGTTTCTGAACACATGCATGATGCATATAGGAAAACTAAAAAGATGCATGCTAGTTTAGTTTTAGAATTGGAAGAGCTTAATAAGGAACACGAAATCCTTAGGAAAGATCATGCTTTAATTGATAGCAACCACATGAAACTACTTGATGAATATGATGACTTGAATAAAAATTTTGAAAATTTAAAATCATCCTATGCTGAACTTGAAAAAGAATTTGAGAAATTTAAGGATGAATCTGAGCACAAGACATATAGAGTCAATTATACAAATCGAATCTTGGAGGAAATGAATTCATTTTACAAACTTACTATAAGAGCTCTTGAGGATAATAGGAACCCCCCTAAACATGAAGATTTTACAAATCCTAAATATTATCCAAAATTCATGAAATCCCTTAGAAGATAATCATATGAGAGAAAACATAGGAATATTTTTCCTAATGTTAAATGTAATAATTGTGGATTTTTGGGACATATATCTCACACCTGCACTTTAAAGATGAAACCTAATTTGGTGTGGAGAACTAAGATGCATAAACCTAGACATATCATACATGCATCTGATTATAAATTTCATAAAGGAGAACCCAAACTAGTTTGGGTTCCCAGGTCTAACATTTGAGAATTTTGCAGGTATACTCTCACACAAGACCTCGTGAGAGTATATGGTACCTGGACAGCGGATGTTCTAAGCACATGACTGGAGATACTGCTCAATTCATAACGCTGGAAGCCAGGAGTGGAGGCAAGGTTACACTTGGAGATAATACCACAAAGAAAGTGGTTGGATCAGGTATGATTGGAAATTTGAAAAACTTTTTCATAGATAATGTTTTATTAGTTGAAGGCTTGAAACATAATTTGCTTAGCATAAGTCAGCTATGTGATAAGGGCTATAATGTAAAATTTTTACCTACTAGCTGCATAATTAGCCTAAATGGAAAAATTGTTTTAAATGGAAAAAGGGTGAACAATGTTTACATGCTAGATTTAAATTGTATTCAATCTCCTACTGCTTTTTGTTTGAAAACTGTTTCTGATGAATCGTGGCTTTGGCATAGGAGACTTTGTCATTCTAGTATGAAAAATCTTAGAAAAATTACCCAAAAGAATTTGGTGAGAGGAATACCTAAACTAGACTTTACTAAGGACCATCTGTGTGATGCATGTCAATTAGGAAAACAAGTGAGGTCCTCATTTAAGTCCATTAAAGATCTTAGGACAAGTAAACCTTTAGAAATTCTACACATGGATCTTTTTGGACCAGTAAGCACTGTTAGTCTAGGAGGAAAGGTATATGGATTTGTTATAGTAGATGATTTTTCAAGATTCACCTAGGTTAAATTTCTTTTTCATAAGAGTGAATCATTTGAGGAATTCAGAAAATTTTCAACTTGGATACAAAGAAAACTAGGATGTGAAATAATTTCTATACAAAGTGATCATGGAGGAGAATTTGAAAATGAAAGATTTGAAGATTTCTGTAAAGAAAAGGGGATTGATCACAATTTTTCTGCACCTAGAACTCCTCAATAAAATGGAGTAGTTGAAAGAAAGAACAGAACATTAATAGAAGCCGCCCGAGCAATGTTAGCAGAATACTCTCTTCCTAGGTATTTTTGGGCTGAGGCGGTTAGCACTGCATGCTATGTTCTGAATAGGGTGAATGTGAGATCTAATTTGAATAAAACACCCTATGAGTTGCTAAAAGGAAGAACACCAAATTTGTCTCATTTGCATGTATTTGGTTGCAAGGTGTTCATACATAATAATGGAAAATCTGCCTTAGGAAAATTTGATCCAAAATCAGATGAAGGAATTTTTGTTGGATATTCAAGTGTTGGAAAATCTTATAGAGTATTCAACAAAAGAATTTTAGTCATTGAAGAAACCACACATGTTGTTTTTGATGAAAATGGAAACATGGAAGAGCCAAAAGTTGTTGAAGAAGAAATTGAAGAAAACTCCCAAAATATTGATAGATTAAATTTGGAAGAAAATGTGGAAGAAAATTTAGAAAGAGAAGACCCTTTGCCTAGAGATTTGAGATTTTCTAAAAACCACCCAAAGGAATTAATCATAGGTGAACCAAGTGAGGGTGTTAGAACTAGGCGTGGATTAAACAAGGAAGTCAATCATTCAGCCTTTATTTCAACTGTTGAACCCACTAACATTGATCAAGCACTTTCAGATGAATTTTGGATATTGGCCATGCAAGAAGAGTTGAATCAATTTGTAAGAAATAAAGTTTGGGAACTAACTACAAGGCCAAAAGATCAAAGTGTTGTTAGAACCAAGTGGGTGTTCAAGAATAAAATGAATGACTCAGGAGTAGTCATTAGAAATAAGGCTAGATTAGTAGCTAAGGGGTATAACCAAATTGAAGGAATTGATTTTGAGGAAACTTTTGCCCCTGTAGCTAGACTTGAAGCAATTAGGGTTTTACTAGCCTTTGCCTGTTTTAAAGGTTTTAAATTGTTTCAAATGGATGTCAAAAGTGCCTTTTTAAATGGAGTAATTGAAGAAGATGTTTTTGTAGAACAACCTCCAGGTTTTGAAAACTCTAAATTTCCAAATCATGTTTTCAAATTAAAAAAGGCATTATATGGATTGAAACAGGCACCTAGGGCTTGGTATGAGAGGTTAAGCACCTTCCTACTTGAAAGATCTTTTGAAAAAGGAAGTGTGGATACAACTCTCTTTTTAAGGAAAATTGGAAAGGATATACTTATTGTTCAAATTTATGTGGATGACATCATCTTTGGATCTTCAAATAAACATCTTTGTGATGATTTTTCTAAAACAATGAGTAGTGAATTTGAAATGAGTCTAATGGGAGATTTAAATTACTTTCTAGGATTTAGCATTAAGCAACTTGAGGAAGGTACTTTTCTTAGTCAAACCAAATATATTAAGGACATCCTCAAAAAATATGAAATGGACAATGCTAAACCTGTTAGTACACCAATGAGTTCTTCAGTTCAGTTAGATAAAGACCTTAAGGGAAAATCTGTTGATCAAAAGAAATTTAGAGGGATAATTGGATCTTTACTTTACTTGACTGCTAGCCGACCAGATATTATGTTTAGTGTTTGCTTATGTGCTAGATTTCAATCAGATCCAAAAGAATCACATTTGACAGCAGTGAAAAGGATTTTAAGATATCTACTAGGAACTCAAAACTTAGGAATTTGGTATCCTAAGTTTAGCTCTTCATTTGAAATTATTGGTTACTCAGATTCTGACTTTGCAGGCTGTAGAGTGGATAGGAAAAGCACTTCTGGAACATGTCAATTCATTGGAAATTCATTAGTTTCATGGTCTAGTAGAAAACAAAATTCAGTGGCACTATCTACTGCAGAAGCAGAATACATTGCATTAGGAAGTTGTGTGGCACAAGTACTTTGGTTAAAACAATAGTTGATTGACTTAGGATTAACTATAGGCACTATTCCAATTTATTGTGACAATACTAGTGCTATTTGCATTTCCAAAAATCCTATTCAACATTCTAGAACCAAACACATTGATATAAGGCATCATTTCATAAGGGATCATGTATCCAAAGGAGAAATTGAACTCATACATGTTTCAACTGAAAATCAACTTGCAGACATTTTTACAAAACCTTTAGCCTTTGATACCTTTAGTACTTTAAGAACAAGGCTTGGTGTTATTGATTTGAATGCTTAACCAAAATGTCTTTGCAACATTGATACTTGTTGTGTTTTGTTTTTGTGATTTTGTGAATTTTGTGTTTTTGTATGAATTGTTTTTGAATTTATGTTTTTTTTTGTCTTATGTTTTCTGTGTTGTTGATTATTTTTGTTGATTTTGTTAAATTAAAAAATTTAAAAATCAAAAATTTTTTTTGGAGGAAATCGTCCATGACGAAATTTTTTGTACGGGACGATGTTTTAAGAAACAGTTTGCGCGAATTTAAACCGTTTTGAGAGCAGTTTTTTTATTGGATCGTCTGTACGATCTGTGATCGTCCAGTACGAATTTTTTCTTTTCTCAAACGTCGGGACGATTGAATGCAGCGGTTAAGTGGATAAGACAGTTTTTAATACGAATTTAGTCTGTACGAAATTTTTTTTTCGTATGTACGAACATGTGTCGATTCATTGTAGGGGACGGTTTTCAAGAGTCATTAAAACGAAATGCTTTTTGATCGTCTGTATGAAATATTTTCGTATGTACGATCGGTCAAGTCAAAAAGCCTGTACGAAGGGACGCATCGTAAGTTGTGTTGAATACGAAAAGCCGTTACATTTTGGACGAATTGGATCGTCTGTACGAAATTACTTCGTCCAGACGAACGATAATTTTTCGTCCAGGACGAATATTTTCGTCCAGGACGAACGTATCGTTTTCTTTAAATATGAAGGCTTTCAAACTTGAAAATCACACTTTCAAACATCTTTTTCAATCCCTTTCTACATCAAATCAACTATGGCCTCCTCTAGCAAAAGACAAAAGGTTTTGGTGAAGAAACCTAACAGGAATGCCCCTGACAACTTCCTTTCCAAAGCAAATGAGGAATCTTTTCCTCGTTTTGCATCTGCAAAAATCACTCCGTCTCGCATTCTTATCCAAACGGAGTTGAAATTTTGGGTATTACACCTCTTCCCCTCAACCCAATTTCATTTCATTCTTTCTCTTGTCCACCTCTACAATAAGCAAACCTACCATTACTTCCTAGCCAACATGAGTTTCAATCCTGACCACTCTATCATTAGTTCTTTTGTTTTTAAGAAAAAAGTTGAGATCACCAAGCACGACCTTGGTGCATTTTTAAACTTAAGGACTGAAGGATATAGAGCCCACACCCTAATGTCAGAAAACGTCTTCCATTGGTATGAAATCAATAGGGTAATTAGAGAAAATGGAATTGACAATCATGTTGCTAGAGTGGCCGGTATGACCCAAGATGCCTGAATCATCCAGCATATCCTTAGATCCTCAATTATTCCTAAAGCTGGTGATAGAATAAACATAACTCCTCTCCTCTCTTGTCTAACTTTTTTAATCATGAAAAGACAACCTATTGATGAAGCCCAACTCATCCTAGATCATATCTATGGGCTTTCAGAAATAGGACATCCTGATCAAAAGAGGAAGAAGAATATTTCTTTAGGGCACTTGATTACTTATGTTTTGGAGAAGAAGTACAATATAGTACATCCTGATGAGGAATATGAAGAGCCAGTCTACTACAACGATGCATCATTCAGACTGCTCTTCAAGGAGGAAAAAGAAAAAGAAAAAGCACATGGCAGTGCTTCAGAAGAAGAAGAAGAAGGAGTACAAGCTTCTGCTTCTCAATCAGATTACCAGAATCTGATTGAGAGATTCGATAGACTAGAGACTCACATTGATCAAAGGTTTGATCAATTTGATGCTCACCTTACGCAGCAGCAACATGACATTGGTAATATTAGAGATGAAGTTCATGAAATAAATACCAATGTAATGTTGATGGCCTCCTACTTCAACCTCTTTGGCGGGATTCCTCCTCCTCCTCCTCCTCCAGAACAGTAGAAGTTTTTTTTTTTTTTTTTGTCTGTTGTATTTTTTTTTTTTTGTTTGTTGTGTTGTTATGTTTTTGTTTAAGTTCAATGTTTTAATGTAATTTTTTTTAATCAATGAAAGTTTGTTTATTTTAGATTTGTTTTGAAATGTGGCTAATTTTTATGAATTTCATTAATATTGTTTTTAATCTACATTGTGCTTAAATTTGATTGTAATAAGAGATTATCTATATTAGAAAATCTAGACTTTCTAAATTTATAATTTGTTTATAACTTGTTGTATTTAGAATTTTTTTTTAAATTCATGTCTATTCATTTAGACTACATAAAAGTTAATATTGTTATTGCAATTTTGATGTTTTCTTATTTTATATTTCTATGCTCAAATGATATTTATGCACCTAGAAATATTTGAAATATTAGATTATAGATTTTAGAAAGAATTGGTCAAATTACTCTTGAACATTGTACAAATGTACAAAAATCAAAAGGGATTCCCAAAAATTTGCAAAGTGAAAAAGAGGCACAAAATAAGCCCAACCAAAGAAAAATGCACAAAAATGTGCTCCAAAACTTTGAAAAGATGTGCAAAGCACCACATGAGGTAATTCTCTTCTTTTCAAATTCGTTTAATCTTTTAATTCAAGTTGATCTACTGTTCATTTATATTCTATTGAATTTTGAAATATAGAATTTTTTTTACATCTCACTTGTAATGATTTTCAATAATCAAAATGTCTAAATCGAATCATGTATTTGATAAATTCTTCTTACTTACATGTTATATCATTTCATAAATTCTATGAATTTCTATGATTGACCTAATATCTTTAGTTTAAAATTGCATACCCTATGTCAAATCACAATTTAGATTAAATTTTAACAATGAATTTCATATTATTATTTACATTTCTTGTCTTTTTCTTCTTCACTTTTTGTTGCTGTCAAAAAGGGGGAGAAATTATTATGTTTGTGTTTGTGTTTTTGTTTTTGTGATTTGTGTTTTCTGTTAAAATTTTTGAAAAACACAAATATTGTTTTTGTTTTTGTGATTTGTGTTTTCTGTTAAAATTTTTGAAAAACAAAAATATTGTTTTTATTTTTGTGATTTGTGTTTTCTGTTAAAATTTTTGAAAAACAAAAATATTGTTCTTTAATGCCTCCTTATTTTAATGTACTCATAAATTCAGGGGGAGTTTAGGAGATAAGAGATTTATATTTTAACTTGAAACCATACTAATAATAATTGTTTTGCCATCATCAAAAAGGGGGAGATTGTTTGAATAGTTGCTATTTGAATGATTTATATTTGTGCAACTTATGTAGTTTTGATGATTCCAAACATTATTGTTCAGATGTATAGTTATCTCCTAACAAATTTAGAAGATTTGCACTTGCTCTTGTGTGTACTAATATTTCAGGAAAATCAGACTCCAGACTACGAAAACTTCAAATCAAATTCAACATATGATATTTTGTTTATTTGAAGTTTGTCTTTTCTTTAATTAATTTTGAAAGGGAGTGATTGTAATTGAGTGAATAAAATCTCACACACACAAATTAGGAGATCATGAAATTCTATACTGATCATACAGGACGATATTTATCGTACTGGACGATCTGTCAGTTATCTCCTATAGAGCACTTGGAACGAATAGGAACTTGCTTTGGAAAATTTTTCTAAGTCCTATTCGTCCAGGACGAATTTTAATATCGTCCCGAACGATGGGTTCTCTGTAAACATTTCGTCCAGACGAATTTTACCATCGTACTGGGCGACCAGTCCTCTGGAAAATTTTCGTCCAGACGAAAATAAATATCGTACCGGACGAACAGCTCTCTGGAAAATTTTCGTCCAGACGAAACCAAATTATCGTCCCCGACGATGGGCGCTCTGGAAAATTTTCGTCCAGACGAAATAAATAATCGTCCAGGACGATCGGCTCTCTGGAAAATTTTCGTCCAGACGAACATATTTTCGTCCAAACGATAAACCGACTTAGGACAGTTTTCAGCAGTTTCTAGAACCGACCTTGTAATAACCGTTCGTACTGGACGAACCTAGTTCGTACAGGACGATCAGTTGTACGAAGTCATTTCGTACACATATACAAATTGGGTCGTTTCAGATCGTTTAAGTAAAATCGTCCAGGACGATCCATGATCGTACGGGACGATCCACTGCGTACAGAATTGAAAACTTGCAGTTTTTGGGCGGTTTTTCATGTCTTTTGTATAAATACTCCAAATTAGACTGCCACCCAATCTTTTTGTCATTTGATCTTCGTGCCTATTGAGAGAATAGCCAAGGGGAGAGTGGAAGAGAGCATTCAAAGGAGGATTCCTACCATTGGAGCAAGAAGGCTTCACTTGGATTGCTAAGGTAAGAATCTCTACTTGTGAAATTGGATTTGTTCACTCTTTTCTTTCTTCCTTCTAGATTCTTGTGAGAAGATCATTCAAGAAGGTCCGGTTCACTGCCGACACTTGGAGAGTGTGAACAGACGTGGGTTCTCTGCCTACACTAGGAGAGTGTAAAAGGAAGGAGGTTCTCTGCCTACACTTGGAAAGTGTGAACAGCCGTAGGGTTCTCTGCCCACACTAGGAGAGTGTGAAAGGACGACGGTTCTCTGCCAGCACTGTGGATTGTGTAAAAGGACGACGGTTCTCTGCCGCACCGGGGAGTGGTGAAAAGAGTGTTTTGTACAGGCTTCTCCGCCTTGCTGTGGGTGCTAAAGGAGAGTCACTTTGTGGTATTAGTGCAATACTCAGAGGGTGCCTCTGAGGAGTGGATGTAGGTCTGGTTATAGACCGAACCACTATAAATCTGGTGTCATTTACTTTATTGCTTTTACGTTTCCGCATTTTAAATTTCAGTTTTAACAACTCTGTGGTTGAAAAACATTTTTCTACAAACTTTAAAAGAAAATTTTATTTCGGTTCAACTTTAATTTTAAGAGGGTTTAAAATTTTTAAAACTACCAATTCACCCCCCTCTTGGTAGCCGTGGGACATTTACTTAGGCTTAACAACCTAATTACTAGACTCAACATTATGTTCACAGAAAAACTACAAAGTTGCTCCCATAGATTAAGCCTGCTCAATCTGGTAGAGGCAGCATACACAAAAGAGGCAAAACAATTTGTATTGAAAACATTAATATGACAATGAACCACTTGTTGGTGATCCGCAATTATATCGAGAGTGATAGTATTATGCCAGAATAACCATAATTTATTAGAACAATTAGCAAAAGAACTATTATAACCTAGGAATCTAGCAGTTTCCACAATCTTATCAGCATTAATCATAGGTTCACTTAAAATAAGCAATTTAATATTATGAATTCTGCAAAGATTTTTAACTCTATTTTTCGAATCTTTACCACCTATGCCCCTAACATTCCACATAATAGCTTTAATCATTACCATTTTTTGCCGAAGTTTGAGCTCTGGTAGATCTAGGAGTACCCGGAGTTGTGTTTTTACCATTCTTACCCTTTTTCTTACCAACCTTTTGATGCCATTCCTCTTCCCCATTATTGTTCAATTTCGGCGGAACAAGATTTAGAGGAGCCTTTGCATTAGTAGGAGGGATAAATTCTCCATCTTCAATAAGATCCGCATGAGCCCCTCTACTGTTAAACACTTCATCTTTGTTTCCTTGTTTAGAAAGTAAATCATTTTCAATTGTCACCGAATTAGAAATAATAGGCATTTCATTTAATAAATCATCAACTAAAATGACAAGTTTAGGACTCTTAGGTGTAGAAGAGATAATGTCTGGCTCTTTAGAAGCCTCGATAGGTTGATTTCCTTCATTCGAATGCAATGCTACCATCAAATCCGTATTGCCAATTTCCTCTAAAACCTCATCACCTTTCTCTTCCCCTTCCACACACTGATTATTATGTACAGTATGAGGCGGTTCCACCGGAATATCCTGATTATCATCAATGTCTTCCCCATTTGCCACTTCTATAGGATTATTCACAGCAGAGCCATGCCTCATACTAACATAATTATCAGTTTTTTTAAATTCTGGATGAAGTTTGAAGCAATCCACGTTCGCATGCCCGTGCACTTTACAGTGCGTACAGAAATCTGGAATTTTTTCAAACTCCGCTTTTTGTAAGTAACCAAATGCCTTTGATCCAACCCAAACCTCCTTGGGATGTTTTTTCGAAATATCAACTTCAACCAGGACTCTGGCAACCGAAGGTCGCGTTCTGGATGCCGTCGCCTGATCCGTCTGTAACGGTCTACCAAAAATGGTACCCAAAGCATGTAATACTTTAGGATTAAAAAAATGCAAACGTAAATTAGGAAATGAAATCCATATAGGAACGATCGGAGATTCTTCCTTAATGTCAAAAAAAGGCGTCCATTTGAGCACACGCATTTGACAATTATGAATGAAATAAGATCTTCTAGCAAATACTCTGCTATAATCTAAATCATTCGACAATTGAATAGCCACATGCCTAGCATCCAGTAATCCAACAGAATAAAAACCCGTCAATTTCAGAGAAGCAAAAAAATTACGAATTGCATCCAAATTCGGTCTACGCATTCCAAATTTCCCTACCAAAGTAAATTGAAAAGGAGAAGCCAGTTTAAGGACTTCCTCATCCGAAAGTAAAACAGCCGGATGACCGTTAAAGTTCGATTGTTGCACATTAGGAAAAATATCACCTGAGGCAGGAGCGCCGGATAAAACATCTTTAAATGATCTAGATCTAGAAGGTGACGAAGATCCTTCAGCATCTAGATGAAAAAAACCTTTTTTCTTCGAGATCTCCAACTCAGAAGCTTTCCCCCACGGGTTTCCCGGAGGAACCCCAGCCATAAGAGAAAAGCCCCCCCAGGGCCAAGAGGACAGCGCGATCTACACTTCAAAAACCAGGTTGCGAGCGCTGAAATGAAGCTAAAGGAACGAAAAAAGACGCTCGGCGAGGGATGCCCTAAATCGCCAGAGCGGCGCACTCGGGGAGAATGTACTACTGCCAACTTGAAGTATATATATATATATATATATATATATATATATATATATATATATATATATATATATATATATATATATAATGATAGATGCCAATTAGAGAAGTGGATGTAGCCATGGTCTTGGTAGTGGATTGTGGGCTCCAAAAATTTGGGTCCGGCCTCCCGCGCTGATTTTCTTCGGGGGTGTTTTAACGGATTAAGTTATGGGATAAATTTTTGGAATGCAAATGAGTTTGTAGATATAACACTACTCAGAGATTTTTCCCTCATTTTGCATGGACTTTATGATATGAGTTCTTGTTTCCTATAGGCGCAATCCCCTATAGTTAATTACCCCTCTCAATTACAAGAGAGAACTTTTGATCGATTAAGGCTAGTCACCAATCATATATATAGAACTACGTGTTATCTGACATATAGTAGCAGCATCGGCTTTTGAAATTTGGGGATTTAAGGTTTGATATTTAAACTTTAAAATTTTATCATCTTATACTTAAAATGGATGGTGGGGGCATAGATGATAGACCCAATCATGTTCCCATGGTTCCGTCGTCCCGAGTCATCAGGATCCCTGGTCTACTTAGTCAGAGTAGGTAGTCGACCCAACTTGACAGAAGGATTCTTGTCGACAACCATTGGTTAAATCATCCAAGGTTACCTTGTAGACCTATGGTGGATGTTTGTCTAATGGGATAAATTTGAATCCACTTTAGCTAACAGAGGGCTATATGCATTATCAATTATATCTTATTTATTCATATATCAAGGATTTGATTCCACTAAGGAAATTATTGGCTCTGGCCATAATCATTATCTCATGGTGCCATTTGGCGGCAAAACCACTCTGTTCAAAAGGCCCCGGGTCATAACCGTTTATCTTGGTGGCAAAATTATGGGTTAAAGGATACATGCCACGTTCTTACTAGGAGGAGATTATTTGAAAATGGATCAAAATGATATTTTTTTACTAGGCACTTTTTCTTTATGAGCTGAAGTAGTTTTCAAATTGTCCACCCGATAAATAGTTACGGATGATACATGAATTTTGCTTTAAGTGTTTTGATAGTTTATTTCAATTTGAATAATTTGGGTTTAATATTTAGAATTTTAAGCTTTTGTGGGTATTTGAATGACATTTTGATTATTTGAATTAACACCTCCGGTTGAGACAAGCATTCTACACAGCCATCATCGAGGTGTTTGGGGTTATTTCTATTTATGGATTAAACCTTGTCGACTCTTTCAAGTTGTCGGCAGATGATTGGGTCCTATTGATGAATTTCTTTTGTCATAGACCTTGAAGGCTTTACGTGAACGAATAAAATAGATATTCTGTTTGACACCATGATCATATATGTGCTTGATAATTTGACCAATGTAAACTCCTATTTATCCATATTGAAGGATCAAGCTAGAATAGTAGTTCATTTAATAAACCGAGCAGCATCCCTAGATATCACGTATGTTTTTACTACACGCTCGTCGGGGCCCATACAGATATTTTAAGGCATTTTATAATTACTTGTTAAACCTTGTTAACTCCAATTTAACTGTTTAGGAGGATCGGGTTCAAGTTTATTGACCCGCACAACATCCCTTGAAGTCACATGTGTTCATGTGAGACGCTTGTTGGGGCCCATATGGGTCGTGTGATTACATCCCTTTCTATGTATCTATGTGTATGAATATTACAGTGGGCAGAGAAATTCCTAAAATATTTATAAACACCTTATATCTGGTTGCATGGATGTTATGGATCCGGTGGCATGGAGTTGAAGCGTCTAGATGCTTTCTATCTACTTATATAAGTATTATAAATCAGGTGGCTTGGAGTTGAAGCTTGTAGACATCTTTTGCCTGCTTATACAAATATTGCAGATCTAGTGGCGTGATGTCATACTATATTTTTTTGCCCATTTCGTACAGGTAGAGTGTCATGCACTACTTGTCGCTTTTTACAAGTAGATTGCAATGCACTAATGAATCTCCTTATTTGTTTATTGATGACTACATTCACATGTTACCTTTGTTCGTGGTCCCAGGCATTTATATTTGTTAAAGTTATTCAGCATTTTACATGTGGTTAACACACCGGGTATACAACGAACCTTCTATGACAGCTCGTTGGGATTTGCATTTGCTATAGTCATTTAAAATTTTGTTCGTGGATGATATTTTGAGCATATAACATGCTTCATACAAGAACCCATAGACATTTGTATTTAGTATATATCATCTGCCCTTGGCTTGTAGAAGATCAGCGTATTTGTTGGCCATTAAACAGTGGTAGATCATAGGAGTATAATAACAATTACAACTTATTATTGGGTAATACCTATGGGTGTGTCATTGTGTATATAATAAATGTTTCACTATTTTTAATAAGTATTCACATTCGCCACACTCTCCTATCCTTCTCACAAAAGATATGTCACATATTTGAGTCCTCATAGGATCTATCACATTGGCAATACCTTCACTGTCATTATTTGTAGATAGGGTTATCGCATGAATGAAGCACCTCTTAAAGTGGCTTAGAGGAGTTTGTACACTTTGAAAGTTTGAGTGCACTTACTTGTATATTGGCTTCCTTGCTATTATTCACAAAGGATCTTTGTAGTGGCTTGATATTATTTATGTGTGGACTACTATATGTGTTTTAGATCTCCAGCTATTACCCATAAGTACTATACTTCATAGAAGAGCATCCTACGGTGATTAGTACGAGTTTAAATTCAACATGGATAGTTGTTGTTTCACTTAATATGTGGATTTCTATGAAAATTATTATTCATCCACTAATGCTTACAAGTAGTACATCGCACGTATCCTATATGTGTTAAATTATCATGTTCATTGCACATTGACCCCTTGTACTTGTAGGGAGCTCACTACATCTACTTGAGATTTAATTATTGTTGACGATGAAGATTTTTCTACATTCATGATGTGCTCTTCACATTCCACATATGAGCATCTCATATTGCACTTTCATTATAATGATTCAATGTATTTATTTCACCATTAAGTAGTATTAATTGTGCACTAGCTTTTAGGTATTCTTCTTGAATGCATTAAGATTTTCACTACCACCATCTTGCCACTCATTTTTGCTTGTTGGTGTATTATCATGTTCACCATAAGTCCTCAACATATGCTTGTATGTGAATGGTCATGATCATTACATGTTCCTTATAGATTGTTCAAGTCTTCTATTATTCGAGTTTGATTTAAGTCAAGGTTCCTTTTGATCATTAAATTCAAGTTTGAATTTGAATTCATTTTAGGTTTAATGTGCATGTTCACTTGAGTTCAGGTCCTCTACTTAGTTCATTTGAGCTTGAATCCACACGACCTCTACTCAATTTATAGTAATTAGTTAAGTTCAAATTTTTTTCAAGTTCATTTAAGTATATTTCATCGACGTTTGCTTAAGTCTAAGTCCCCTGTCACTAGAAAATCTGGTAGCCACCCAACGTCTCCCATATTTAGGAAAAAACTACATGAGTCTGAGCCTTCCCACCACAATATAAAAGCGTGTATGGTAGGTGTCCATAAACACGAACCACAGTCGTTTCTTCATTTCCACCACACAATAAAGGCGTGTATGGTGTCTTTGAATGTACCTATTTAAAAAAAAAAACATAGTTGGATTTCCCTGACTCAAGGGTACTTTTAAGTAATCCCGCCTCGTCGTAGGCATCGCACCAGGTTTCCATCCCACCACGCCTAATAAAAGCGCATATAGGAAGTTTTTTGATGCATCACAAATACAGAAATGGGTCTTTTGGATTGCCCACTTCATTGCGAGCACCGCGACGCACTTTCTCCCACCACACTAACAAAAGTGTTTATAGCTGATTGTTTTGTTGCACTGCAAGCATCGAAGATGGTCTCTCGGATTTACAAAGAGCACAAACTATAATTTTTTTTGAAACTCTTCTTTTTTTAAATATTACTCCTTTTTTATTTTCCTTTTTTCTTCTTTTTAAATATATATATAATTTTATAAAAATATATGTATGTTTATACATATATTTATGTTAATAATGATAATAACTAAATTAGCTACCTCGTTTGAGCGTCTGGGGCAATTTTGTGGTGATTTCGCTGTTTCGCTAGTCAAGGCTCTTCGTTAAGGTTCCGATCTGTCTTTCTGCCTTCCTCATTTTACCTCTTCACTGGTAAACTTGTTCTTTTCTCTGGACCCTCTTGTCGGTGGTTTCTCTGCTTTTGTGCTCTATTTTTCTCGGTGTCCGACTTTTTAGTGGTTTGAGGTTATTTTTTGCTTTGGTTGGGTGGGGGGCGATGACGTCTCTGACGTCGTCTACCCCAGATGTTCCTCCGGTCCTTACTGGTAAAACCATATCTTTTAAGGATGTTGTATCTTGTGGCTCATCTTCTTCGGCTTCGAAAGTCCAATTTGTGCATGCTTCTTTTAAGGGTTGTCCTGCTCTTTTATTCTATGATGCTGTTGTTCAGCAACTGACTGCTCCCTTTTCATTCACTCTCGTTGGTAAGTTTATGTTACGGAGGTTGAATTTGGATGTTATTCGCAAATTTTTTCCTGGTTTCAAACTCTCAGGTTCCTTTAATGTTGGTTTGTTAGGCTCTAAACATATAGCTATTCAATTGTCTAATGATTTAGACTATAGTTGCATTTTTTCTTGTCGTTCTTGCTACATCCAGGGTTGTCAAATGAGACTACTTAAATGGTCACCGGATTTTGATGTGAGGGGGGAGTCTCCCATTGCCCCGGTGTGGATAGCTTTTCCGAACCTTCGTTTGCATTTTTTTAATTCGCACATTCTTTGTAGAGAGAGTTGCTATTTGCATGTTTTACATTCTTGCAACTTGTATTGTTTTGATGATTTCAAATATTATTATTTTATATATCTCCTAACACTTTTTGGAAGATTTGTTTTTTGCTCTAGTGTGTACTAACATTTCAGGAAAATCAACTCCAAGCGATGAAAACTTCAAATTATCCATTTGTAAATTATAAGTTTTGAAATGAGACGGAGTGATTGTAATTGAGTGAAAAATCACAACACACACTCTTGGGGAACACTTTTTGTAAACTGATCGTATAGGACGAACCTGGTTCATACGGGACGATCATGTCAATTAACCCCTCAAAAGAGCAATGGATCGAACAAGCGAGTAGAAAATTTTCTAAGTCCTAATCGTCCAGGATGAATTTAATATTCGTCCCGGGATGAACGTTTCTAAATTCTCACCTTGCACTGTTCTTCCAGATGAAAATTATGGTTCGTACCGGAACAAAACTCTCTGTATGAGATCGTACAAGACGAAATTAATTTTCGTCCCTAGACGAAACTCTCTGTATGCTATCGTACAGGACGAAATTAATTTTTGTCCCTGGATGAAATGTTCTGTATAAAATCATCCAAGGACGAAACCTGTTCATCACAGGAAGAACTGAACCGACTTACGTCAGTTGGTTATGTCCTGTAGAATTTTGGGAATCGACCTATGTAATAACCGTTTCGTACCGGACGAACATAGTTCATACGGAACGATGAGCGTGTACGAATATGGTTCGTACCAATGTACATTAGGATCATTTCTGACACTTTAAGTAAAATCATTCAGGATGATCCACGATCCACTGCGTACAAAATTGAAATCTTGTAATTTTTGGGCGGTTTTTCTTGTCTTTTGTATATATACTTCAAATTAGACTGTCACCAAATCTTTTTGCTCATTGATCTTCGTGCCTATTGGAAGAAGCGTAAAGGAAAGAGTGAGAGAGAGCAATCAAAGAAGGATTTCTACCACTGGAGCTTGAAGGCTTTGCAATGTGTTCAAAGGTAAGATTTCCTACTTGTGATTTGAGATTACTTCACTCTTTTTCTTTCTTCCTTCTAGATTTCTTGGGAAGAGATCTATCAAGGAGATCCGGTTCTCTGCCGACACTTGGAGAGTGTGAAAAGATGAAGGGTTCTCTACCCACACTAGGAGAGTGTTAAAGGATGAAGGATTCTCTGCCCACACTAGGAGAGTGTGAAAAGATGAAGGGTTCTTTGCCCACACTAGGAGAGTGTAAAAGGACAATGGTTCTCTGCCAACACAAGGGAAAGTGTAAAAGGACGACGGTTCTCTGCTGCACTGGGCAGTGGTAAAAAGAGTGTTTGTAAAGGCTTCTCCACCTTGCTGTGGGTGTAAAAGGAGAGACACTATTGGTATTAGTGCAATACTCAGAGGATGCCTTTGGGGAGTGGATGTAGGTCTGGTTTCGACCGAACCACTATAAATCGTGTGTCTTTTTATTATACTATTTTTTATTTTTTGCTATTAATTTTGTGTTTTAAAATTTGGGATTGAAAAACTCTTTATAAAAAAATTCATTAAAGATTAATTTCGGTTAAATTTATCAAAAGAGGGAAAATATTTAAATACCAATTCACCCCCCTCTTGGTAGCCTTGGGACATTAACTTAGGTTTAACAACCTATTCACTAGACTCAACATTCTTTTTGGTCTTGCTTGTGTGTTTGGTAGGCCATTATAGACAGATCAAGCTACTGCTTCTCTTTCGAGACCTTCGGTAGAGTTCTAGTTGAATTGGATGTGACGAAAAAATATCCGCACGAAATATGGTTAGGATCTGAAATGAATGGTTACTTTCAAAAGGTGGAAATTGAAAATTTACATATATTTTGCTCTCACTGTAAGATGCACGCTAACATGATAAATGAATGTTTTTGTTTACATCCTAATTTGCGTAAGGAGAACAGTATGCCAAAAGTTAATGAAAATGTTGTTAGTAAGGTTTTACATGTGCCAATTCCCCCTTTGGAGGTCAATGTTAGTCCTGCCATTCAGGATCTGGGTACTGTTAATTTGCGGCAATGAGGGGGAAGAGAATGTCATTCTTAACACTTCATTATCTAATGCTCCTAAATTGGCTGTTATTAGTTCTATCCCTTCAAATAATGACGTGGTTTCTAAAGGATATGCGGTGTAGATTCCTTCTAGTATTTCTTTACAAGGTGCTAATAATATTTTAGATCAAGATAAGTGGGTTAATGCTGAAATAGTTAACATTTCTGATGATTTGGTTGTTGTTCTTGATGTAGGGGAAGCAGTTTCCTCCAAACCCTTGGAGATGAGTCATAACAATGTTAATACTACTGTTTCTTGCAATTCTACTATTAATCTTGATGAGTCTCCTCTTACTAATGATGATCCTGATATTTCTTTGTCAGATCAAAGACGGCGGAACATTTCCACTGTGGAGGATGGTGTCTTGTTTTTGGAAGGTGATAATTCAGCATTGGATCCGTCAGGGGGTGAGATGAACAATGAAATCCTTTTAACTGATCATTATCATTGTGATGCCTTTACTGATATGAAAATTGAAATTAATGATAAATGCTATGCTAGAGAGGATAATGATCTGATCTTTTCTAAAGGTCATGGAAAGAGAGGTAGAAAACCTTAAAATATTATTTTGCAATCGCCTAGGACTACTCGCTCACATACTTTTCAATAATTTTCTTTTTTATGTTTAATACGATTATTTGGAATGTGAGGGGGATTGGGCGTCCTTCCTCAAAACTTCGTGTAAAAAATTATGAAATATTCATAATATTTTTGTGCTTGTCTTGCTTGAACCTCTCATTTCTATGGATAAACTTTTGAATGCTGCTAAAGTTTTGGGTTTTAAGCTTGCTTTTGCTAATGTTGCAAATAAAATTTGGGTTTTTTGGAAAAATTTTGTTAGGCTTGGTGTTATTGAGAATTTTCCTCAAGTGCTTCATTATAATATTGAATCCTTGAACTTTCAATGTGTTGATTATTTTGTTTAAACTGCTTCTTCTCATTTTTCTAGGAGAATCTTGTGGGACCAAATTGATAATTTTCATAGTATTTGCACTTTGCCTTGGTTGGTTGTGTTGCAAATCTATTTTCATGGCTTATGTTTTGATGATTGACAAACACTATTTCTCTTGGACTGCTTGTTGCTTCTAACGTTTCAGGAATCAAAGATCGGACGAACAAGACGAAGCCATTTTAGGATTGCGTAGGTTTAGGATTGAGTCAGTCTGTACTTGTGTTTTTCACTTCTTGAGTCTACTTGTAATGGTCAAAGAGACTGATGCTAAGTAACCCTACACACACACACTTGAGAGACTTAGAATTTCTATTTTTACTCATATCGTCCAGGACAATTTTTTTATCGGCCTGGACGATCAGGCTTAAAACAGAAAGTCTAAATAAGGATTCTTAATTAAGGCAGCCGTCATTAACATATCGGCCTGGACGATACGTGTATCAGCCAGGACGATATTCTCAAAATAGAAAGAAGCTGCCGCCATAGACAATTAAGGTATACAATATTTTTAAATTATCGGCTAGGACGATCCTTTATCGTCCTATACGATATTCAAAAATTATGCCTTAATTAATCAGGAAATCAAGGGAGTAATTATGGATGATTGATACGATCATATCATCCTGGACGATCGTAGGATTGGCCAGGACGATCCAGTCAAAAACCTTAAGTTACTTCAGAACGATAAATATCGGTCAGCTCGTATCCAGGGCTATTCTCAGGACGATTTTCCTCTGATTTAAACAGATCGGCCAGGACGATCGTGAGATCGGCCTGGACGATCAGTAAAAAACTCATAAGATCTGCTAGAGCATCGCCCTGGATACACTCCTGGACAATTGCGAAAAAGTCGGCAACTTGCAATTAATGAGCTCCTTTGAAGCTCTTCTATTTAAGAGCTCATGTTCAACGTTTTGAAAAATCTTTGGCTGTTGCCTTGACCTGAGAAGACCTTGAGGAGAGAAAGAGAGAGAGGGAGAGAGAGAGGATCTTGTGAGGGGATTCATAAGGGTTGCTTCAAGGATCACTCTGCTTGTTCTTCGTCTAGAGTTTCTCATCCGTGGAAGGGTTGGTAGAGGTAAGGAGTTAGCTTTTGGTTGTGGTTCTCTACCAGCTTCAGGAGGAAGCAAAAGGAGGTAGGTTCTCTACCTTGCCGGGGTGGCAAAAAGGAGGTTCTTGTGAGGGCTTCTCCGCCTAGCCGTGGGGGCTAAAGGAGAGTCATGTTTTGTAGTGCAATACTTGGAGGGTGTCTCCAAGGAGTGGACGTAGGTCGAGTTGACTGAACCACTATAAATTTCTGTGTTCTTATTTTTTGCTTCCGCACTTTTAATTCCTCTTTTATTTTTGTGGAGCGATTTTGGTTTATGCAATTTTTATTCTTTGTGAATAGAAATTTTAAAATACCAATTCACCCCCCCTCTTAGTTAGCTTGAGCCAGTTCTATAGGGCTTAACATCCCTAACAAACTTTGAAGTGGTATCAGAGCGGGATTCAAAAATTTATGTTTGAGAACTTTTTGAACTTGATCCATGGCTAACCTTGGGAATCGTAACTACGGAAGTGTATTTTATTACCCGACCTCCCCTATTCGATAACCTACCTTTTGATTTTTAGAAAGTCCGCATGTCAATATTTTTACAATCTACTGATTATCGCATGTGGATACTTATTCAAGAAGGTTATTCTCCACCTTCTCGTGAAATTAATGGTGTTAAAACTGAAATTTCTTTTACTGAATGGACTTTTGATGAACGAGATTTAGCTCAATTAAATGCGAAATGTTTGAACTACTTTTTCTGTGCTTTAAAATATGAGGATTTCATGCGTATCTTCACTTGCAAATATGGTAAAGAGATTTGGGATAAATTATGCATCACCTATGAAGGTACTAATGAGGTTAAACAATCCCGTTTAAACATTCTCTTGCATAACTACGAACGTTTTTGTATGAAACCTCATGAATCGATTTCTGACATGTACACTAAATTTACTCAGATAGTTACTTCACTACATGCAATAGGAAAAGAACTTTTGAACTATGAAACAGTAAACAAGATTTTGAGATGCTTGCCTTCGTCATATGATGCTAAAATCACTGTAATCACTGAATTTAAAGATTTGAACACTTACTCTATTGATAACTTACTTGGCTCACTCATTGCTTACGAGCAAGGGGTGAATCAAAGAAATCTTGATGCAGGTGAGAAGAAAAGGAGAAAACAATTGCACTGAAGGCGCACAAATCAGATTCTGAATCTTTCGGGTCTGAAAGCGATGAAGTTGCCTTCATCACTAGGCAATTCAAAAGCTTTCTAAGGAAGAAACAAAAGCACCATCAAAATTGGAGAAAAGGCAAGGATCATAAACATATTAAAGGATCTTCTGATGTTGTTTGTTTTGAATGCAGGAAACCTAGACATGTGAGAGCCGATTGCCCAACAGTTCAAGATAACACAAGCAAGGAAAAGATTGAGGAAAAATCTAAGTTTAAGAAGGAGAAGAAGAGAATCCAAAAGGCATTCTGGGTAGAATCTGGTACTGATTCCTCTAAGACTGAACCAGAGGAAGAGACAACGAACTTGTGCTTAATAGGGGAAGATCATCTTGAGCAAAGTGATGAGGAAGAGGTATGTAAACCAACCTATGATGAATTGTTTGAAATTTTTGAAATAATCAATGCATCATACAAAAAACTTAAGAAGACACATGCTAGCTTAAAAGTAGAACTTTTGAATTTACAAAAAGTGCATGAAATTTTTCTCAAAGATCATGCAACGATTGATTCAAATCACATGGCTCTTCTTGATGAATTTGATGATTTAAACAAAAATTTTTGGAATTAATTAATGAAAATAATGCATTAAAAGTTTCACACGACTCACTTAAATCTGATCTTAAGAAATCTAAAGAGAGTGTGAAAATTTTGAGGACTGAAAATGAAGTTTTAAAAAGCACTAATTTCTGTCTTCCTCCAAGGAGTGGATGTAGGTCGAGTTGATCGAACCATTATAAATTTCTGTGTTCTTATTTTTTACTTCCGCAATTTTATTTCCGCACTCTATTTTCCGTGGTGATTTTGGTTTATGATTTTTTATTATTTGAGAAAAGAAATTTTTAATTACCAATTTATCCCCTCTCTTGGATAGCTTGTGCCAGTTCTATTGGGCTTAACATCCCTAGCGAACTTTCAAGTGGTATCAAAGCGGGATTCAAAATTTTAAGTTTGAAATCTTTTTGAATTATATTCCATGGCTAACCTTGGGAATCGTAACACTACGGAAGGTTATTCTATTACCCAACCTCCTCTGTTCGATAACCTACCTTTTGACTTTTGGAAAACACGCATGTCAACGTTTTTACAATCTACTGATTATCACATGTGGATGCTTATTCAAGAAGGTTATTCTCCACCTTCTCGTGAAATTAATGGTATTAAAACTGAAATTTCCTTTACTGAATGAACTTTTGATGAACGTGATTTAGCTCAATTAAATGCAAAATATTTGAACTATTTTTTCTATGCTTTAAAATCTGAGGATTACATGCGTGTCTCAACTTGCAAAACTGGTAAAGAGATTTGGGATAAATTGTGCATCACTTATGAAGGTAATAATGAGGTTAAACAATCCCGTTTAAACATTCTCTTGCATGACTATGAACTTTTTTATATGAAACCTCATGAATCGATTTCTGACATGTATACAAGATTTACTCAGATAGTTACTTCACTGCATGCACTAGGAAAAGAACTTTCAAACTATAAAAAAGTTAACAAGATTTTGAGATGCTTGCCTTCGTCTTATGATGCTAAAATCACTGCAATCACTGAATCTAAGGATTTGAACACCTATTCTATTGATAACTTACTTGGCTCACTCATTGCTTACGAGCAAGGGGTGAATCAAAGAAATCTTGATGCAGGTGAGAAGAAAAAGAAGAAAACAATTGCACTGAAGGCGCACAAATCGGATTCTGAATCTTCCAGGTCTGAAAGCGATGAAGTTGCCTTCATCACAAGGTAATTCAAAAGCTTTCTAAGGAAGAAACAAAAGCATCATCAATGTTGGAGAAAAGGTAAGGAACATAAACATGTTAAAGGATCTTTTGATGTTGTATGTTTTGAATGCAGGAAGTCTGGACATGTGAGAACTGATTGCCCTACGCTTAAAGATCACTCAAGCAAAGGAAAGGGTGAGGAGAAACCTAAGCCAAGGAATGACAAGATGAGAGTACAAAAAGCATTTTGGGCAGATTTGGCATCGGATTCATCAGAGACAAAACTAGAACATGAGACATCAAAATTGTGCTTGATGACAGACAACAATCCTGATCAAGAAGAGGTATGTGAACTTTCCTACGATCAACTTCTTGAAGTTTCAGAAAAAAATTCATGCATCATATAGGAAATTAAAGAAAACACATGCTAGCTTGAAATTAGAACTTTTAAATCTACAAAAAGAGCATGAAATTTTGATTAAAGACCATTAAACAATTGATTCAAATCATATGAATTTACTTGATAAATTTGATGAGTTAAATAAAAATTATTGTGAGTTAGTTGAAAAGCATGATGCATTAAAAGTCTCACACACATCACTTGAATCAGGTTTTAAGAAGTCTAAGGAGATAGAGAAAAATTTGAGGATTGAAAATAAAGTTTAAAAAAGTACTAATTTGAAGATTCAAGAAGATTTAGAAGCATGTAAGAAAACTAAGATGACATCTACTTTTGATCAATTGCCAAAACCTAGGAAGAGGTATTATAACTCAAACCACTTAAGAAATCCCTTTCCTGGAATTAGATGTTTTTCATGTGGCATGCTAGGACATATATCACACACTTGCATGATTCACCATAGTACACATTGGGTGTGGAGACCTAAGGTTCATGATCCACAGCATACCACACATGCATTGCTTTCTTCTCTTCATAAGAAGGAACCCAAACTTGCTTGGGTTCCTAAATCTAACAATTGATAATTTTGCAGGAGGGCTCTCACAAAAGACCTCGTGAGAGTATGTGATACCTGGACAGTGGATGCTCTTGGCATATGACTGGTGATGCCAGCCAATTTGTTGTACTAGAGTCCAGGACTGGAGGCAAGGTTACTCTTGGAGACAACACCACCAAGAAGGTGATAGGAGGAGGTATAATCGGTAATTCCAAGAACCTTATGATTGAAAATGTTTTGCTTGTAGATGGATTGAAGCACAACTTGCTCATCATCAGTCAATTCTGTGACAAAGGCTTCATCGTGCAATTCTTTGCAAACTCATGCATTGTAAGTTTAAGTAACAACACTATTTTGCAGGGAAAGAGGATTAACAACGTTTACATGCTTGATTTAAATTACATTGAATGTGCTGCTTCTTTTTGCTTAAAAACTGTGATTGATGATTCTTGGTTGTGGTACATGAGGCTTTGTCATACAAGTATGAAAACCCTTGGGAAAGTAACCCAAAAGAACCTAGTTAGAGGTGTCCCCAAACTTAAGTTTTCAAAAGACCACCTTTGTGATGCCTGTCAACTAGGAAAGCAAGTCCACTCCACTTTTCACCCCATTAAGGACATTAGCACCTCTAGACCTCTAGAAGTCCTTCACATGGATTTGTTTGGACCCATTAGCACTGCCAGTCTGGGAGGGAAAGTCTATGGTTTTGTGATTGTTGATGACTACTCGAGGTTCACTTGGACTAGATTTATTTCACATAAAAATGAGTCTTTTGAGGAGTTTAAAACATTTTATACATGGATTCAGAAAAAGCTAGGCTGTGAGATTTTGACCATCCATAGTGATCATGGGGGAGAGTTTGAAAATGAAAGATTTAGGAGTTTTTTGTGAGGACAAGGGGATTAGCCACAATTTTTCAACCCCTAGGACCCCTCAGCAGAACGGGATAGCTGAAAGGAAGAACTGGACCTTAGTGGAAGCCGCTAGATCCATGCTTGCTGAGTATTCACTTCCAAAATACTTTTGGGCTGAAGCGGTTAACACAGCTTGTTATGTGTTAAATAGGGTGAATGTTAGAACCAAATTAGAGAAGACACCCTATGAGATCCTTAAGGGTAGGACACCCAATCTTTCCCACCTTCATGTCTTTGGTTGTAAGGTTTTCATTCACAACAATGGAAAGTCTCACTTGGGAAAATTTGATCCTAAATCTGATGAAGGAGTATTTTTGGGATATTCTAGTGTTGGGATGTCTTTTAGGGTGTTTAACAAAAGAACTTTGATGGTGGAAGAGACAACCCATGTAGTTTTTGATGAGTCTGATCCTAAGAAATATGGAGTAGAAGATGATGATGTTGGAGAGATTACAAGAGGAGTAGAAAATTTAGGAAAGGGGAGTGAGCACCTAAGTAATGAAGGAGTAGAAGAAGTCACCCAAGGATTAGAAAATTTTGATGAAAGGGGAGAAACTTCACACACTTTGCCTAGAGATTGGAGATACTCTACAAATCACCCCAAGGAATTTGATCTTAGGAGACCCTTCTAGTGGAGTTAAGATTAGACATGGACTTAGGAAGGAGGTGAACCATTCTGCCTTTATCTCTATGACTGAACCCACCACCATTAACCAAGTCCTTTCTGATGAGTTTTGGATCTTAGCAATGCAAGAAGAATTGAATCAATTTGTTAGGAATGATGTTTGGGAACTTGTGGAAAGATCCTAAGGGACAAAGTGTAGTTGGGACAAAGTGGGTCTTTAAGAATAAGGTGAATGATTCAGGAGTGGTGATAAGAAATAAAGCAAGATTGGTGGCTAAGGGGTACAATCAAATAGAAGGGATAGACTTTGAGGAGACTTTTGCCGCTTGTAGCTAGATTGGAAGCCATTAGAGTGCTATTAGCCTTTGTCTGTTATAAAGAATTTAAGCTTTTCCAAATGGATGTCAAGAGTTCCTTTTTAAATGGGGAAATAAAAGAAGATATTTTTGTAGAACAACCTCCAGGTTTTGAAAGTTCTCAATTTCCAAATCATGTGTTTAAATTAAAAAAAAGCTTTGTATGGTTTAAAGCAAGCACCTAGAGCTTGGTATGAGAGGCTTAGCACATTCTTACTAAAGAGGGAGTTTGTCAAGGGGAGCGTAGACACCACCCTTTTTCTTAGAAGAGTTGGAGATGATTTACTCATTGTTCAGATTTATATTGATGATATACTTTTTGGATCTTCTAATAAAAATTTGTGTGATCATTTTTCTAAAACAATGAGTAGAGAGTTTGAGATGAGTTTGATGAAAGAGTTGTCCTACTTTTTGGGTTTAGCATAAAACAATTGGAGGATGGAACTTTTCTAAATAAAACAAAATACATAAATGACATTTTGAAGAAATATGAGATGGACAAAGCCAAGCCAATTAACACTCCCATGACTTCTAGTGCTCCATTGGATAAGGACCCAAGTGGTAAGTCTGTTGAACAAAAGAACTATAGAGGCATGATTGGATCTTTACTTTACTTGACTGCGAGCTGACCTGATATTATGTTTAGTGTTTGCCTTTGTGCTAGATTTCAAGCTGATCCTAAGGAATCCCACATGACTGCTGTTAAGAGAATTTTTAGATACCTTTTGGGGACACAAGGCTTAGAGATTTGGTACCCTAGACACAACACTTCTTTTGAGATTATTAGTTTTTCTGACTCTGATTTTGCAGGATGCAAGGTGGATAGAAAAAGCACTTCTGGAACTTGTCAATTCATTGGACAATCTTGGCCTCTTGGTCTAGTAGGAAGCAAAACTCTGTTGCACTTTCCACTACTGAAGCTGAATACATTGCTCTTAGAAGTTGTGTGGCCCAAGCCCTTTGGTTGAAACAACAGGTATTGGATTTAGGATTACATGTAAGCAACATCTCAATCTTTTGTGACAACACTAGTGCCATATGGATCTCTAAAAATCCTATCTAACATTCAAGGACTAAACACATTGACATTAGACATCACTTTATTAGAGATCATGTGACTAAGGGAGACATTGAGTTACACCATGTGAAAACTGAAAATCAACTGGCAGACATCTTTACTAAACCACTGGCCTTCGACACTTTCAGTTCTTTAAGGACCAGATTGGGTGTGATTGACATAAATGCATTAAACTTTTAGCTATTTTTCTTTTACTTTTTGTTTTCTTTTTATTTTATGTTGTTTTGACTTTTTAGTGTATTTTATTTTTCTTTTGTCTTTTTTTTTTAGTTTTCAAAATCATCGCTGATATGATATTATATTCCTTATCCTTGTTTTCTGAAAATTTGTAGTCAATATGTTTTCATCTACTTAATCTCTTATATGGTAGGAATATTTTATGATTGTGTCTCTTTCTCTAACCTATTTTAGTGGCATAGTTTTCTTTTCTAATCAAAAGTCTATCTCAAATTAAAAGATTGTTTATAAAATTAAGATATTTTCTTAAGCTTGCTTAAGCAAATCTATCTTGTATTTATAATGATTAAAGTCCTTTTATCACATCAAGATCCCTCGTTACTCTTGTCTTTGATTATTAATCCTGCTTGTGGTAATTCTTCCTTATGTTAGAGAGAGAGCTCCTATTCTCTATTATCTGAGAAGATATATTCACAACTAAGATTTTTTAAACGATTATAAGGAGAATCTTGCTTGCAAAAATAAAAATAAATTGGCCAATGATGCCAACAAAAGAAGCGCAAAGATGCCAAAAATTGAAAAATCTATAAAAAGCTACGCAAAGCGCCACTAAATTGACAAGAGGCATAAAATGAGCCCACTCAAAAGCAAGCTATTCTCCCTTTTTAAATCTTTTAGAACTTAGAAGTTTTGGTTCTCAAAGGCTTGATCTCGATTATCGTACGATTGTGACAAATCTACCTTACTTCATTATTTTATAAAGATATTTTTCTTAAGACAAGTGATGGGTGGATTCTTTTTCTCATATCAAATTAATTATTTGAGTTAGGTCATTGATTTCAAAAGACGATTCTACCCTAAGAAAATGTTTGAGCTAAGGGTAAATCATGAACGGATATTCTACTATTCTATGGATTAATGAGATTGGTAACTCATTAACTCACAAGTTTTTAAATCAATCACATGGAATACTATGTCATTTTCATGCCTTGTTTAAAAAAAAAATTTTTTTTTTGTTATTTGTCTTATTTTCCTTCTTTTTGATATGTTAAAAGGGGGAGAAGTTTATAAGGTTCCATTTTTGCCGATCCTGAACTTTTACTACTAATTGTTTTCGTAGTATTTTTGCCATCATAAAAAAGGGGGAGATTGTTGCAAATCTATTTTTTTATAGTTTATGTTTTGATGATTGACAAACACTATTTTTCTTGGACTGCTTGTTACTTCTAACGTTTCAGGAATCGAAGATCGGACGAACAAGACGAAGCCAATTCAGGATTACGTAGGTTTAGGGTTGAGTCAGTCTGTACTTTTGTTTTTTCACTTCTTGAAACTACTTGTAATGGTCAAAGAGACTGATGCTAAGTAACCCTTCACACACACACTTGAAAGACTTAGAATTTCTATTTTTACTCATATCGGCTAGGATGATTTTTTTATCGGCCTAGACGATCAGGCTTAAAATAGAAAGACTAAATAAGGATTCTTAATTAAGGCAGCCGACATTAACATATCGGCCTGGATGATACGTGTATCGGCCATGACAATATGCTCAAAATAGAAAGAAGTTGCCGCCATAGACAATTAAGGTATACTGTATTTTTAAATTATCATCCAGGACGATCCTGTATCGGTCTGGACGATATTCACAAATTATGCCAAAATTGTTCAGGAAATCAAGGGAGTAATTAAGGATGATTGATACGATCATATCATCCTGGACGATCGCAGGATCGTCCAGGACGATCCAGTCAAAAACCTTAAGTTACTTCAGGATGATAAACATCGGCCAGCTCGTATCCAGGGCTATTGTCAGGACGATTTTGAAAGTTCGATGGGGATGTTAAGCCCTATGAACTTAGTCCCAAACTAACCAAGAGGGGGGGGGGGGTGAATTGGTATTTTAAAAACTTCTTTTTAAAACAAGGAAATAAAATCATATAAACCAAATCACACCACGAAAATAATGCGGAATTTGAACGTGCGGAAGCAAGAAAAAGAACACAGAAATTTATAGTGGTTCGGTCGACTCGACCTACGTCCACTCCTTGGAGGCACCCTCCAAGTATTGCACTACACAAAAAGTGACTCTCCTTTAGCCCCCACGGCTAGGTGGAGAAACCCTCACAAGAACCTCCTTTTTGCCACCCCGGCAAGGCAGAGAACTTATCTCCTTTTGCTTCCTCCTGAAGCTGGCAGAGAACCAGAACCAAAAGCAACACTCCTTACCTCTACCGACCCTTCCACGGACGAGAAACTCTAGACGAAGACGACGCAGAGAGATCCTTGAAGCAACCCTTGTGAAACCCCTCACAAGCTCCCCCTCACAATATCCTCTCTCTCTCTTCTCTCTCTCTTTCTCTCCTCAAGGCCTTCTTAGGTCAAGGCAGCAGCCAAAGATCTTGAAAAACGTTGAACAAGAGCTCTTTAAATAGAAGAGCTTCAAAAGAGCTCATTAATTGCAAGTTGCCGACTTTATCGTCCAGGCCGATCTAGACATCGGCCTGGCCGATCTAGACATCGGCCTGGCCGATCAGTACAAAACAATGAAGATCGGCCAGAGTATAGCCCTGAATGGAAAACAGGACGATTGAAAAATAGCTTGATCATCCAGGCCGATCTAACGATCGTCCTGGCCGATCAGTTTAAATTAGAGAAAAATCGTCCTGACAATAGCCCTGAATACGAGCTGGCCGATATTGATCGTCCTGAAGTAACTTAAGGTTTTTGACTAGATCGGCCTGGCCGATCCTGCGATCGTCCAGGACGATATGATCGTATCAATCATCCTTAATTACTTCCTTGATTTCGTGAACAATTATGACATAATTTGTGAATATCGTCCAGGCCGATCCGAGGATCGTCCTGGCCGATAATTTAAAGATATGGTATACCATACTTGTCTATGGCGGCTACTTCTTTCTGTTTTGAGCTTATCGTCCTGGCCGATACATGTATCGTCCAGGACGATCTGTTAACGTAGGCTGCCTTAATTAAGAATCCTTAATTAGACTTTCTGTTTTAAGCTGATCGGCCAGGCCGATCAAAGAAATCGTCCTGGCCAATATGAGTAAAACCATAATTTCTAAGTCTCTCAAGTGTGTGTGTGAAGGGCTACAAAGCATCAGTCTTTTTGACTATTACAAGAGGACTCAAAAGGTAAAAAACAAAAGTACAGACTGACTCAACCCTAAACCTACGCATTTCTGAACTTGGCTCCTTTTTCATTATCCGATCGTCGATTCCTGAAAAGTTAGAAGCAACAAGCTGTCCAAGAAAAGCAGTGTTTGTCAATCATCAAAACATAAGATATAAAAAATAGATTTGCAACAATCTCCCCCTTTTTGATGATGACAAAACACAAGTAGGAACATCAAAATAAAAAAAGATTCATTAGAAAAACAAAGTTACAACATCAACTTTTTCTTACCATATCCTATCCTACTCCCCCTTTTTGTCATCACAAAAAGAGAGTCCAGAAACAGTAAAAAAAAAGAACAACAAACATCACGAAAGACTACTACAAAAAGACAAGAAACAATAACTAAAAGAACGAGGGATCCTGATCATCAGATGGAGGAGGTGGAGGTGGATGCTGAAAGTAACTGGCAAGGGTAGTAAACTGAGCATTGAACCAGGCGATGTCCTGGTCATGCTGCTGCTGCTGGTGAGTGAGAAAACTGTCAAATCGAGCTAAATCCTCAGCGCGATGATGCTCGTAGCGGGCGATGTCCTCAGAGTGTTGCTGCTCCTGGGCAGCAACATATGCATCAAATCGGGTCTCCCAACGATCAAATCTCTCAATCAACTGATCAACCGGTGAGTGTTGGTGGAGAGGGACAGGGTCAGAAAAGGGAGCTGGAGCGGGAGCCTCCTCCTCTCGAGCCCCCTGAGGTTCCTCAGGGTGGAGACGAGTGCTGTGAAGGGTGCTGAAGGAGTTGTTTGAGTAGAAGGGAGTTGGAAGTTTTGGTGGTATAGGATATTGAGGTTGGTATTTAGTTTCAAGAACATAGGCTATGATGTGTCCTAAGGCTAGATTTGGCTTTCTTCTGTGGCCTGGATCGCGAATTGTTGTTAGGTGGTCGATGTAACGAAAAAATAGGTCAACAGTGTTGAATTCCCTATGAGCCATGATATAGAAGGTAGTGAGGGAAAGTAGAGGGGTAATGTGGACACGGTCGCCGGCTTTTGGAATGACGGAGGTGCGAAGGACATGTTGGATTGTCCTAGCATCTCTGACTAAAGAGCTAGTCTCTCCAACATGGTAACGGACATTGGTCTGGCGAAGAAAGTGATTTGCCGTGGACCAGTCAAGATCAGGGTCAAGGGCAATTAAGTGCAGCTTATCTCCGGTGGTGGATAGCTGTAAGAGATCAACACAGTCCTGATATGTGATTTCGACAGGGCGTCGATTCACATAGGAGGACAGGGCTGTGAAGGTGGAGTTGATGCGCAGGTTTGCAAAAAATTCTAGAAGGAACTCAGAATTGAAGGGGAAAACAAGAGACAGAATGAAGCAAAGGGAAGTGTGAGCGAAGAGATCCATTACCGGGTAAGAGATGTGGACTGGATTGATAATCCTGGAAACAGTAATTCCACATTCTTTATAGCGGTGATATGCAGCTTCATCTTCTGCTTCACGGAAATGAGAGTCAACCCTTGCCCTCGAGGAACTTCCAGAGGTCTGACGGACACGCTTTCCACCAGCCATTTGAGTGATCTTAAGCAAAAACACAAAGGAGAATGGATGAGGAGTGAAAAACATGGCTGGATCGGCCTGAATTTAAAGAAACGTCCATATCGTCCTGGCCGATCGCGGAATCGTCCAGGCCGATATGTGTCAATAATTACGTACAGGCCGATTGGTCAAAAAGGCGGTCCAATCGTCCGGGCCGATCAGATATCGGCCAGGCCGATTAGACACAGGCTATCGGCCCGAGGAGTCAGTCCGGACGACCGTTGAAAAAGCAGATCGTCCGGGCCGATTAGGTGTATCGTCCAGGACGATGCACAATAATTGATCGTACCGGTCGAAGTTAAAACGTTTTAAATGCTTGCCACGTGTATCGTCCAGGACGAACAGTGGATCGTCCCGGCCGATGGTCCAATAATGGATCGTCCGGGGCCGAATTTAAAGATCAAAACGTGCTGACACGTGGATCGTCCGGGACGGTCCAGTGTATCAGCCAGGACGATGCACATAAAATGCATCGGCCAGACAAATATACTATCGGCCAGGACTATCACCATGAGTTTGATCAAATCGTCCAGGACGATAATGTATCGTCCAGGACGATGAATTTCAGTTAGCACAGAAATAGGTCAGCAGATGGATTTTGGAAAGAATTTGTCATATCGGCCAGGACGATATAAATATCGGCCAGGCCGATCTGACTTGAATTTGAAATTAAGAAAAGAATGGTGATGATCAAGACCCTCAAAAATAAAACAAAAGAAAAGACAGTAAAAGACACAAAAAAGTAAAACAAATAAAACAAACACCGAATATTTTTGGATTTTAATTTTTCTATTTTTTTTTGTTTTAAGGAGGCATCATATGAGAATTCTTTTCTTGAAATTAAATTTTTAAAGTTTTTAGGAGATCAAGAGGTTTAACAAAATCCAATTAGAAGAAGATAGAAAAACTGATTCCATTAACCCTAGATCGGACATTCTTCAGGGTACAAAAAATCTCTTAAAAACAACAGAGTCCTAACTTGGAATAACACAAGAGGATTTAAGAAGATCCAATCAAGACTTGTTAACAACTAAAGTATCTTATAAATAATAAACCAAAATAGTTTTTCTCAATCATGGAATTTGAAATCAAATCTTTGAACGTATCACATAATTAATGAGTTTTCTAAGTTTTAAGAGTTTTACCAAAGAGATGATAGCTTGCAATTAGTGGGCTAATTTTATGCCTCTTTTCACTTTTATTGGCTCTTTGAGCATCTTTTGATTTTTGATACACTTTTGTGTATATAGTTTTCTTTTCAATTTGGCTTCATTGGCCTCTTTCCTTTTTAACTCTTGCAAGCTAATAACTCTTTAATATACCCTTAAAGAAAAATACTTAGTTGTGAGTATATCCTCCAAATATTAGAGAATAGGAGCTCTCTCTCTAACATAGGGAAGAACAATCCACACACAAAATCAAAATCACGTGATGACTGCAATGGTAAGATTTCAAAAGCTTGAATGATATCAAAGGATTTTGACTATTATGCATAAGATGATTTAATGTAGCAAGATTAGAAGGATATCTTAAAAAGTCATTGGTTAAACTGAGTATAGATTTTTTTTTTGTTTTATAAAAGAAAAATTATGCCACTAAACAAAGTCAGAAGAGGGGAAAACATCACCAGTTTACTCTCTTTAACCAATTTAGAAAAGCTAAACCCTATCAAAAGAAAAACTCCAATATTTAAAAGCTTGAGAAGTTTCATCATATGGAATGCCAAAAAATAAAGTCCAAAGTGAACAAAGCAAAAACAAAAAATAAGCAAACTTAAAGACAACAAAAAGTGAACACAAAAACTAAAAAATAAAAGTCATACAAAAAAAAATAAAGATTTCAAGCAAGTGATAAAAACAACGGATTTTAGCAATTGAGCTGCAAGCCTCCTTATGTTCAGTTATCCTATGCTCCCACGAGGTCTTTGGTGAGAGCACTCCTGCAAAACTCAACAACAGTCAGTTTTAGGAACCCAAACAGTTTTGGGCTCCTTCTTAGGAAATGTAGAGTGCAATGCAGATGTGGTATGTATTGAATCATGCATCTTAGGTCTCCACACCCAATGTGTACTGCGGTGAACTGTGCAAGTGTGTGAGATGTGTCCTAGCATGCCACATGAAAAACATTGAATTCCAGGAAAAGGTTTTCTTAATTGGTTTGGCAAAAAATGCCTCTTCCTAGGTTCTGGCCTTTGATTAAAAGGTTGTGTCATCCTAGCTTTCTTACATGTTTCCAAATCATTTTGAATTCTCAAGTTAGTTCTTTTTAATGCATCATTCTCAATCCTCAAATTTTTCTCAATCTCTTTAGATTTCTTAAGATCATTGTTAAGTGAGGTGTGTGAAGCTTTTAATGCATTACTTTTATCAACTAATTCCAAATGCTTCTTGTTTAATTCATCAAATTCATCAAGGAGAGCCATGTGATTTGAATCAATCGTTGCATGATCTTTGAGAAAAACTTCATGCTCTTTTTGTAGATTTGAATGTTCTAATTTTAGGCTAGCATGAGTTTTCTTAAGTTTTTTGTATGATGTATGGATTTTTTCACAAATTTCAAACAATTCATCATAGGTTGGTTTACATACCTCTTCCTCATCACTTTGATTTTCTCCCATGAAACACAGGTTTGTAGTCTCTTCCTCTGGTTCAGTCTCAGAGGAATCAGTACCAGATTCTGCCCAGAAGCCTCTTTGGATTTTCTTATTCTCCTTCCTAGACTTAGCTTTTTCCTCACCTTTTTCCTTTTCTTTGCTTGAATGATCTTGAAGTGTAGGACAATCGGCTCTTACATGTCCCGGTTTCCTGCATTCAAAACAAACAACATCAGAAGATCCTTTAGTATATTTATGATCCTTACCTTTTCTCCAATTTTGATGATGCTTTTGTTTCTTCCTTAGAAAGCTTTTGAATTGCCTTGTGATGAAGGCAACTCCATCGCTTTCAGACCCGGAAGATTCAGAATCCGATTTGTGTGCCTTCAATGCAATTGTTTTCTCCTTTTTCTTCTCACCTGCATCAAGATTTCTTTGATTCACCCCTTGCTCGTAAGCAATGAGTGAGCCAAGCAAGTTATCAATAGAATAGGTGTTTAAATCTTTAGATTCAGTGATTGCAGTAATTTTTGCATCATAAGAAGAAGGCAAGCATCTCAAAATCTTATTAACTTTTTCATAGTTCGAAAGTTTTTTTCCTAGTGCATGCAATGAAGTAGCAATCTGAGTAAACCTAGTGTACATGTCAGAAATCGATTCATGAGGTTTCATACGAAAAAGTTCGTAGTCATGCAAGAGAATGTTTAAACGGGATTGTTTGACTTCATTAGTGCCTTCATAAGTAATGCACAATTTATCCCAAATTTCTTTACCAGTCTTGCAAGTTGAAATACGCATGTAATCCTCAGATTTTAAAGCACAGAAAAAACAATTCAAACATTTCGCATTTAGTTGAGCTAAATCTCGTTCATCAAACGTCCATTCGGTAAAAGCAACTTCAGTTTTAAAACCGTTAATTTCACGAGAAGGTGGAGAATAACCTTCTTGAATAAGCATCCACATGCGATAATCAGTAGATTGTAGAAAAGTTGACATGCGAGTTTTCCAAAAATCAAAAGGTAGGTTATCGAACAGAGGAGGTCGGGTAATAGAATACCCTTCCGTAGTGTTGCGATTCCCAAAGTTAGACATGGATCAAATTCAAAAAGTTTTCAAACTTTAATTTTCGAATCGGGCTCTGATACCACTTGAAAGTTCGATGGGGATGTTAAGCCCTATGAACTTAGTCCCAAACTAACCAAGAGGGGGGGGGGGGGTGAATTGGTATTTTAAAAACTTCTTTTTAAAACAAGGAAATAAAATCATATAAACCAAATCACACCACGAAAATAATGCGGAATTTGAACGTGCGGAAGCAAGAAAAAGAACACAGAAATTTATAGTGGTTCGGTCGACTCGACCTACGTCCACTCCTTGGAGGCACCCTCCAAGTATTGCACTACACAAAAAGTGACTCTCCTTTAGCCCCCACGGCTAGGTGGAGAAACCCTCACAAGAACCTCCTTTTTGCCACCCCGGCAAGGCAGAGAACTTATCTCCTTTTTCTTCCTCCTGAAGCTGGCAGAGAACCAGAACCAAAAGCAACACTCCTTACCTCTACCGACCCTTCCACGGACGAGAAACTCTAGACGAAGACGACGCAGAGAGATCCTTGAAGCAACCCTTGTGAATTCCCTCACAAGCTCCCCCTCACAAGATCCTCTCTCTCTCTTCTCTCTCTCTTTCTCTCCTCAAGGCCTTCTTAGGTCAAGGCAGCAGCCAAAGATCTTGAAAAACGTTGAACAAGAGCTCTTTAAATAGAAGAGCTTCAAAAGAGCTCATTAATTGTAATTTGCCGACTTTATCGTCCAGGCCGATCTGGACATCGGCCTGGCCGATCAGTACAAAACAATGAAGATCGGCCAGAGTATAGCCCTGAATGGAAAACAGGACAATTGAAAAATAGCTTGATCGTCCAGGCCGATCTAACGATCGTCCTGGCCGATCAGTTTAAATTAGAGAAAAATCGTCCTGACAATAGCCCTGAATACGAGCTGGCCGATATTGATCGTCCTGAAGTAACTTAAGGTTTTTGACTAGATCGGCCTGGCCGATCCTGCGATCGTCCAGGACGATATGGTCGTATCAATCATCCTTAATTACTTCCTTGATTTCGTGAACAATTATGGCATAATTTGTGAATATCGTCCAGGCCGATCCGAGGATCGTCCTGGCCGATAATTTAAAGATATGGTATACCATACTTGTCTATGGCGGCTACTTCTTTCTGTTTTGAGCTTATCGTCCTGGCCGATACATGTATCATCCAGGATGATCTGTTAACGTAGGCTGCCTTAATTAAGAATCCTTAATTAGACTTTCTGTTTTAAGCTGATCGGCCAGGCCGATCAAAGAAATCGTCCTGGCCGATATGAGTAAAACCAGAATTTTTAAGTCTCTCAAGTGTGTGTGTGAAGGGTTACAAAGCATCAGTCTTTTTGACTATTACAAGAGGACTCAAAAGGTAAAAAACAAAAGTACAGACTGACTCAACCCTAAACCTACGCATTTCTGAACTTGGCTCCTTTTTGATTATCCGATCGTCGATTCCTGAAAAGTTAGAAGCAACAAGCTGTCCAAGAAAAGTAGTGTTTGTCAATCATCAAAACATAAGATATAAAAAATAGATTTGCAACAGATTTTTCTCTGATTTGAACTGATCGGCCAGGATGATCATGAGATCGACCAGGACGATCAAGCCAATTTTCAATCATCCTGTTTTGTATCCAGGGCGATGATCTGGCCGATCTTCATTGATTTGTACTGATTGGCCAGGCCGGTGTCCATATCGGCCTGGACGATAAATTCGGCAATTTGCAATTAATGAGCTCCTTTGAAGCTCTTCTATTTAAGAGCTCATGTTCAATGTTTTGAAATACCTTTTGCTGCTGCCTTGACCTAAGAAGACCTTGAGGAGAGAAAGAGAGAGAGGGAGAGAGAGAGAGGATCTTGTGAGGGGGAGCTTGTGAGGGGATTCACAAGGGTTGCTTCAAGAATCGCTCTACTTGTTCTTCGTCTAGAGTTTCTCGTCCGTGGAAGGGTCGGTAGAGGTAAGGAGTTAGCTTTTGGTTGTGGTTCTCTGCCAGCTTCATGAGGAAGTAAAAGGAGGTAGGTTCTCTGCCTTGCCGGGGTGGCAAAAAGAAGGTTCTTGTGAGGGCTTCTTCGCCTAGCCGTGGGGGCTAAAGGAGAGTCACGTTTTATAGTGCAATACTTGGAGGGTGCCTCCAAGGAGTGGATGTAGGTCGAGTTGACCGAACCACTATAAATTACTGTGTTCTTCTTTTTGCTTCCGCACTCTATTTTCCGTGGTGATTTTGGTTTGTGATTTTTTATTCTTTGATAAAAGAAATTTTTAATTACCAATTCACCCCCCCTCTTGGTTAGCTTGGGCCAGTTCTATAGGGATTAACATCCCTAGCAAACTTTCAATTATAACTCAAACCACTTAAGAAATCCCTTTCCTGGAGTTAGATGTTTTTCATGTGGCATGCTAGGACACATCTCACACACTTGCACCATTCACCATAGTACACATTGGGTGTGGAGACCTAAGATGCATAATTTACAACATACCATACCTGCATTGCATTCTACTTTTCCTAAGAAGGAGCCCAAACCTATTTGGGTTCCTAAATCTGACTGTTTTTGAATTTTGCAGGAGTGCTCTCACCAATGACCTCGTGGGGGCATAAGATAACTGGACATATGAAGGCTCGCAGCTCATTCATGCTCAAACCTGCTGCTTCAATAATTTCTTGAAATATGTTTTGTTTCAGTGTGTTTTATTTCCGCTTTGTTTGTTGTTTTTTTTTATATGTGTGTTCTGACTTCGCTTTGTTTTTAAAAATTGGCCTTCTATATGTTGAATCTTTTCAAGATTTTAGATTTTGGAGTTTTGAAGATTGTGTTTAGCTTTTTTAAATTTAGTTAAAGGGAGAAGCACCGTGGATAGTTTCCCTCATTCTGACCTTGTTTAGTGGTATAATTTTTCTTCTCTAAACAAGTATAACTCATTTTAGCCAATGGTTTTTGAAACTAAGATTCTTTCTATCTTGCTACAATATTCTATCTTATTCATAATATCCAAAGCTCTTACTTATCTTTCGAGTTATTTAAAATCTTGCCATTGCTTTTATCACATGCTTTTGATTTTGTTTTGTGACTTATTCTTCCCTATGTTAGAGAGAGAACTCCTATTCTCTAATATTTGGAGGATATACTCACAACTGAGCTTCTTTTAAGAGTTTGCAAAAGAGCTTTTAGCTTGCAATAATTAAAAAGGAAAGAGGTCAATGACGCCAAATTGAAAAAAAGAAAATTATATATAATTGTGTATCAAAAATCAAAAGATGCTCAAAGAGGCAATCAAAGATTCAAGAGGCATAAAATGAGCCCACTAAGAGCAAGTTATCCCCTCTTTTCAAAACTTTTAAAACTTAGAGAACTCATTGACTATTTGATGAATTCAAAGGCTTGATTTCAAATTACATGATTGAGAAGAAGTACTTTGTTTTATTATTTATGAGATGGTTTTTGTAAATAAGTTTGATTGAATCTTCTTTTTGCCCAATTAGATTTATTCTGAGTTATGCATTATTATTTTTCAAAAGAAATTTTATACCATAAAAAAACATCTGATTTAGGGTTAACAAAATCGGATATCTTTCCTTTGTCTGATTAGGATTAGCTAAACTCCTTGATCCTATGGAACTCTAAAAGTTTAACTTTTTGAAAATTTCTCATATGATGCCTCCATAAAACAAAAAAAAAAATTGAAAAATTAAAATCCAAAAATATTTGTTTTTTTTTATTTTCCTTGTGTTTTTGCTTTTCTTTTACTGTGTTTTTCTAATTGTTTTTCTTTTGTTTTATTTTTGAGGGCCTTGATCATCACCATCTTCTTTATGTTTCAAATTCTAGTCACATCGTCCTGGTCGATACCTCTATTGTCCTGGACGATAGGGCAAATTCTCTTCAAAATCCATCTGCTGAACTTTTCTGTGCTTGCTGTAACTCATCATCCTGGACGATCCTATATCATCCTGGATGATATGATCGAACTCTGTTGCAATCTTGATGATAGTCCTAGCCGATAGAATATTTCATCTCGCTGATGCAATTTATGTGCATCGTCCTGGCCGATACACTGGATCGTCCTGGACGGTCCACGTGTCAGCATGTTTAAATTTTTAAAATCGGCCCTGATGATCCATTATTGGACAATCGGCCGGGCTGATCCACTGTTCGTCCTGGACGATACACGTGGCAGTGATTTAAAATGTTTTAACTTTGGCCGGTATGATCAATTATTGTGCATCGTCCTGGACAATACACCTAATCGGCCCGGATGATTTGATTTTTCAACGGTCGTCCGGCCTGACTCCTCGGGACGATCGCCTGTATCTAATCATCCTGGTAGATATTTGATCGGCCCGGACAATCAGACCGCCTTTTTAACCAATCGGCCTGTACGTAATTATTGAGCCATATCAGCCTGGACGATTCTGCGATCAGCCAGGATGATATGGCCGTTTCTTTAAATTCTGGCAGTTCCAGCCATAGTTTTTCACTCTCCACCCTTTCTCCTCTTGTGTTTTCTTACTAACTCCTCTCTATGGCTGGTGGGAAACATGTCCGATAAACTTCTGGGAGTTCTTCGAAGGCTAGGATTGACCCTCATTTCAGGGAAGCAGAAGATGAAGCCGCCTACCATCGTTACAAAGAGTATGGGATAACTATCTCTAGAATCATCAATCCTGCCCATATCTCATACCCGGTAATGGATCTTTTCGCTCACACCTCCCTTTGCTTCATTCTGTCTCTTGCTTTCCCTTTCAATACCGAGTTGAGGAATTTAACCCGATTTGACAATTTCCTTACTCACCAGCAGCAGCATGATCAGGACATCGCCTGGTTTAATGCTCAGTTTACCACGCTTGCCAGCTACTTTCAGCATCCACCTCCACCACCTCCATTAGATGATCAGGATCCCTCGTTCTTTTAGTCTGTGCTTTATGTTATTTGTTTCTTATTTTTTTTGTAGTTTTCTTTTTAGTCTTTGTTTGTTTTTTCTTTTGTATCTGGACCCTCTTTTTGTGATGACAAAAGGGGGAGTAGGGTGTGGTAGGAAAAGTTGTTGAAACTTTGAAATTCTAATGGACTTTTTTGGATATTTTCCTACTGGTGTTTGCCATCATCAAAAAGGGGGAGATTGTTGCAAATCTATTTTCATGGCTTATGTTTTGATGATGGACAAATACTATTTCTCTTGGACCGCTTGTTGCTTCTAACGTTTCAGGAATCGAAGATCGGACGAACAAGATGAAGCCATTTCATGATTGCGTAGGTTTAGGGTTGAGTCAGTCTGTACTTATGTTTTTCACTTCTTGAGTCTACTTGTAATGGTCAAAGAGACTGATGCTAAGTAACCCTACACACATACACTTGAGAGACTTAGAATTTCTATTTTTACTCATATCGGCAAGAACAATTTTTTATCGGTCTGGACGATCAGGCTTAAAATAGAAAGTCTAAATAAGGATTCTTAATTAAGGCAGCCGTCATTAACATATCGGCCTGGATGATATGTGTATCGGTCAGGACGATATTCTCAAAATAGAAAGAAGTTGCCGCCATAGACAATTAAGGTATACTATATTTTCAAATTATCGGCCAGTACGATCCTTTATCGGCTTGGAAGATATTCACAAATTATGCCTTAATTGATCAGGAAATTAAGGGAGTAATTAAGGATGATTGATACGATCATTATCGTCCTGGACGATTGCAGGATCGGCCAGGACGATCCAGTCAAAATCTTTAAGTTACTTCAGGACGATAAATGTCGGCCAGCTCACATCCAAGGCTATTCTCAGGATGAATTTTCCTCTGATTTGAACTGATCGGCCAGGACGATCGTGAGATCAGCCTGGACGATCAAGCCAAATTTCAATCATCCAGGAGTGTATCCAGGGCGATGCTCTGGCCGATCTTCTGAGTTTTGTACAGATCGGCCAGGCCGATGTCCATATCGACCTGGACGATAAAGTCGGCAACTTGCAATTAATGAGCTCCTTTGAAGCTCTTCTATTTAAGAGCTCATGTTCAATATTTTGAAAAACCTTTGGCTGTTTCCTTGACCTGAAGAAGACCTTGAGGAGAGAAAGAGAGAGAGAGGGAGAGAGAGAGGATCTTGTGAGGGGGAGCTTGTGAGGGGGAGCTTGTGAGGGGATTCACAAGGGTTGCTTCAAGGATCGCTCTGCTTGTTCTTCATCTAGAGTTTCTCGTCCGTGGAAGGGTCAGTAGAGGTAAAGAGTTAGCTTTTGGTTGTGGTTCTCTGCCAGCTTCAGGAGGAAGCAAAAGGAGGTATGTTCTCTGCCTTGCCGGGGTGACAACAAGGAGGTTCTTGTGAGGGCTTCTCTGCCTAGCCGTGGGGGCTAAAGGAGAGTCACGTTTTGTAGTGCAATACTTGGAGGGTGCCTCCAAGGAGTGGACGTAGGTCGAGTTGATCGAACCACTATAAATTTCTGAGTTCTTATTTTTTGCTTCCGCACTTTTAATTCCGCATTTATTTTTGTGGAGTGATTTTGGTTTATGCAATTTTTATTCTTTGTGAAAAGAAATTTTAAAATACCAATTCACCCCCCCCCCCTCTTGGTTAGCTTGGGCCAGTTCTATAGGGCTTAACATCCCTAACAAACTTTCAGGTTGGTGGTGACTTTAATACTATTACAAATCCTACTAAGCGTGTTGGGGGCTCTCATCCTATTTACCAATCTATGGAGGAATTTAATGATATGATTATGAATTGTAATCTTATTAATATTGGCTTTTCTAGTAACAAATATACTTGGAATCAAGGTCATCTTTGACAACGGTTAGATAGAGTTCTTTTTAATAATGCTTGGATTAATGTTTTTAACTCTTCTAAGGTGGTGCATTTGAGTAGTACGCTTTCTAATCATTCCCCTCTGCTTATTAATGTCAAGTTTAATATGGTGGGTTTGAATTCTTATTTTTGATTTCAGAATATGTGGTTAACTCATGATTCATTTCTTAATGTGGTTCAAACTAATTGGTCTGCTCCTATTTTCCCTGATAACTCTATTACTGGCATGCTTAGGCTTTGGGCTAAGTTAAAAAGGTTAACGGTGGTTCTAAATTGGTGGAACCGTAATGTTTTCAAAAAAAAAATTTCCAATATTAAGGAGGTGGAAGAGAAGATTAATGTTCTTGAGGATCCTTGTCAAACTGATCCCACAGTTGCTAATATTGTTGTCCTTAATGAGGCCAAAATGGACCTCAGCAAACTTTAATATCAGGAAGAGATTCATTGGAAACAAAAGGCTGCTATTAAACACTTGGTGGAAGGGGACAATAACACTAGTTATTTTCATACTTTGGTTAATAAAAAGCGTGCTATTAATGGTATTCATAAAATTGCTCATGTGGATGGTTCCTCTATCGAGAATGGTGATGAGATTGCTAATCTTGCGGTTAATTTTTTTCAAAATCATCTTAATAATGATTTTTGTCCTATGGGAATTGAATGATCATTCTTTCATTCCTAATATTGTGACTCAAGAGGAGAATAGGAGTCTTTCTTTGTGCCCTCTTTTGGATGAGGTTAAGAGTACTTTTTTTGATATGAATACTGATTCTGTGGTGGGCCCTGATTGCTATACTGTAAAGTTTTTTCAACACTTATGGCAGTTTATTTCTGAGGATGTTCATGCTGATGTTATGGATATTTTTAATGGTTCTCCTATTCCGAAGTTTTTCACTTCTACCTTTATTGCTTTGATTCCTAAGAGTAATGAGGTTAACTCTTGGAATGACTTTAGGCCCATTAGTTTATGCTCTATTTTTTACAAATTAATTTCTAAAATTTTGGTAAACCATCTTTCTTTTCTTCTTTCTAATCTTATATCCCCTAATCAAATAGGGTTTGTTAAAGGTCGTGTTATTGTGGATAATATCCTGCTTGCTCAAGAATTCTATCAAGACTTGGATATTAAGACTAGAGAGGGAACATGATTTTAAAACTTGATATTGCTAAGGCGTATGATAACATTATCTGGAGCTTTGTTTATAACATGTTGAGATTTTTAGGTTTTGATGAGAAGTTTATTTCTCTTATTAGCTTGTGCATTGAAAGTCCTTTCTTTTCCATCATCCTTAATGGAAAGTGTCACGGTTTTTTTAAATCTTCTCATGGGTTGAGGCAAGGGGATCCTATCTCCCCGGCTATCTTTATTCTTGCTGTGGATTACTTGTCTAGGGGGATTTCTGATTTGTTATATAATTTTCTAGTCTGTATTTTAGAACTTTGGGTGGCATCAACATTTCTCATTTATGTTTTACAGATGATTTCATTGTTTTTATGAAAGCTTCGAAGAATAGGGTTTCTAAAGTTTTGGGCTTTTTTGATCACTTTGAAGCAGTGAGTGGCCTTGTTTTTAACAAAGTCAAAAGTGGTTTTGTTATTTCTAAAAATGTTCCTCATAATAGAATTTTGGATATCAAGAACCCAACGGGCTTCTCTCAAGCTATTTTGCCTTTAAAGTATTTAGGCATTCCTTTGTTTAAAGGTAGAAAGAAGACTTTTCTTTTTGATGATTTAATTTCCAAGGTGCATAATCATTTGGCTACTTGGGATTCCAAGATTTTGAGCTATGGTGGTATGCTTGTTCTTATCCAAAGTGTCCTTGCCTCTATTCCTGTGTATTCTTTTCAAGTTCTTAATTTTTCCCACTAAGACAGTATGTTTGAGGATTGATAGAATTCTCAATAATTTTTTTGGAGGGGTTCTTCTATCAATTCTAAAATACATTGGTCATCATGGGATAAGTGTTGTGGGACTAAACAGGAAGGTGATCTTGGTTGCAAGTCCATGACTGATATGGCTTGTGCTTTTTCTTTTAAATTGTGGTATAATTTAAGGGCTAATGTTACTTTGTGGGCTAATTTTATGAGGACTAAGTATTGTGGGGTCCATCACCCTTCCAATTGTTTTTACTCTAAAGGGCAATCTAAGGTTTGGCATCGTATGGTTCGGATTAAGTGGAAAGTTGAGCCCTATTTAGCTTGGGATCTTGGGGAGGGGAATGTTTACTTCTGGCAGGATCATTGGATTAATGGTTACTCCCTTGATGCTCTCCTTAACTCTAATTCTTTGAGTTCGGTTAAGGTCAACTTCTTCTTTTCTGATAATGGTTGGGATGTGGATAAACTTTCTTCTGTCATTCTTTTTTCTATTATTAATTTGATTTCTAACATTTCTCTTAACCATTTTCCTAAAGATGTTTTACTTTGTACTTTTACTAAAGATTTTCTTTTCAGAACTAAAGATGCTTGGCATGTGTTTATAAATAAAAAGGATCCTGCCAAGCCTTTTAAAATGATGTGGCATAAGAGCATTCCTACCACGATTTCTATCTTTAATTGGAGAATTCTGAAGAAGTTTATTCCTATGGATGAGCTTCTTAGGAATAGAGGTCTGTTTATTACTTCTAAATGTCAATGTTGTTCTAATGTTGAAAGCTTACAACATGTTTTCGTTTCTTCTCCTATTGCTGTTAAGGTGTGGCATTACTTTAGGGACCTTTTTCAAGTTAATTTTTGGGGTCCTAACTGCTCTGTTCAGAATTTGTTTTAGGACTGGATGGTTTGTATTAAGGGTCATATTAGGAATGTTATCCCCCTTCTTATTGTTTGGTTTATTTGGTTGGCTAGAAATGACTCTCGGTTTAATGGTAATTTGATGGATCATCATAGTATTATTTTTAGAATTAAGGAGAAGGTTAAACTCTATTTACTGCTCATCTTATTTCTTATAAAAGCTTTGATAAGGTTTATTTACGATGGAGGGTTTTGGGATTAATTATGATTGTTCTTAGGCCAACCCGGTGAACAGGATCTTATTTTGGCTTATACCTCATGTCAACTGTTTTAAACTGAATATTGACATATTTTTGGAGGGGAACATTTGGTACATTGGTGGCTTAATTAGGAATTTCAATGGGGTTTATGTTTTGGGGTTTGCTGGTAAAATTTTTGAAACTGATATGCTTGGTGGTATCCTGTTGGCTATTTTTCATGGGCTTTATCTTTGTGCTGGTTTGGATATTCAGAGTATTATTTTGGAATGTAATTTTAATGTGGACCTTAAAGCGCTGCTGGAAGTGGATGGCAGCAGTTGTGGGTATTCTTTCTACTATACCCGCAGAAATATTAAGTTTTTTCTGGACTCTATGAACTGCTCCTTTAATGTTGTTTCTCCTGTGGTTAATTCTGCTGCCTGAGCGATGGCTCTGCTTGGTAGTAAGTTTAATGGTATTACAAATTTATCTTTCAAGAATCTTAATGTTCAGATTCAAGGCTTGATTAATTTGGATAAGAATAGTGTGCCTTATGTTAATGGTTTTTAATTTTCTGGTTGAAGCTTTCCTCCAGTGTTATGTTTGCTGTGTTCGATCTTGCTCTTTATGGTGTCTGGGGTCAGTTGGGGTAGCAGGTTGGTTGTTTTTGTTTGCTGGGCTATTTGGTGCTGGTGGTGTTTCTTTGGGAGGTTTGCTGGTTTTGTCTGGGTTTTTCTGTCTGGTGGCAGGCAGTGTTGTGTTTTGCTGTGCAGTTCTTCGCTATTTTTATTCTGCTGGTCCATGCCCCTTGTGCTGAATTTCTCTGGGGCTTGCAGTATTGCATGGAAGTTGTTCTGGGTGGTGTGGTTTTGTGGTTGCAATCTTGGCCATCCCTCTTATGAGTTAACTTTCTTCTGGGACTCTGGTATTCCAGGGAGTATTTACTATTTTTTGTCCTCTATTTCGCATTAAAATTTTGCTGTTTGTTTATTTTTTCTTCTAGTATCCTTGCAGACCTGTTTTGCAGGTTTTTGGAGCTCCGCGCTCATTTTGTGCAGGTTAGGTGTGCTGTTCGAAGGGATATGCTGATAGTGCTTATTTTTTCCCTTTGTTTTTTGGTTCTTAGAATGTTACTAGATTTTTGTGTAATTCTGCTTAGTAGAGAACTCAGGCTCTTAGGTTTCTTTTTGCTTTTGTTTGTAGCTCTTATGAGTAGTAGTGAGCTAGAGATCCTTTTAAGGACTATGTAATTTTTTCCTATATTAACGCGTAGGCCTGTAGGTGGGTTTTAACCAAAAAAAAAAAAAAGATAATAACTAAATCCATATTAGTTATTCATAATAGAAATTAATAGATGGAGAGAGAGGGATTACTGTAAGTATTTGGAGTCATGTGAATGCATAGGGATCAGATATGATTGACGGGAGTTCATTTAACTGGATGTGTTGAATAAGGCTCGGTTTGGAGGTTGAGCTCAGAGAGGAGCTCGTGGGTTTCGTCTCTGGGAAGAGGAGGCGTCAGAGCTAGTGTCGAGTTAGGACAGAGGGGGAATCAGGCAAGAGATAGAGGCAACGGGATGGGGAAGACAAGTCTACTGTTGAAGTCTGGAAGGGAGGAGACGAGGTTTGGAGTCGGCGCTCAGCTTGAGGCCGGTCGTGTAGGGCTTCATGCAAGCAGGAGGTAGAGGGAGGTCTAGCCCGTGGCTTGCAACAGAGAGGGATGGAGGCAAAACTTACTAGTCAGCTTTGGTTTTGGGTTTGACTACAAGTTTAAGGGTAGAAGTTAGAATGGCTGATGTAGCTTGGAGGCATCGGCACAGTGACAAAAAAAGAGGGAGGAGGTTTGGCCAAGTTTTGTGAGCAGAGGAACGCAAAGGTTTTTTTTCCGAGAAGTAGAGATCTTGGCAGAAGAAAAATGGGAGAAAGGGGTTGAGGATTGATCGGCTATAGGACTCGAGTGGATCAGAGGTCTGAGGTTGGAAGCTTACTGAGACATTGGAGTCATGGCGTTGGAGTCGTGAGGCTTGCTATGTTGAAAAAAAACTAACATTATTGAGAATGGGAGTAGGATCGAGGAGTTGCCACTAGATTTGCGGGAAGAGACCGCTTCAACGCCGAATGAACAAGTACAAAACCATGGTATTTGGGCAGAATTTTGGGATTATGTGGATTTTTTTATTTCTTCTTTTGATTTGCTGTTGAGGTCAATATGGATGAGGATGTGAAGAAAGATGTGGCTATACCAATAACATGAACAATGAAGATAAGAAGACAAATACATAAACTGAGACAAGTTGTGGAAAGGATACTCCTTGTCAAGGTCGAAAAGACTTTTTTAAAATGCTAAAGTTACCATTAGTTTGATCATTACACAATTGTCTGTGGAAGATTAACAAAAATTGTGGGCAAGGCTAACTTTTTAAGCAAAAAGAATGAATAAAAATGAGGATGTTGCTAGTGTGCAATAATAAAGATATATGACAAGAAAATATAAATTATATCTACATTCGTGGAAATAATAACAAGGGTAGAGAAAGAAGTACATTGTAGATCTCAATGAAGTAGTATATATAATTTATCACTTTTGGAGATAAATTAAAAAAAACTTGTTGACGTTAAAGATAAATTTCTCCTATGCATAAAGAATGGAGGCCTTTATTTCATCTCAAAAATTTCTTTTGTACATAACATAAAGTAAAATTTGACTTTGGGCCAATTATTAGAGAAAGGCTATGATATTTACTTGAATTAAACTGGTTTTCGAAGAGGTGATAGAAAAGTTTTAATAAAAGGCTTATGTTAAAGAATAATTTTTTTTTCATGTATATTAATGTGAGGATGGAAATCATTTAAAGGTTATCCTGGCTATGAAATTTATGATATGAACACCTCACTTTAGTGGCCTAAAACTTCTATAAAATATTGGAGATAGTGAGTGGACTACCTTATATCACTACAAAAAATAATGTTTATTAGGGCACCTTAAAGTTCCATAATATGTATCTATTAGGGCACATGATGTATTGGGGCATCAATTAATGGTGTCACTTAGGTGGCTGTTGGCATAGGGTCAAGGGCATCTTTATGTGCCCTAAAAAATCAACTTTCATGTCATATAATTTTGATGTCATAATATGATGAAATCAAAATGACATGTATATTGTGTCCTAATAGAAAAGTTTTTATAACACCTTCATATGATGAAATTTGTGAATAAATAAGAAAAATATTATGTGTCATAACATGCTAACATTTCTAACACATTTATTTGATGGAACATGTTTAATAATAAGGCACATTTAAGTTGCCCTAAGATATATGATTTCCCAAAACTTCAATTTAATGAAATATATTTAATAAAAATGATAATATTATGTGCCTCAATACATGCTTTATCCAATATAAATTACATTCAATTATCAAATAATTATGTTGTCTCGTAATATTTCAATTACAAATACTTAATCTCCAATAAAATTTCTAAAAATCTCACATATAAAAGCTTGCATAAGATAATTTTTTTCAAATAAAAAGTTTATTTTAAAAATCTTAAATTGCATGAATTTTCTACCTTAAAAAATGGGTACTTCAAGCTTCCTATATATATAATCAATCTATTACAATAAATATCCCTACAAAACATTACACAAAAAATCCAAAAAAGTAGCCCTTCATCACATGTACTCATCACATTTTTTTTTGAAGAAATGCAGAAATTGCATTATAATGAAAGAGAAGATAACCTTACAAACTAGAAAATAGAAGCAAATGATCCTTTTTTCAATAAGAAAAAGGGACCTTATTGAAACTAAGTTTGTTAATTTAAACTTATCATAAATGACATGAAATCCACTGTCTCCTATTATGAAACTGTTGAGATGCAGGGGATACCAAAATATAAGACAACCTGAAGGTTGATTAGTTTCTCAGAGTTCCCATCCAGTTGGAGAATAAAAGATAGTAAAGATCCCAAAATCATTTAGGCAAAGTTTAAAATAAAAAAAGAAAATAAAGTAAAGGAAACATAAGCTAGAAAGAAAATTACAAATTAATAATAAATTCCAAAAGTTTGGTATTGATTCTCCAAACTTTATAATCATATGCTCCATCTTCAAGCAAAATCCAGGATTGTTTTTGTCCAAGGAAGAATCTTTACTCATTATCAATGAGATAAACAAGAAGAAGAACCTCCATTCTTCTCTTTGTGATTAGCCATCTTTCTTCTAGGAAGTTCTTTAATCGGACCCAAAGTTTGAAGTTCTTTGAATAGAATGTGTTTTGACCCAGGTGAATTAATCTTCTTGCTAAACAAATTCTTGTATTTCTTAAGAATTGTTTTTTTTTGAAATTCAAACTAATATATGAATGGGGAGAATAATTAGAGATTGTGGATGAAATGGGATTACCACAAACAAATGAAGCAGCCGCCGAAGTAGTTGAGGGAGATGTAATTGCAGAAACTGTTGTAACTTCCTCCGAAAACCAGGATTTTTGACTTCAAAATCTGGTTTGTGAGTTCCCAATAATCCAGCTCTTAGAGTTGATTCTGTAGCCTTTTTTTCAGCATTTGAATTATCTTCATCCGTCAAATTTGTTGATGGTTCTGTTATGCAAGTTCCCAATATTTCAGCATTATTAAAAAGAATTGTAGCCATCAATTCTGTTGAGTGAGAAATTCCATCTCCTTGATTAGTCAAAACCGATTCAGCCTCCTTTTCTTCCTCCAAATTATGTGGAATTTTGAATTTGATTGTTGATCGCGTTGGAGAGAATTCCAGAGCTAGAGTCTCAACCACCTTTGGATCAATCAAAGTATCATTATTAATTTGAACTGCATTTGATGACACCGAAATTCCTGTTTGATACAAATATTTTGAACTTTCAAAATCTGAAATATGAAATTCCAGATTTTCAGTAACTGTATTTTCTTTTTTACTGGTTTCATTTAACACATCAGCCATCTCCTCAGCTAATGCATTAAATGAATTAGAAACACCAACTGACTTCCGAGAAGTATGCTGATTCAATTTCAAATTCAAATCCTGGTTAACCGTCCTTTCTTCTCCTTCCTTGAAACCAGCCGATTCTTCAAGTTGGCTTTTGGAACTTGCAATTACCATTGGATCAGACTTGTTTCCATCTACCATTTCATCCTGAACCAAAATTTCAGCCGTTCCTGGATTTGCAGTTGAAAACACTTTGGCATTCAGTAGATTACTTGCTGAATTCTTCTTGTTTTTGAACTTAACTTGCAACCAAGGACCATAATGATTTTCAATATGATTTGAAATGGAAGGAACATCTTCAACATTAGGACAAACTGATTCAATATGCCCTATCCTCCCACATTTGAAGCAAAGTGATGAAAGATTTTCGTATTCAAAATTTTGAAAAAATCTTCCATGCAACCCTTCGATCCATATTCCAGTGGGGAGTTTTGAGTTCAAATTAACTCGAATACATGCTCTGGCAAATTCTCTCCTTCCCCACCTAAACATATTACCATCTAAAAGTAATGGAGTCCCAATTCTAGACACAATTCTAGTGATATTGGACTCATCCCAACAGTGTAGTGGAAGGTGAGGAAGACGAACCCAGATTGGAGACGAAACCCCTTCTAATGAATTAGGAGAGAAGTTCGGAGACCACTTGTCTAATCCAAAGGCAAAACCCCCTACAAACCGTGGACCTCCATTAAGAACTGCTTCCATACCTTCATGAGATTGAAATGAACAAAGTAGCAAATCTAAGCCAAGAGTGGTTAAATGGAATCCTCCAAATTTCTTCCATTGTTTTCTTAACTCAATGGCACATTTTGAAAAAGATATATTTTTCCCAAGAATTTTAACCAACAAGGATTTACTCAAAACTTGATTATTGGATATTTCATTCTCCATATCCAATTTGACAATGTTTAAATCTTCATCCTCCTCAAGATTCTTAACCCAATTGATTTTAATGTGTGGTTTCTTAGTCCACACATTAGAATAATGAACATTTGAAGAATTAATAGGATTATTGAATTTATCCTTATTAGTCTTCAAAATATCAACAAAACTTCTCCTTGAGGAAGAAGCTTCTTTGTCATTAGCTCCAACAATAGAAACCGGAGAGGGAGATTTAGGTAGATTGTTAGAAACCACAATTACCTCTTTCCCTTTACTAGAATCCGTCAATGTCTTTTGTTTAGCCAAAAGTCCTCCCTCTATAATAACAAGAGGAGTTTCTAAAATTCGAAGATTGTGCGGGGAGATGCATTTGAAAGAGAACCTACCTTTTGAATCCAACATAATTGGATTCGTGGTAGATAAACAGTATTTGGTGTTCCGGTCATCCTTAGATGACCGGCCATCTTCTTCCATCTCCAATCTTTGCAGCAGCCAAAATCTTCAAAATCTCTTTCCAAATTCCTTCCTTAATTTGTGGAGCTTCTCTCTCTTCCCTTGGCCGCCGTCCTCTCTTCCAAAAAATGTATATGCACTCATCACATGACTAATAACAAAAATATCTATTTTCCTTACACCCCTGCACTCGTTGTGAACCGAATAATGTATTTTACATTAGTTTCCATCAATTTCTCTACAAGACATTCCGTTAAAACCTTGATTGGGAGTAGATAATTTGATGGAATTATTGTCTTTTGTGAACTGAAAATTCATATTCATCAGCTTCTTTTTGCAAAAGCTGGATTTTTTTGGAAAATTGCATTTAGCCAAATTAGGTAGCAAACATCATCTAACCCAGCTTAACATTTTGATTTTCTCCATTAGATTACAGATACTTGTCACAACCAACAAGTGAGAAAGCTTCAAGAAAAAAATCAGAATAAACAAATAATGGGGGTAACAAACTAGTTGTTAAAATATATCACATTAAAATGGAGGGAAAAATGAGGGAGGAAGTAGAAGGAATGTGGGTGGGTGTTCAATATGGGAAAAGATAATGTTGAATCCCCCCAAGTTCTCCATGAAGAAGAGACAATTTCAAAGCTACAATACATATAATCCTTTAATTTTTGGTCTAGGCACATGAAGGTTACTAATTCCTCCTTACATGAGTTCAAATCAAGTTTGAAAAAAAAATCCAATGCTTGAAAATAAGTTTATTCTTTTACTTAAAGAACCACATCATGTAAAAGATGAATATTATGGTATTACCTTTGAATCAAAAATAGGTTCTTCAGGATCAATCAAAATCTCATGTTGGCATCATGCAACAATAACAAATACTTATGTTTAAAAGTAAGGTAAGTTGCAGATGCAGTAAGATTTTTTAGTTAAAATGAACGTAATATAATCATTAAAGCATTCACAAACTCACCTGCATCTTTATTAACCCAATATAACTTGCAATCATTGCGACGTGCATCATAATTTTTATAACTTAAGCCCAAATATTGAATTATCTTCTTTGTCTCGTAATAAAACTTTAGTAGATGAATATCTTCAATTGATTCCCTTAACAAGTTAAGCAAAATCGTAAATGAGTTCTGAGTCTAATTACCAAGGCATTTAAGTTGAAGTAGCCTAACAAGGAAATCAAGTTTTGAAAACTTTTTACATACATGAAATAATTCTTTTTGAGAGTCACTTATAAACTTATAAAATTTGGCAGCATCCTCATTTGGTTTATTAATTTCATCTTGTTCGTCTTTAGTATTACTTTCAAATCAAAATTCATCATTTAATAGACCTTTCACATCATCATTAAAATCATCAACAATGAGGGAATGTGATCCAATGTCATTTTTAAATGAAGATTCTCCATGAGCAGTCTAATTATAATATCTGTGTTTTAATCCTCTTCAAAGAAAATGAGCTTCAACAACATCTCTTTCCCTACAAATGCCTTTTCCACAATCTCTACATGAGCATAGTATCATTCCACTTAAAATTCTATTACTAAATGCAAAATTTAGAACTCCTTTAAAAGCAATGTTACTCCTTGAGCAATACATCCAACTTCTATCTATTTCCATATTAGAACCATCATATAGCAAAGGAGAAATAAATATTAGAAATCATGAAAGCTAGTGGATGCATATTCAAAGGGTATAAGTACACTCTTTGATTTGAATTATAAATAAACGAGTGATTAAGCAAGGAGTAAAAGAAAAAAACATATGGAATGAATTTAGTTTTCTTGATCTTAAACAAAGAATCTTTTGCTTTAATTGTTGGATCTAGAATCCTTTCATGAACTCGAAGGACTTATGAAGTCTTTTTTTTTTAGCTCTTTCTTTACTGCATGTGAGAAAAGATAATATGAAGACATCATTTTGGAATGGAGAGCAATTATGAGGTATTTGATAATTTCAAGTATGTGTACATGCATATAAAGTATATCATAGGTTTAAGTGAGAGGGAAGTAAAAAGGGATAAGATTTGAGGGGACTAAAAGTAGAAGTTAGTGCTACAAGCTGAGAGGAGAAATAAGACCATTTCTCTCTTATCGCTTTGAACCTACGGCTTTGTTTGGGAAAAATATATAGATGGTGGTCTCTATAGAGTTTCAAAATTTAATTCGTACCCCATTTCTCACGAAAATGTATTAACTTGTTGATGATACATGCACTGGTCACATAATGTCTTGAAAAGAAGAAGCTACCGACTTTGTGGTGTGAAGACCTCCATAGTTTATGAGAGATATCCTTCACAATTACTTCAAACACAACAACCTTTCAAGGTATGTGAGGTAGCTTAACACCTATTTAAGTTTTTCATTACAACCTTATTCTAATACTTAGAACTACGTCTTCTTACCTTCTACTATCAAATGTAAAGCTTATTTAACTATTCTCATAGGTGATAAATGAACTGTTTAAGAATAGTTCTTGGAGGTAGTTCATTAATAATTTCTTAATGGTAAAAGAGTTCTAATAATATTAGTTCTTATTTTATACTTCAAGAGTAATGTTTTCACATTCACGACTTACATTAAATTTCTTCTGAGTTTTTTTTTTTTTTTGAAAATGTAAGAAGGGATGTAAGCTAGTATTTCTTTGCATTCTATATATTATAACAAAATGAAGACATTCAATTTAATATCAAGTTTTAGTTAAGTTCAAATTAGACCATTATATGGTCGGGGGTGCAAGGGGGCAGCGGCCCCTAACGGGGCCCCCGGAACAAATTTCAATTGTAAGGGTATTTTTGGTTCAACGTTCCCTAATAAATTTCGGTTTCAAGGAAGCTATTCATATTTTAAATGCATAGAGTTGTCAATATTAAAACATCAAAAAAGAAAATGTAATGCAATGTTGTCATAAAATTGCAATCAAGTAAATTAAAGAAAATAATAAATGTTTAATGTAGCAGGGAGTCATTTTGATATACACAGGGAAACAATGAATCCAACAAGACAATTAGACCAACATCCTAATGAACTTCAAGATCAACCAAATATTTACCTTTCAGTAATGTACAAACAGCTAGTGTTTGACTGTTGATCATTTAGAAATGCAATGATCTTCATAAATCCTAGACAATGAAAAGAAGAAAGAAGCAAAAAGCTTTTAAAATGAGCTAAGGAGAAGTAGAAAGGGGTGAAAAGATTGAAAGTTGTGACAAGAATAACCTAATGCGGTGGCCGCAATTATCTGATCTAGCGGCAATGATCGGCTTGGATTGTTATAAGAAGAGAATGCACGTCGAAAGGAGGGAACAAAAACTTATCATACGATAAAGGAGGTGAATAGATTTGAAGAGAGTACAAAAACTTATCACGTGCATGATTTCACTCTCTTATCACCAAATTGTTTTCTTAGCGCCAAATTAGAATATGCCTTAATAAATATTTTTTAAGACACTTAAATATTAATGTATTAATAAATATGTCCTTAAAAGTTAAATTTTTAGTGTAACATCAGTCAACCCGATCAGCTATTGCATAATAGTTACTTAGAAAGCATTCTTGCAAAAATATTCCAAAGAAGCTAACTTTAAAAAAGATAAATCTACTCGATGTTATACACACTGTTGTTTCTTATCTATTGGAAAAATGTACTTTGGTAAGAGATGATGTTTCTTCATTCTATTCGTTACTGGTTTTAATGAATATATGGATGTATTTTGTAAATTTGATATCGAAACGAAGGTTTTAAAGCTTGAATAATGAGTTGAATTGAAAAAAGAGAGGTTCAAGGATCAATGTTCACAAGTTTAATGCGTCAAACCAATCAGTTGAATAAAATGGTGCAAAGAATATTAAAATTATGTCAATATGACTTAAATAATATAATAGTGATATGATAATGGAAAATTTTCCAATCTAATGTAGAATTTCCTTTATCAAACTCTTCACTATTAATATTTTTTGAATGGGATTCTAAATAAAATTTATTGGACATGATATTTTTTAATTTTTCATTAAGAACAATATATATATATATATATATATATATATATATATATATATATATATATATATATATATATATATATATATATATATATATATATATATATATATATATATATATATATATATATATATATATATATACACTTGTAAAATTGCTTGCCGAAAATATTTATAGCTTATCCACTTTATTAGAATTTCAATGCAAATATAAATTATACTAAATTTGATCTATATCTCCTCTTTTTTTTAATATATCCAACTTTAAGGAAAAATAGTAATTAGCTTAATAGTTCAAAAAAAGAAAAAGAAAAAAAGAAAAAGGGATTGAACCTTTTATAACTCAGGGTGAAAGTCCAAGATATGCCTGAAAGTCTAGGATATGCCAAGAAGAAGGGTTTATGTACTCTTTTAAAAATAAGTTGTTTTTTTTTATTTCTAACCATTTGATCAAAATAAAAAAAAAACATAAAATTTGATCAATATTAAAATTGAGTGGTACAAAAGAAAATGAAGTTGAATAAATTTTTTCCATAATTCATTCATCAATTTTAATTTTTTTTTTTTGATAAATCATTAACTGCATTAGTAAAAAACCAAGAAGAACCAACTACAGACTATCACCTACCGATTCCTCTTTCAATAAATCTAAAAATGAAGGAGGAACCTTCTTAAAAACTAAATTATCCCAACGAAATGAACCAAAAATGGCATAGTTAGCACATAAGTACGCTAACTTATTACCACTCCTATCTATACAATTAAAGATCACATAATTAAAATCTTTAAGAAAAGAAAACTCTTCAATATCTTTCCCATTCTTTTTGTAAGATTTTTGGATGATCTTGATAAAATTTTCATTATATCCTTCTATCATGATGCCTTTATATTCCATCATCCAATCTTTAACCATCTCTTTAATAGTCTTCATAGCAAGAAGCTCCAAATATGCACTATCCCAATGTTTACATGTTTTACCAAAAGCAAAGAGGAACTTTCCTTTGTAATCTCTGAATACACCACTGATCCCTCCTTTGTAGGATGATAATAATGCTACATCAACATTCACTTTGATCCAATCAAGCGGCGGAGGATGCCAAGCATTGTCTAACAGCAAGTGCTGATTGGCATTCAACCTTCCTGAAGTGCTCCATTCGAAACCTCTATTAACAGCGGCAAAATTGATTGATTCAGAAGCTATATAACCAGAAGACCTCTCATTTATTCTATGGACAAGCTTATTCCTTCCTTTCCATGTAAAGTAAACAGTATTACAAAAGATGTTTACCATAAAAGAATTTGTATTCCTCATCCAATTCCATCAATCTTCAAATTTTGTAGCCATTGGAATATTAAATCCCCATTGATTTAGAAGAAGAATAATATCATTAATTTTTTTACAACTTACAATCAAATGGTTTGCATCTTTTACTTCATTGCACCCCCTTGGACAGTTGCTGTTCTGTTGAAATCTTCTATATGACAAGAAACTGAATGTTGTTATATCATTATTCAGTAGTATCCACCCTTGTATTAAGCTTAGCTTTCTTCAAACATCTCCAGAATTTGTAATCTCCACAATTCTATTTAGCTGCTGAACAAGCAAACGTTATAATATTCTTTCCCGAATCTCCTTGAATGAGCTCCAGTTCATCTTCCTGATGATTTGAAAAAAAAATGAACTTTACAAATCCTCTCTTTTAGCTCATCTCCAATGTATTTCTTCAACACTGCAATGTTCCATCTACCTTCAACTAGTAAATCGTTGACAATTTTCTCATTACCATCTAAGCTCCCCACAAATGTAAGCCACATGTTAAGGCTCTTATCCATGATCCATATATCATTACGGATATCAATTGATTCCCCATTTGCAATCTTCCATCTTACTATCTTTTTAAGACAATTGCCTCCACTCTTGATTAGTTTCCAACCCGGTGAAGAATATTTCCTTCCAGCATTTTGGTTCCAGATTTTCCCATATTTCGGATGTAGACATTTATGCAACAACAAGTCTTTATCTTGAATATATTTCCATGCAAGCTTTGCTCTTAAAGATCCCATTTTGGAAGAACATGAGTGCAATCCACGCCCACCATCTTCCAAAAGTCTACACATGTTTCTCCAAATAAAACTTGTACATAGCTTGTGTATCTCATTCAAAGTACTTATTGTAATCAAATAATGAGTAGAAAGGAAAGATGGGTATGAGAGTAATATCGATTTGACAAGTGTGATCTTCCCTCCCAAAGAGATGAATTTGGTTCCCCAAGTCTTTAACCTCTTCAATACTTTGTCAATGATAAATTGGAAGTCAATCCTTCTTAATCTTCTTAAAGCCTTCTTAACTCCAAGTTAGAAACATTCTTTGACTGATTTGAATCCCATGATGTTTGAAATAGCTTTCCCTTTCTGTCTTCTCACCATTTTACCAAAAAGCATAACATATTTGGTTTCATTAACTTTCTATCCAGTCCTTCCACATAATTCTTTCAAAATGCCTTTAATCTTCTTGACACTTTTAATCTGTGCATATGACTATATCACTATGTCTTTTGAATAAAGTAAGTGGGAGATCATTGGGTTATTTGTATTCATTTTTATGACAATTGAGTCCTCTTCGAATAGAGCATTAGATAGTACTTGAGAGCAAATAATGTATAGGAATGGTGATAATGGACACCCCTGCCGAAAACCACACTTTGCCTTTATCCCATCAGTTTAATCCCATTAATCAACAAAGAAAAAGATGTATTCATAACAAAGAAAAAGATGTATTCAAAATCTTTGGTTCAAAGCAAGATCTGTCCTCCTCATGTAGCATACATCTCGGTTTTGGCCACCTGTCCAGTGAGCAGTTTTTTTCTCCCCATTTCCTACCAAAGAATCTTAGCAAAACATTCTCAATCTGATTTTGATCCTCCACAATATCTCTATGTTCATCTTTTATACTATGGATAAAATTTGAGTTTCTCCCGGCGTTAGCAAATGATTGGAAAAATATGGTATTGTTATCACCATCCTTCAACCACTGCACTTTTGATCGCTACCTCCACCAAGTATTGGGGCGCAGTAATGTTGAATTGATTTTATTGATTTTGGTGTTTAAACACCACATGTCTTCAGCTGATAGAAATCCTTCTTCTCCTTCTTTTAATTGTAATTGACCAATTTCATGCTTTAACCTTTCTTTTAGTTGATTCAAGTCCTTCAATTTTGTTCTACTCCAAAAGAATAGGACTTCGAAGTCCTCTTCATTTTTTGATTAAGCACTTGAGCTGAACTCCCTGTAGTTTTCATGTTCTATGCCTTCCTCACAATACCTGTAGAAGCTAGATATGAAGACCAAATATCTTCAAATTTGATATTTCTTTTAGATGAATTTTGAAATAAAAAAATGTTCAACATAATGGGGCAATGATCTGAAGCTATTCTTGGAAGGTGTTTAACCATTTACCCATGAGTAGAGTTAATGGCCTAAGAATTCACGAAGCATCCGTCTAGTCTTTCTAGGATCCGATCATTTCCCAATTGGTTGTTACACCAAGTAAATTTTGGCCCTAAAAATTTTACCTCATGGAGGTCTTTACAAGTAAGAAAGGTATTCATCTCTTTAGGACCCAAAGAGAATGTGAAACTCCTCCCACCTCTTTTATCCTCCTTATTAAGTAAGCAGTTGAAGTCCCCACCTATGACAATAGGAAAATCAACATTAACATAGGCTTCCAACCTTTCCCAAAGATATATTCTTTAAGAAATATCTTTGTTTCCATATATAGTAGTAATCCTCCATTTTCTTTTGTTAGTCACTTCCAAATCCCCAATGATATACTGGGAAGAGAATTCTAGAACAATGAAAGATGCCAAACTGCTTCTCCAATTTACCATAATACCTCCATATAATCCTACCGAAGGGACATGAAAGTGATACCAACCAGAACCAATCAAAGAATTGACATCATTGCTGTCAATATTAGACAACTTAGTCTCCAAAATACCCATGAATAGAACATCATAATCTTTCACCACCTCCTTGAGATATAGAGAAGCCTTCTTATTCTTGGCTCCTCTACAATTCCAAAATAATAATGAAGTCATTTTTGAGGTAGAGGGGAAGATTTTCCCACCTTCTCCCTTGAATCTCTTTTCATTCTTCTACTTCTAGATTCTGATCTGATTGGACATAGGCTCTTCAATTTCTTAGCACCTTTCTTTTTATGAACATAATTTCCCTCTTCCTTATAATTCCCTCCAGAATTCAAGCCTTTGACATAATTTGCACCATTCTCTCAACCAATCTTTTGCACAGGGGTCTTCACAGGAGAATAAATAACCAATTTTCCTTCCTCATTAAGATTATTTAAATAATCAAATTTGTTACCATTGAAGTAGCTATCATTTTCCTTGCATTCCATGACATTTTCAAGATCACCAGTTAGAGTTAGATCAGATTTCTTGGGCTGAAATTCTAAACTGATGTAATTTCCATTTGATTGAACAACTATTTTTCCTTCTCTGGATTGATCTGTATCTATAAGGATAGATGGATTCTCTCTTCCAGGTTCTTCAGGCCATTTAGCTTCAGCATTATTTCCTTCCCTCACAGTTACTGTGCCAGTATTTTCAGCAGCTTCCATTTTATCCTTCAGCAATACAACATTCCTTCCAATGGGAATTGATCTTCAAGATTGTTCACAGCATTCTTCTTATAGATTTGTTTTTCCAATAGTTGAAAAACTAGCTTTCTTAGATTCTTCCTCCCATAGTTCACATGGACCTAAGGTCCATATTCATCTCTAGCATCATGCTCATTTACATGAGTATTCCTTCTATAAGTTTCTCCACCAAAACCTGCATTTTCCTTCTAGTTTTCATTCACTGCTTGAGACTGATTGGGAATTACTCTTTCATTGTAATTTTCTTTCAAGTGTCCTAACTTCCCACAATTAAAGCAGAATGTGGGAAGTCTTTCATATTCAATGCATTGGAAAAATTTACCCAAACTTCCTTCAACCCAAACTCCCAAGTAAAGTTTTTCATCAAGCTTTAACCAAACACAAACTTTTGCAAATTCTCTTCTCCCCCATTGAAACATGTTCCCATCTATGAAATAAGGAATGCCTACCATGGAAGCAATCTTGTAAACGTTGATCTCATCCCAGCTTTGCAATGGAAGATTCAGCATACGAATCCATATAGGAGAAGTCAATCCTTTGAAGGAAGTAGGAGAGAATGTTGGGGACCATCTATCTATCCCTTCTATACTCCCATTCATGTACCATGGCCCGGTGGTGAACACCCTGTCCATTACTTCTGGATTCTCAAAAGCACAGAGAACCCAACCCGTACCAAGTAAGGTCAAGTAAAACTTTCCAAAAACTCCAAATTGCCTCTTTAGTTCCATACTAATGATATGAAAGGGAATGCAATCACCAAAAATTTTAATCACCAATGCTTTTTAAAGTTTGTTTGAATTCTCCAGCTCATTCCCTGTGTGCAGTTTAACTGTTGTACCATTTTCAATAAATCCTTCACCCATATTAATATCAACTACTCTTATGTTTGTTTTCTTACTCCAAGCATTCTTCAGTTCATTACCAAACTATTTTTTATTGCTATCTAAGCAACTAGAAGTCAATTTGCAATTCCCAAGATCACTAGAAACACAGTTCCTTACACTGTTTAGTTTAGAATTATTTTGTTTAATACAGGAACTAACCTGCCCAGAAAAATAGAACCTTTATCACTTCCTACCATAGCTTCCAAGTTCTGCACAGTTGGAACAGGAATGAGTTTTTCCTTCTCAGACCCATCTTTGATGGTAGCTACTCCCTTCCTTATTTCCATTGAAATTGGTATTTTTGAATCGCCAGATATTTGCTTGTCATTAGAAGGAAGATTATTGTTAATCTCATTTAAGAAATTTGTAGTTATCATTAGCCTGAGGTCAGGGATTGCATTTGAATAACCAAATTTATTAACATAAATCTTCATATCTGAAGAAGAAGCTTCAAATTTATTAGATTTTTGGTGTGATTCCACATTAGCCTTCAAAATTCGGGGAGTACTACATGTAGAGATATTCAAAATTTCTTTACCTTTTCCTTCCACAAAATCAATCTTCTTCTTAATTGTTGAATCACTCACCTCCTTGATTATCAGAGGTCACGCAGTCAGACACGCATCGCTCTTATCCAGACTGAGATTCGTCCGACGATGATGAACACCTTCTCTAACTTGTCCACCTAATCCTTCAGCTTGACCAGGAGCACCAACTGAAGGCTAGCGGCCATCCGCTACCATCACCTAAATGCCAGCAATGAAGGTGGTCTATAGTCGGGAAATGGAAAATTTGAAAACTGAACGGCAATTTCTCTCTCTAAACAATTCATCAATTTTAATTAGTGCTAGTGTGTTATATGAAAAAATAATATTGGGATTGGATAGAATTGATTAAAGGGCATGTTCAAGGTTTAACTAATTTGACTAACTAGCTAAATTTTATTTTTAAAATCATGATATAAATTGCTTAAATATTTGAGTAAGTTAAATGTATTATGAAGAAAACATTGCCCATAAAGGCTATTAGATTTGATTTAGGTGAGTTCACATCCATATAATTCCATAGTATTTTGAAGACCATAAAATTCAATGTCCTCTAATGGAATCATGACCCGCAAACAAATAAAGTTGTAAAGAGAAATAATTTAACTATTATTAGTACATATCAAATCATGCTTAAAAACAATAACATTCTTACAAAGTTTTGTGGTGAAGTAATCAGTTTTGTGATATGCTTAAAAATCAATTCCAAATAAGTAGTGAGCATGAAAATACTTTATAGAAAATATATAGTGGAAGAACACAATGAATTTCTAATCTCAAAGTCTTCTAAAGTATTTTATATTTTCATAACTTAGATGAGAAGAGAAGAAAGACTAAAAGTGAAAATCATGAATTCATCAATTATGTCACAAACCAACTCAACTGGATTCTTATCATGTTGAGCTATGACAGAAAAATCATAGGATCTAGTTTTGAAAATGTTAGTAATTCCCTTCCAATAAATATTTTAAACAAATAACAAACTACAATGGGGCCTAAGGAGATGTGACCACCATGTAATAAAACTTTTGATCCATTAGAGAGAGAAACTCCCATTAGAGAGAGAAAGCATTCAAAATTGGTAATCCCAATTTTGCTTCCTATTTTTTAGGAGTTGGTGGGGAAGATGGCGGTTGAGGGCCGCTAGCCATCATTGGCTTCAGCAGCGAGGACTTCTTCCTTCGTAGGAAACATAAAGCAATTTTTGGAAGGAAATATTCACCTGATTGCTGGTTCAAAATCAAAAGATTTAAACCTGATTAATAAGATTTAGCAAGATGCTTTGGTGATTAAGGAGATATCTGATGTTGCTCCTAGAAAGATCATTCACGTGGAAGGAAAAGGTAAGTCTATCTTTGAAGATTTTGAGAATGTTACTCCTCGAATGGATAAAGGTTTATTCACTTTGAGCTCGACCAATCCTTCTACTTCGTCCTAAGGGATGTAAATTTTTGTTAATAGATTTGAGAATTCAAATGCAATCCCTGGACACGGTGTGATAAATGCAAATTCTCCTATTTTGGTTAACAAAAATTTTCATGGAAATGATCCTAGAGTGGGCGAGAAGAAGAATTCTACTGTGGAAAAGATGATTGGCAAAATGCCAACTAGAGTTGATAATGAGGTTGATGTTAATCCTTGGAGTAAGAAGCCATACATCAAATTGAATTTTAAAGAAGAAGATATGGTATTGTCGGAGGATGGAAAGGCTGTTAAAATGAGTGAAGAGAATGAGATTTTGAATTCAAATAAATTGTTCAATTTATTGGTAATTAAGGTGTTTGGAAAGGAATTACCATCCCATATGGAGGAATGGGAAGTGAGGCGGCAATGGAGTCAGTTTGGACAATTTAATTTTACTTCTTATGTTCTTTAAATTCACATGAGATGGTTCAAGTTGTTCTTTCAGGTGGCCTGTGGTTTGTGAATTGGCATATTATTGGTATGAAAAAATGGACTACTGATTTTTCTCCATTATCCTTGAAGGGGCTAACCTCTTCGATATGGATAAGAATGCCACATTTACCTTTAAAATGTCGGGATGAGGTGAATGTGGCAAGAAATGCTTCTATGATTGGGAAACCATTAATGTTGGATGGAAACATGTTTCAATGGGGGAGGTGGGAGTTTGCAATGGTTTGTGTACTGGTGAAGATTGACTAATGCCTTCCTTTAGGAGTGAGTGTGGAGAGTATTTCAAGAAAGTTTTTCCAAAAAGTTGAGTATGAAAAAATCTAAACATTTTGTTTTGAATGTGGAATGATTGGGCATGTGAAGAATGAATGCAATCATGGAATTTCTACCACCAAGGAACTGGATGTTGTTGCTAGTAATGGTGGATTGGGTATTGATGCTGGGAAGAGGCAAGAGATAATCAATAATCCTACTTATGGTCTATGGGTCCTTGTCAATCATAAGAGAAGTAGAAGATCTACTCAAAGAAACACTAATGTTAATCCAACAAATCTGAAATATGTAAAGAGGCAATTGAAGCATGTTCTGGAGGTTCAGGAGGATAGGATCTATGTGGTTTCTGGATACCGGAATGAATCAATTGAGCTGGATCTGAAAGATTTGAATGCTGATAAAGATCAAATTGAAGATGGTGAATTTACATTGGGACAAGATCAATGCATGGAAGAAATGCAAGCTGTTGGAGCTGAGGAGTTTGATGGTCAGACCAACAAAAATATATAGAAAGCTAATGGTGATATGGGTATGGTCTTCACTCATGTTAGTTCTTTCTTACCAATGGCTATTAATAACTTTGATATATTGAGCATGGATAATGATTACAAGGTGGAGTATGGTGTGAATAAAGAAAAGTTAAGTGATAATGGTATTGAAGGCGTTGCTTCTGTGGTTGATGATGTTGGCTTAGGGAAGGATGATGGCTGTGGAGGAAGGAATTGTAGTGACAAGTCTGATTGTGGTGTGGTTGAGGAGATTGGTAAAATTCGGGAGATGACCAAGTTTAAGCTTGCTAAAGAACTCAAATCTCTAGGGCCAATAAAAAATGTTCCTCGTGGTAGAAATTTAGAAGTTGGTAGTAAAAAAAGGGACGGGGCCTCATCCCCTAGGGTGATCTAATGAATTATATTGCTTTTTGGAATTATAAAGGGGCTAAGAAAAAAGAAGCCTCTCTCTATCTTAGGGAATTTATTAAAGATTATAATATTTTGTTTGTGAGGTTGGTGGAGACTAAAATTAATTCTTTTGATAAAGTAACCTTTGAGAAGGTAATGTGACCGAATTGGGATTTTTTTTTCTTACGTTAGATGGTTTATCTAGTGGAATTATTGTCTTATGGAGATCTGATTTGGCATCTTTTTCTATGATAAGAATGTTAGATCATTGTGTTATTTGGGATCTTATCGTCTATAATAATGGTGTGTGGATGATTTCAACTGTTTATGAGAGTAAGGAGGTTCACAAGAGAAGGATGTTATGGGATTGTATTCAAGAGGTTGCCCATAGGAAGGTTCCTTCATTTTTTTTTTTTGAGAGAAGCATAAAGCTATATTATAAAGAGAAAAAAAAAGGAAGACAAACTACCCTAGAGAAGCATCCAATTCCACATTTAAAATTTTAACAAAAGATGGAGGAACCTTATTCAAAGAGATGTCTTCCCAAATAAAAGAATTAAAGATAGCATAGTAAGTACATAAATCAGCTAACTTATTATTCTCCCTATCTATACAATTTAAAATAAAATTATTGAAACTATTTAAAAAAGAGAATTATACCAAGTTTTTCCCTTCCTTCTTTGTGATATCCTGACGAAATCTAATGATTTTATAATTGTCCCCTTCAATGATGATTCCTTTGTAATCATACATCCAATCTTTAAAAACTTCTCTAATGGCTTGTATAGAAAAGAGCTCCAAAAAAAAGATATCCCAATGAAGAAATTGTTTACCAAATCCCAAAAAGAAATCTACCCTTGTCAGGTTCCTTCGGTTGTAGGTGGGGATTTCAACTGTATTTTGTCCCAAGAAGATAAGAAGGGTGGAAGGAAGTTTGTGTTTTCACAAGGTCCTAAGGAAATGGTTAAGTTTATGAATGTATTTGACTTTCATGAAATAGGGGTTGTTGGACCAAGGTTCACTTGGTGTAATAATTAGATTGGTAGGGGACAGATTCTTGAAAGGTTGGATAGGTGTTTGCTTAATTCTTTGGCTATCAATTATATCCAGGTGGTAGTGGTTAAACACATTGCCAGAGTGGCTTTGGATCACTATCCTATTATGCTAAAATTTTTTGACTCTCCTACAAAGTTGAAGGGGGTTCTAAAGTTTGAAGATGTGTGCATATCCTTCAAAGCTTCAGCTCATATAATTGCTAAAGTATGGAAGAAGGCTTTTGGTGGGGATGATATGTAAATCCTTAATAAAAAATGTAGTAGAGCTTTGAAAGATTTGTTCTATTTGAGTAAGGCTAAATTAAAAGAATTCTCTAAAGAAAAAGATAGGTTGAAAGTGGAAAATTTTCAACTATAAGAGGAGAAAGCTAGAGACGGTTGGTTGAATGAAGAGAAATTATGGTTGCTTAGATCGAAAGTCAAGGAGCAAAATGTTAATCTTTGTCATTTAAATACTTGGTGGATGCAAAGAGCCAAAGTGAAGTGGATCAAAGAAGGGGATTCTAATACTAAAATTTTCCATGCTTTTACAAGTGCTAGGAAAAATGGTAATTGGATTTCTCAAGTTAGAAATTCGAACGATGTTCTTACCGAGGCATGGATTTGGGCATCAAAACTTCTCCAAAGGTACAAAAAATTTCTCATTTGCTTTATGCAGATTATGTTTTATTATTTTCTGATGCTAAATTGAGGAGTATTACGAAGATGAAGAGCATTGTAAATGACTATTGTAACTCGACTGGTCAAAGAATAAATCTTCAAAAATCTTCTATGATTTATGGAAAATCAGTTGTGAGAAGAAGAAAGAAACAAATTACAAAGATATTGGGGTTTAAGCTTGTTGAAGAGATGGAGTACTTAGGAACTAAGATTGCTCTAAGAAGACTAAGAAAATCTGATTTCCAAATTCTAATAGATAGGTCTTTGAAGAAGTTAAATGCTTGGGTTAATAGGTACATTTCTCTTATTGGAAGACTTGTTTTGGTGAAGACTATTTTTATTAACCTTCCCTTACTCCTTATGTGTCATTCTTTTGTACATTTAAGTATTTTGAAGGAATTTGAGAAACTATGTAGGAATTTTATTTGGAATAAATATGATGGAAAATATGGGCTGCATTATGTGGCTTGGGATGTGCTGTGTAAATTGAGAGCACTAGGAGGTTGGGGGATCCAGTTGACAGTGTCCAGGATAGGGCCATTGAGGGCAAAGTTTGCATGGAAATTATTGGAAAATCCTTCTACCTTGTTAAACATAAAATTATTGGCCAAATATGGTGAAAGTAATGAGGTTATGAAGGGTGGTTCTTCATCTTGGAAGATCATTGCTAGTGGATGGAAGGTTCTTAGTAGTTTTGTAAGATGGAAAGTCATTGTGGGTACAAATATTAACATCTTAAAAGATATATGGAGCATGGACAAGAGTTTTCTTAAATGACCTAATTTTGTTGCAATCTTTGAAGATGATAAAACAACTCTTGACTTCTTCATTCATGAGGGAAGGTGGGATTATGACAAACTATTTTTATACTTGGGGAATATCTTGTTTATATGATAAGCAGTATTCAAATTTATCAAAATCATGATGAAGACTTTATGGAATTAAAGAAGAAAATGAGTGGAATATCTATATCAGTTATGCTTATTGAAGATGGCTTGAAGGATGAGATGATTGTGGATCCAGTTTCATGTATTCAAAAGTTGAAATTGAATGCTCTAGTGGAGCTGTTTTTTGTGGTGAATTTGTAAGAAGGAAATTCCTACAATAGATTTTCTAATGAACAAAAAGTTAGCTAACAGTAATTTGTGCCAAAGGGGATGTGGAGAGGTCAAAGACATCAATCATGTTACTACTACTTGTTCAAAGTTGTTAAAGGTGATTGACTTATTAAGAAGGTGGAGATTCAGGTTACCGAAGATCAAATCATTCCAGGAATGTTTGTTTTGAGATGGAATTGTTGGCTGGGACTAATTCGCTGGTTATTAGGATATACTTTTTATTGATTATTGTTGAGTCTCGATTAGGTTGTTAAATCGAAACTAATGTCCGAAGGCTAACGAAGAGGGGGTGGGGGTGAATTGGTAATTATAAAAATTACTCTTAGATTTAAAAGTTTGCAACCAGTTAATGATTAGTAGCAAGTTAATTAAGATTTTTAAAAGTTTTTTAACCATGAAAAAATAAAACTTGCAGTAAGTAAATAAGCAGGGAAAAATAAAACAACATAAAGATTTATAGTGGTTCGGTTAAACACGACCTACATCCACTCCCTGAAGCCTCCCACTTCAGGTATTACACTAATACCAAAGTGACTCTCCTTTATCCCCCACAATAAGATGGATAAGCCTTTACAAAACTCTCTTCCACCAATCCCCGGTGCGGCAGAGAACCATCATCCTTTCATACCCTCCAAGTGTAGGCAGATAAACTTCATCCTTTCACACCCTCCAAGTGTAGGCAGAGTACCTTTGGTTATTTACGCTCTCCAAGTGTTGACAGAGAACTAGATCTTATCCAAAGATCTTCTCATGATCATTCTAAAAAGATAAGAAGAAGAGTGATAACCACAATTACAAGGAGATCCTTAACTTTGAGTAACCTTATGAACCCTTCACACTCCACTTACAAGAAATCTCTCTCAATCACTCTCTCCTTTAATTTCCCTTGAAAATTCATGTAGACAAGATTTTTAGAAGTCAGTTTTATTGGACCTTTTATACAAAAGAGACAAAAAAATATCCAGAAAACTGAAGTTTTCAATTTTGAACATACATGATCATACAGTACAATCATATATTTCTACATATAAATAGTTCAAATACTATTACATATGAACCGATTATGAATCAATATAACATCATTTTGTACCAGATCATTGTCCAGTATGAACTAAGTTTGTCTAAGACGAATAGTTAAAAAAAAAATTTCATCTGTACAAAATATCAGGACAAAATGAGCGAGGACAGAACAGAGATGTTTGACCTGGGATGATCATAAATATCATCCATACGATCTTCGTTCGAGGAAAAAATAAAAATGTTCATCCTAGGATAATCATAAAATATCATCCGTATGATCTTCGTCCGAGGATAGAATAGATACATTCATCCTAGGATGATTATAAATATCATTCGTATGATCTTTGCCTTAGGACAGAACAGAGATATTCATTCTGGGATGATCATAAAATATCATCTGTATGATCTTCATCAGAGGATAGAATAGATACGTTGATCTTGGGACGATCATAAAATATCAAATGTACGATCTTCATTCAAGGACAGAATAGAGAAGTTCATCTTGGGACAAAATTAAATATCATCCGTACGATCCATACTTAGAAAAAATTTTTCTCTAGTCTATTCGTTTAACTGCTTGTTGGGGAAAATAACTGACCAGATTGTCCTGTATGAAGTGATATCGTACAGTAGGATAAGTTTAAAAATATGAATTTTAGAACTCTCCCACGGTGTGTGTGTGATCAGTTACTCAATTACAATCACATACTCTCAGACTCAATAAAATGAAAAATACAAACTTCGATTACAATAAACTCTAAATTGTTCTTGATTTTAAGTCCTCAATAATCCGGAGCATGATTTCCCTGAAATGTTAGTACACACAAGACCAAAAATAATTCTTCCAAAATATGTTAGGAGAAATAATAATCAAATTAAAAAAATTTTTAATCATAAAAAATATATAAGTTGCAAAAATATCAAACATGCAAAACTAAGTAACAACTATCTTAACAATCTCCCCCTTTTTTATGATGGAAAAATAATTATTGTTTGAATAAAATTGACAATCCTAAATTTCTCCTTAACTCCCCCTAAATGAATAAACTTATAATAATAATGGAATTTCTATTAAGAACAAATCATTTTTTTTTAATTTTTTTAAGTTTTAAATACACACAAAGCTCACATAAAGCTAGAAATAAAAAGAAGAGAAACAAAATACTACGAACAAAGCAAACAACAAGACAAGAAACAATAAAAAAGATAAGAAATAATCAGATGCAAACACAAAAACAATCAAATGGAAATAAAAATTTTCTCCCTTTTTGACAACTGCAAAAAGATAAAAAGAAAAACAAAAGAAATGAAAGAAGTCATATGAGATACCTTTGATAATTGATCTAGAAAGAGATTGATTTATAATTGCAATAAAAATATCAATGTTCATTAGAGTAAAATAAAGATTCATAACTTTTAAATTAAGATATAATATAGACAAGATAAATATATCAAGGTCATGAAGCATTCTAGACAATTAGATAAGGAAATTTATTACAAAGGTGACAAAATGAAGATAATTTAAGTCAATTTCCAATATAAGATATAATTATACATTAGAGTGATTTGAAATTGAAGATTAAAAGATAAAGAAAAAAAAATATCAATATACTTGTTTGGTGACATTGCGCATATTTTCAATATTTGTGGAACACTTCAACATCTTTTTATGTTTGAGCTAATTTTTTGCCTCTTTTCAATTTATGAACAATTGCGCATTCTTTTGATTTTTGTACACTTGTATATTTCTCCAATTTTTTTAATTGATCTTTCCAAAATTAATAATCTAAAAGTTCAAACTTCTCTAAATACAAAAATAATTATATTAAAAAGAGAAATAAATAATAATAAGACATTAAAATTGCAATAATAATATTAAAATTATGTATGCCTAAAAAAGAACATGAGATTGATAGCCTTAACTTGATTGAATTATAAATTAACTTATATTTTTAAAAAATTAGATTTTCTAATGAAATTAATTTTGTATTATTATTCATATTATAACACTTTTTAGATCAATTAAGTTAGGATTATCATATAAACCAACAAACATTTCTAAAAAAATAAAAAATAATTGTAGAAATAGAAATTAGAGAGAGAAGCTCTGTGGAAACCGTTCCGTTGAATAATTCAAAAAATATGTTCTACGCGGCTCTTTCGCGTTAAATGGTGGAAAAAGTTTGTCGACTGGCCATGGCTGGTGGACAACTTGAAGATCATTGTCCTTCTTCAAGGATTGCGACTACTCCTGTTCAAACGTTTTCATCGTCACCCCCAGCTTTTGGTGAAGACAAGTTATTTGTCCATTTTCCAAAGTCAAGTTTGAAATCTGGTATGCCTCTTATCATCAATGAGGGTGGATGTTTAATGAAGAAGAAGACTAAAATACCTGGAAAAAGTAAAGGAATTCTTATGGAAGAAGATCATGTCCTCAGAAATAAAAATGTAAAGTTTCAAAATGGCGATCTGTATGCTTCACCTTTGGCCAAGGAAAAGACTGATTGTAACATCCCAGACAAAAATAATCAAATTTAGAACCAAGAAACAAATGTAGAAAATATTATTAAGGGAGAAATGATGGTAGGAATGAATCGATTAATTGTTGCAATGCTCAAGTGGTTAAAAATAATGTTATCTCCTCTAATATGGAAATTGTTCGTATATGTGAGTCTGCTATTTTGAGTGATAGTGTGAAAATTCCTTCATTTCCAGTTCGTCCTGATGCTATTCTGAAACTGAATGCTTGGAAGAAAAGAAAAAACATCAAGGTCTTTGATTTAGAACTGGGAAATTTCATGTCTGAAGATGGAACTACAGTTAAACTACATGTTAAAAATGAATTGGAAAATTAAAAAAAAAAAACTATCTAACTCATTGGTAGTTAAATGTTTTAGTGTAGAAGCTCCTCTTCCTGTAATCATCTCGGAGCTTAGAAGACAATGGTCCCAATTTGGTAAGTTTCATCTTACATTGCTTGGAATGGGTTGGGTTCTATGTTCCTTCTTTGAACAAGAATGCTTGGAAGCTGTATTCTCTAATGGTCCATGGTTCGTTAAAGGCCAAATTATAGGAGTTGATAGGTGGTCCCAAGATTTCTCACCTACTTCTCTTAAAGGACTGACGGCTCCTATATGTATATGATTGCCTAATCTCCCTCTTCAATGTTGGGATGAAATTAACATATGCAGGATTGCTTCAATGGTGGGGAAGCCTATCCTTTTAAATGGCAACATGTTTCAATGGGGAGGCGCAAATTCGATAGATTCTGTGTCAGAATCAAGTTTGACTGCAAGCTACCCCTTGGAGTTTGGGTGGAGGGGATTTCAGGAAAATTCTTCCGAAATATAAAATATGAGAGAATTCCCATATTCTGTTACAGTTGTGGGATGATCGGGCATTGCAAGAAAGACTATAAAAATGTAAAGTTAGTTTCTGCCAATTCTGCTACCATTTGTGAGAAGAACTTAAATCCAAATATTTCTAATACATAAGAGGTCTATTACAATAATACCAAAAGGGACCTGAGCAAAGATGATATGGGCTATGGACCTTGGTTAGCAGTTAATAGAAGAAGAAATATATCCAGTAATTCAAGGAGAAATATTCTCAAACCAAGAGTATCTTCAACCTGGAAGGAAGTAGAAGGAAAAAAAGCTTTACCTATTTTGGGTAAAGAAAAATTGACTATTAATTCAGCTCTAGCGATAATAGAAAAAAATCATTCTCTTGTTGGAGTGAGTGATTCTTTACAAGCTAAAGAAAATGAATTGGGCAGCAATTTTAGCATTCACACATCTAACAACAAGTTCAGTGCTCTTATAGATCATGTTGAAAAAGGTCAAAATTTTCAAAAAGAGGTTGAGGTTGGTTAAATAGATGTAAAACTCGCTGAATCTTCTCAACCAGATCTAGTGCAGATTAAAGAAACTTGTTGGGAGTCATCAGGGAACTATCTGGCTAAGAAGAAAAAATCAAAACATTTGAAGGATCTAAGGTCTATAAGCTCTCATTCCAGGATTAGAAGATTGGAGATGGAATCAAAAGGGATTGTGGGGACAACATCCCCACCCTCTCATTAATGACTTCAATAGCATTTTTGAATTGTAGAGGAGTAAGAAAAAAAGGTGATTCTCTATATCTAAAAGAATTTGTTAATTCTTTTGGAGTTTTCTTTTTGGGGATGGTAGAAACAAAATTGTCATCTATAGACTCTTTGGAGGTCAAATTACTCATTGGTGATGGATGGAAATTTCATATTATGCCTTTAGAAGGGTTATCGGGAGGCATTATCATTCTTTGGAACTCTTTGATCTCTGATTTCCAAATTATTCATTCTTCATTTCAATGTGTTATGGGAGATTTCAAGATCAACAACAAGGGCACTTGGAGGATTGCTATAGTATATGGTCATAAAGATATGTACAAAGGAAGGGAACTTTGTGAAAATTTGGAGGTGCATTCCATGGCTAACTCTCCAATGGTGATAGGAGGAGACTATTGCGGATCTATGGTTTATGATTTTGATGAGAGCAAACATTCTTTTTTCTCTACGATTGCCTTTTGTACTGACATTTTAGGTCCACACGATCGACTGCAATTTGGAACCAGCTCAAGATTGGGTAGACTAGGTCTGAGTCAGTTTGTACACTTTTTCCTTTCTTGAGTTTATTGTATTTGTTGTAGCTCTTGATGCTTTGTAACGTATAAGAGTTTTTGACTGTTTCCCTAGAGTTTATTGTTTTTGGTAACATCATCCTGGACGATATCTATATCGGTCGGGTTGATCTGTTCAAAAGAAGAAACCCTAATTAGGGCATTCTTATTAAGGTAGTCGTCATAAGCCGATCGGCCTAGACGATACTTGTATCGGCCAGGACGATAGGCTCAATTCAGAAAGAATATGCCGCCAGATCTACATAGAAAATTCTTATTTTTGGATATCGGCTTGGACTATAAAATATCGGCCAGGACGATCCAGGACAATTTTTCCAAAATTTCTCTGGCAATTTTGGAAAACAGTTAAAGGTGATTTCATCCGGCCAATCGCAAGATCGTCTGGGACGATTAGACATCATCTAGCTTCATTTCAGGGCAATATTTAGGATGATTTTCCTCATATTTGAACTAATCGGTCAGGATGATATATCTATCATCCTAGACGATAAAGTCAGCATCTTGCATTAATGAGCTCGTTTTTAGCTCTTCTATTTAAGCTATGACAAGGCACTTTGTAAGTGTTTTTGGTAGCCATAGTAGCTTCATTCTTTTGGGGGAAACTTGAAGAGAAAGCTTGAAAGGGAGTGAGGAACGGGTGAAGTCTAAGAGGGGGAGAAGATCCTGTGAGGGGGGACTCAAGGGAGTGTGGAGGGGGATTCCACACGGTTGCTCCGGCAGGCTTGCATCTTAATACCGTCGAATTCAAAGCTTGTCTCGAGGGAAGTTCACCAAAGAAGAAGATCTCTTTGGTGTCAAAGAACCCGGCGACTCCGCCGCACCGGGGAAGGTGGAAGTGATTTTGTAAGGGCTTCTTCGTCTAGCTGTGGGGGCTAAAGGAGAGACACTTATTTAGTGCAATACTTAGAGGGTGCCACCAAGGAGTGGACGTAGGTCAAGGTTTGACCAAACCACTGTAAATTCGGTGTGTTCTTTTCTTATTATTGCTTCCGCATTTAATTTCCGCATCATTAGTTTTGATTGTGGTGAATCTTATTTTTTGATTTAAGATTGTGTTTGTTTTAAATACTTATTCACCTCTCTATCGCATTATTATCCTTGGGCCAGTTCATAAGGGAATAATATCCCTAACAAACTCTCAAGTGGTCTCATAGCACTTTTTAGTGTAATCTAAGCACTTTCAAGTGGTATCAGAGCCATATTCATAAAATAAGTTTTTAAAAGCTTTTGAATTTTTGATCCATGGCTAATTTTTCAAATCATACTGTTGTGGAAGGTTATTCTATCACAAGACCACCTTTATTTGAAAATATTCCTTTTGATTTTTGGAATATTCGCATGATAAATTTCTTGCAATCGATTGATTTTTTCATGTGCCATATGATTTTAACTGGTTATTCATCACCGTAACGTATTGTTTATGGAGTTAAAACTGATATTCCTTTTAATCAATGGAATAGGGAAGAATAAGTAAATGCTCAATTGAATGAAAAATCCTTAAATTGCTTTTTTTATGCTTTAAATTCAGAAGATTTTATGTTAGTATCCACGTGCACTACTGGTAAGGAAGTTTGGGATAAACTACACAACATTTACGAAGGCACTAGTGAAATCAAGCAATCCAAGTTGAATATGTTAATGCATGATTTTGAACTATTTTTCATAAAACCTTATGAAACGATCTTAGACATGTATACCAGATTCATTCAAATTGTAACATCATTGCATGCCTTAGGAAAATAAATTTCAAATTTTGAAAAAGTTAACAAAATTATTTTTCTGTTTACTTGAAAAAATTGATGCCAAATTTGTTGCTATTTGTGAATCAATAGATTTGAATAATTATTCTATTGATAATTTGAATGGCTCACTCATTGCCTACGAGCAAAGTTTGGGTCAAAGACTTTTGGATGTAGGTGAAACGATTGTTCTAAAAGCTGAAGAAACAGAAAGAGATAGCTTAGTTAGTGACGAATCTAATGACTTGTCAAGCAAATCACAAAGATCACCAAAGCATAAGCAAAAGTGGAAAAAAGGTAAAAGTGGTAAGGATGTCCATATTTCTTCTAACGTTATTTGCTTTCGATGTAGGAAGCCTGAACATATGAAAAATCAGTGTCCTATTTTAAGAATTCTTCCTATGAAAGAAATGGGAAAGACGAAGCAAAATTTAAACTGGGTAAATAATAAAAGGTAAAAAATCTCATAGGTAGATCTGGTTTTTGAAGCATCGGACCAGGAGAGAGATAATGGTTAAAAGCCTTTCATGTTTTTGTGTTGTGTTTTTATTTTTATGTTTTTCATTTTAATTTTGGGTTTTTGTTTTGTTTATTCTTTGAAATTTTTGTTTTCGTGAAAGTTTTTCTCTAATCAACACACACATTCACTTTTCTAAAAATGATAAATCTACTTCCCATTTTTTCTTGAAATCTTTGGTAAGTTGTGTTTGACTTCTCTAAAATAGTCAAAGGAAGGAAACTCATGTTTTTTACTCTCAATCTCTATTTCCTAAAAGAGGTTATTCTACTTTTGATTTAAAATCATTTTCATCTTTTAAATTTGTCTTTGAAACAAAATTTTTTATCTCCCTATATTTTATTTATTGCATAGGGATCTTTTGCAAGTTGTTGAATCTAACTCATAATTTTCTTAATCAAGAATTTGCTTTATCAATAGGTTGGGTTTACTTTTATTTTTAAGACTTTAGAAAGGTAGCATATTAAATAAAAAAAATTGTCCAATGATGCCAAAAATAAAAGATGCGCAATGACGCCAAATTGAAAAATACACAAAAGTGTATCAAAAATCAAAAGATGCGTAGTGCGCCAACCAATTATCAAGAGGCATAAAATAAGCCCACAAAGTTTAATGCTTACCATTCTTGTACTTCTTAAAAGTTTAAGAAAATCCTTGATACTTTCGATACTTGAGTTTGAAAATCTTGATTCCTGATTCAATAATTAGTGCATTAATATTCTATTAGATATATTTTATGGAAGAAGTTTTGAAAAATAACTATTTCTTTCTCTAATTTTTTCCTTGATTTAGATATTGAATTAAAAATTTTTGAGCCTTTTTAAAGAACTTGAGTTTGGATTATCAAATTCTGAATTTCTAGCCTTTTCTGGGCTAGGCATTGTCAAATCAAATTCTACTAAGTTTTTGATTAAAACCAAGAGGTAACTTTCTGATTTTAAGAATAATTTTTTTTTCACTAGATCAAGGAACATTTTTATCTTTTATTCGTTTTGGTTTTTGTTTGTGCCTCCTCTCTTTTTGATAATATCAAAGGGGGAACGTATTGTTAAATTTTTGTACTGTTATCATATTTGTATTTTTTTTATGAAAAATTTTAAAAACAACAAAAATATTTTTATCTCCCCTATTTTTAAAAGTGTTATTCTTATGATGGGGAGATTAGGAAGAGTATTTATTTTTTAAAAAAATTTCAAATTGAATTGTTTGCCATCATAAAAAAGGTGGAGATTGTTGCGGATCTATGATTTATGATTTTGATGATAGCAAACATTCTTTTTTCTCTAAGATTGCCTTTTGTACTGACATTTCAGGTCCACATGATCGTACTGTAATTTGGAACCAGCTCGTGATTGGGTAGACTAGGTCTGAGTCAGTTTGTACACTTTTTCCTTTCTTGAGTCTATTGTATTTGTTGTGGCTCCTGATGCTTTGTAACATATAATAGTTTTTGACTGTTTTTTAGAGTTTACTATTTTTGGAAACATCATCCTGGATGATATTTATATTGGCTGGGATGATATGTTCAAAAGTAGAAACCCTAATTAGGGCATTCTCATTAAGGTAGCCGTCATGAGCCGATTGGCCTGGACGATACTTGTATCGGCCAGGATGATAGGCTCAATTCAAAAAGAATCTGCTGCCAAATCTACTTAGGAAATTCTTATTTTTGGATATCGGCCTGGTGGATCGACCTGGACTATAAATTATCGGCCAGGACGATCCAGGATAATTTTTTCCAAAATTTCTCTGGCAATTTTGGAAAGCAATTAATGGAGATTTCATCCGGGCAGATCGCAAGATTGTCCGGGATGATTAGACATCGTCCAGCTTCATTTCAGGGTGATATTCAGGATGATTTTCCTCATATTTGAACCAATCGGCCAGGACGATATGTCTATCATCATGGACGATGAAGTCGGCAGCTTGCATTAATGAGCTCATTTTTAGCTCTTCTATTTAAGCTATGACAAGGCACTTTGTGAGTGTATTTGGAAGCCATAGTAGCTTCGTTCTTGTGGGGGGAAACTTGAAGAGAAAGCTTGAAAGGGAGTGAGGAACAGGTGAAGTCTGAGAGAGGGAGAAGATCCTATTAAGGGGGACTCAAGGGAGTGTGCAGGGGGATTCCACACGGTTGCTCCGACAGGCTTGCATCTTAATAAAGTCAATTTCAAGGCTTGTCTCGAGGGAAGTTCACCAAAGAAGAAGATCTCTTTGGTGTCAAAGGACCCGGCGACTTCGCCGCACCGGGGAAGGTGGAAGTGATTTTGTAAGGGCTTCTCCGCCTAGCTGTGGGGGCTAAAGGAGAGACACTTATTTAGTGCAATACTTGGAGGGTGCCTCCAAGGAGTGGATGTAGGTCAAGGTTTGACCGAACCACTATAAATTTGGTTTGTTCTTTTCTTATTATTGCTTCCGAATTTAATTTCCGCATCGTTGGTTTTTATTGTGGTGAATATTGTTTTTGGATTTAAGATTGTATTTTTTTTTAAATACTGATTCACCTCTCTATCTCATTATTAGCCTTTGGCCAGTTCATAAGGGCTTAATATCCCTAACGAACTCTTAAGTAGTCTCAGAGCACTTTTTAGTGTCATCTGAGCACTTTTAGAGACTTCAATTATCTTACTTATAGAAAAGATAAAAGAGGTGGGAGAAGGTTCCAATTCTCCCTTGGACCCAAGAAGATGAGTGCATTTTTTTTCAAATAATGATTACCATGAAATTGGTTTCATTGGTCCAAGGTTTACATGGTGTAACAATAATGCTAGTGGTGGCTGAATTCTAGAGAGGTTGGATACGTGTTATCTTAACTCAATGGAAATTAATTCTTCTCAACAAATGGTTGTAAGACACCTTGCAAGGATCTCCTCAGATCATAGTCCCATTCTTCTAAATTTTCTGGATGCCAAATCTGTTAACAAGAAAGTAATCCAATTGCAGCTTACTCATTGGTGAAAAAGGAATGGGGGAAGAATTATCAAGGCAAATTTGCTCATGTGCTAAACTCTAAATTCAGGAAAACATTTAGAGCAGTATTTTTCTAGAGCAAGAAGAAAAACAAAGATTTGAACATGTTGAAAAATCAGTTGCTGGATGAAATCATGGAAATGCAATCTAAGGAGGCTAATTCTGGTTTCATGTCAGAAGATGAGTGTTGGATGCTGAAGAACAAGATCAATGAACTTAACTCTATTATGGCTTATCTTAACGATTGGTGGAAGCAAAGAGCTAAAGTAAAATGGTGGGTTGATGGCGATAGCAATACTAAGTTCTTCCATTCCTATGCTAGTGCTAGAAGAAATTCTAACACTATCTTCAAAATTAAAGATGATAATGGTAATGTGGTGGAGGAAAAAAAGCAAATTGAGGGTATCTTAACCCAATTCTTCACTCAAAAATGGAAATACAGAGCATCTTCATCTCACGGGTGGCCTTTACCGCAACACACATTGAATACTGAAGATAACAAAATTTTTTAAAGTAAATTTTTGGTATCAGAAATTATGAAGGCCATAGAGCATACTAAAGGCAATATTGCACCTGGAATTGATGGAATTTCTTACTCATTTATCAAAGGTTACTGGAGCATTATCAAATCCAATTTTTTGAATGCCATTATGTATTTCCTACAACATGGTGAAATGGATAAAATCTGGAAATATACCCTTATAGTCCTTATTCCCAAGGTTAGCAATCCTTTGATTCCTGCTAATTATAGACCAATTAGCTTATGCAATGCAGTTTATAAAGTGGCAGCCAAGGTTATCTTTAACAGATTAACTATGGTCATCCCCAAACTTGTCTCAATGGAATAGGCAACATTCATCAACGGGAGATCTATTTCGGAACATGTGCTGATTGCTCAGGAAATTTTCCATAAATTCAGGTACTCTAAGTCTTCTAAAGGGCTTGTTTCATTCAAAATCGACATGGAGCAAGCATATGATTTTATTAGTTGGGAAACACTTAGGAATGTTTTGATTTACTTTAACTTTTCGTAAAAGTTCTTGAAACTTATTTTGGAATGTGTGGAAGATCCAAGGTTTTCTTTGATCATTAATGGGAATTTTTTGGAATGGATAATAGCTAGAAGTGGCTTCCGTCAAGGTTGTCCACTTTCTCCTATTTTATACACTCTTTGTTCCCAACTTCTTACAAATGCTCTTAATCAAACTAATATTGGAGTCAAAATCAGCCCAGGCAGCCCAAGAATTTCACATTTACTTTATGCCGATGATGTGATGGTATTCTCTGATGCTACTAAGATATCGACAAAGAGGATCAAGGTGGTTCTTACTGATTTCTGTAAGTGGATAGGTCAAAGCATCAATTTGAATAAATCTGTGACCTTGTTGGCAAATTTGTTAATATAAGAAGTAAGAAGTTGATCTCACGTATTATGGGTTTCAAAGTAGTCAAAGAACTTATGTATCTTGGCATTAAGATAGCTCTTAGAAGACTTGTAGCTGCTGATTTTCAATTTATTGTGGAAAAAGCATTGAAAACGCTTAATGTATGGGGAACCAAATTCATCTCTCTTGTAGGAAAGATTACCTTGGTCAAATCGGTATTACAATCATACCCATTATTTAATTGCTCTAAATCTCTTGATCCTCTAAGTATTTTATATAAAATTGATGAGCTTTGTAGAAGTTTTTTGTGGTAAAAAGCTAATTGGAGATTGGGTTTACACTATGTTAGTTGGAATGAACTTTGCAAACCAACCAAGTGGGGAGGACGTGGGTTGTGCTCATCCAATGATAAGGCAACTCCTCTAAGAACCAGACTAGCTTGGCATTATTTTCATAACAATGATTCTCTGCTTCACAAAATTCTTGTTTCGAAATATGGGAAGAAACCTGATGCAGGAGATAACAAAGTTAATTGTTCAGCTGCATGGAAATTGATTTCAGATGGTAATAGAATGTTGTTATCATTGATAACATGGAAGATTGCAAAAGACTCTTCTATTGATGTTTACAGGGATACTTGAATCTTGGACAAATGCTTAAACAAATGGCCTACTTATGTAGTTCCTCAAGAGGATGAAATTATCTTATTTGATAAATTCATTAATAACAGATCATGGGTTGTTAAAGAACTCCTCAAATCTTTCGGGAAGGATTTGGTACAACTTATAACCCAAATTAAAATTGATCAAGAAGCTCGGGAAGATTATTGTAAGCAATTATTCCAAAATTCTGGAAATTCTCTATCAACATAAGCATTTGAAGGAATGCAGCATAGCCAAACTGAACCAAAATTTGTCATGTGGATCAAAGGAGCAAAATTGTCACCTTGTGTTGAAATTTTCTGGTGGAGACTGCTTAAAGATGCCATTCCTACCTTCCATTTTCTTGCTAGAAGAAAGTTACAAACTTCTAAAATTTGTCAAAGGTGTGGTGCTGAAATTGAAAATGAGGACCATATTGTTATCAAATGCACTAAAGTAAAAGAAGTTTTCTTACTATTAAATAAATGGGGATTTGATATTCCATTATTTGATAGTTTAGAAAGATGTTGTGCATGGATGGAGATTATTGTCTATAATAATGGGCTGCTAAGTAATTATTATCTGGCTCATAGAAGACTGCAAGAGGAAGAAGTATGTCAAAGATGCATGGACGATATTGAAGATATGGAGCATATTATTTGCAAATGCTCCAAGATCAAGGAGGCTTTCTTTCAAGTTAACAAATGGGGCTTTGGGATTCCTTTCTTTGATAATTTACTTGATTGCTGCAATTGGATAGATCATACAACAGCTCATAATGGTATGATTCTTAATTTGTTCTTCAATGTCCTATTTTTCTCTTGGAAAGCTAGAAACAAATTCACTCATGACAAAGTGATTGAGGGAGCTATCTCATTGGCTGCTGAAGTGGTTTTCTATTCTTCTATTTCTAAATTGATTGATAATCATTATTCAAAACAGTGGGATGTTAACCAGCCTGATAGGGTATCCAAATTTTGGCATCCCCCCCATCCGAATGGTTAAAAATCAATGTAGATGCTTCTCTTGATAACTCTTATAAAGCTGGAATTGGAGGAGACATTTGTGATAGCAAGGGAAGATTTTTATTGGCTTTTGGAAAAAAATACATTCATTGGGATGTATTTCACTTGGAGCTTCTTGCTATTAAATCTTTAAAAGAAATAATTAAAGATTGGATGCTCAAATACAAAGGAGCTATCATTGAAGAAGACAATGCAAATGTTATTAGAAGGCTTCAAAAGGTAAGGATCAACGGGTTAAAGAATGAAGATGATTTTGATTTCTTTTCTGAATTTAATTTTGTTATTTTCTCTCATGTTGATAGAAGTAGAAATAGGTTGGCAGATTGGTGTGCTAAGTATGCCTCGGCTAACAATTTTATTTGGGAAGAACTTTGCTCTAATAAGATTCCTCCTTCATTTGTATAGTTATTGAAGGAGGAATCGAACATGTAGTCAGTTCTCGTTTGGTTCTTTTGCTTCTAATGCATTAATTGCTCTTTTCAAAAAAAAAGTAATCTTTTTTGCAATGTGGTTTTTCTTTCTTGGAAAGCTAGAAAGAAACTGATCCATAATAAGTTTGAAGAAAGCCCCCACTATTATTGCTGCAAATGCAGTAAGTTTCACATCTACTTGCAAATTGGTTTGCAATTCTATCTTGGACAGGTGGGATGCTCATCAATCTTCTAGACTGCCTAATACTTGTCAAACCCCTCCACCCGATTGGCTCAAAATCAACGTGGATGCATCACTAGTATCAGATTATAGAGCTGGAATGGGAGGCGTCATATGTGAAGGTAGAGTCAGATTGTGGAAAAGTTTATGTGAGGGTGCTTCTTGTGTGAAATGGAGTTTTATCTTTAATGTGAAGTTGCATTCTCCTATCTCCCTAATATGGAACCACTAGCAAAATGGGTCATCTTTATCTGAGCTCAATTATAATTCTTCATTTCTGAATGCTTTTCTATTTGATGCTCATCTCTCTATTATTTTGGATTTTAATGGTTGGAGAGTTCCTTAAGATAGTAACGATTATATTCTTGTAAAGATAATGTTTGTCCCCATTCATTTTTTGTGATGGTGTGGTTAGCTTTAAATGGAAAAAAAATGAGAGTATTGTATCTTTTGGTGATTCTTGAAGAAATGTTATAGGGAAGAAAGGGAGGTGGCTTGGTTGAAATTGTTTTGGCATAAACATGCAGCTATTCGATATTCTATTTTCTGCTAGATGTGCTTGGTTGGTGGTATTAAAACATTAGACGTGTTACTGAAAAGAAATATTATTGTGGATCCGCTATGTTGTTTATGCCATATTAAGCCCAAAAATATATCACATCTATTCTTTGAATGCAACTTCACCTATTAAATCATTGTTAACCTTATATCGTGCTCAAGATACTTTCTTTCACATGCAAACTTATCCCAAATTATTAACTTAATTGATAATGTCAACTTTATAATGCTCGAGAAATCTTCTTTCTATTTGTTGTTGCTATTGTGTTATATCTATCACTTATAGAGGGAGAGAAGTGCTAGAAAGTTTGGAAATAATCTTTATAGTACATCCACTGTTCATATTAATGTTATTAAGGCTATCGCTATTAAAATTTCTAGTTGGAAGAAGGGGGAGAAATTTAAACACTTGCTCAATACATACAATTAAAGGTCCTACTGCTTTTTATTACTCTCTATAGAGTTGGGTGAATTCTTCTTTCTCGGTTGTTGCTGCTGTTGAGTCTAGTAAATAGGTTGTTAGACCTAAGTTAATGTCCCAAAGCTACCAAGAGGGGGGGTGAATTGGTATTTTAAAATTTAAACCCTCTTTGAAAATGTGTTGAACCGAAATGAAAATTTTTATTAAGTTTTTATAAAAAATGTTTTTCAACCACAGAGTTTTTAAACAAAAGAAAAATGCAAAAAATAAAAGGCAGTAAAGTAAATGACACAAGATTTATAGTGGTTCGGTCTAAACCAGACCTACATCCACTCCTTAGAGGCACCCTCTGAGTATTGCACTAATACCAATAGTGACTCTCCTTTTGCACCCACAGCAAGGCGGAGAAATCTTTACAAAACACTCTTTTCACCACTACCCGGTGCGGCAGAGAACCATCATCCTTTTACACAATCCCCATTGTTGGCAGAGAACCATCCGTCCTTTCACACTCTCCTAGTATGGGCAGAGAACCCTTCGGTTGTTCACACTCTCCAGGTGTAGGTAGCGAACCCTTCGGCTGTTCACACTCTCCAAGTGTCGGCAGCGAACCCTTCGGCTGTTCACACTCTCCAAGTGTCGGCAGTGAACCGGATCTCCTTGACAGATCTTCTTACAATAAATTTAAAAGGAAGAAAGAAAAGCGTGAAGTAATCCTAATTCACAAGTAAAGATTCTTACCTTTAAAATCCAAATGAAGCCTTCACGCTCCAGTGGTAGGAATCCTCCTTTGAATACTCTCTCACACTCTCTCCTTGACTTTTCTCTCAATAGGCACGAAGATCAAAATGACAAAAAGATTTGGTGGCAGTCTAATTTGGACTTTTTATACAAAAGATAAGAAAAAACGCCCAAAAACTGTAAGTTTTCAATTCTGTACGCTTTGGATCGTCCCGTACGATCGTGGATCGTCCTGGACGATTTTACTTAAATGGTTAGAAACGAATCTTATGTATATTGGTATGAAATTTTTTCGTACACGCTATTCGTCCCATACGAATCAAGTTCGTCCGGTACGAAATAGTTATTACATAAGTCGGTTTACAAAATTTTCTAGGATGTAACCAACTAACGTATTTTGGTTCAATTCGTCCTGGGACGAATAGAGTTTCATCTGGACGAATGGAGCGAGCCTCAAGACAGAGAAGATTGTCCTGGGACGAACATTAAATTTTGTATGGATGAATGGAGCGACCCTCAAGACAGAGAAGATCGTCCTGGAATGAACATTAAATTTTGTCTGGATGAATGGAGTGACCCTCAAGACAGAGAAGATCGTCCTGGGAAGAACATTAAATTTCGTCTGGACGAATGGAGCGACCCTCAAGATAGAGAAGATCATTCTGGGACGAACATTAAATTTCGTCTGGATGAACGACCATATTGAGAATACAGAGACGTTCCTCCTGGGACAAACATTAAATTCATCCTAGACGATTAGGACTTAGAAAAAATTTCTCTCCACCTGTTCGTTCCATTGCTCTGCTTAGGAGTAATTTACATGATCGTCCCGTACGAACTAAGTTCATCCAGTATGATCAAAAAAAAATTCCAAAGTGTGTAAAACATGTTGAATTTGATTATAAGTCTTCAATATCTTAGAGTTGATTTTCCTGAAATGTTAGTACACACTAGAGCAAGAAATAATGTTCCAAATAGTGTTAGGAGATATATGTACAACAATAATATTTGAAATCATCAAAATAATACAAGTTGCAAGAATGTAAACATGCAAATAACAACTTTCCTAACAATCTCCCCCTTTTTGATGATGGCAAAATAATTATTATTTGTATAATTTGAAATTCTAAGAATCTCCTAAACTCCCCCTGAAATGATGAACTCATGAAAAAAAGAAGGCATTTGAATTCAAAAAAAAAATTTATTTTTCAAATTTTTATACACTATAAAACAATACAAAAGATAAAACAAAAATAATCAAACACACATACGAAAACAAACGATAAAATAAATAAAAAATACGCCAAAACATAACAAACAATTTCTCCCCTTTTTTGTCAACATCAAAAAGTGAAGAAGAAAAGAAAGAAATGTAGGTAGAAGTATGAAATTCAGTTTATAATTTAATCTTGAAAGTGATTGAAATAAGATATGCAAATAAAATTAAGTCATTAGAGAAAATTATAGAGAATCATATAATTGGAGAAGGGTTATAACATAGACAATAAAAAGAATTTATCAAAGGCATGTGTCAGTTTAGACATTAAGATAAAGAAAATCATTGCACAAGGGATGAATAAAAAATTTATATATTTCAGATTTCAATATCAAGTATAAATGAACATAAGATCAATTTGAATTAGGAGATTGAAAGAGTTTGGAAAGAAAGAATTACCACAAGTGGCGCTTTGCACATCTTGTTCATATTTATTTTTCTTTGGCACATTTTAGTGCACTTGTTTACCGTGGGCTAATTTTATGCCTCTTTTTGTCATTGCAAATTTTTTGCATAACTCTTTTGATTTTTGTATATTTGTACACTTTTCAAGAGTAATTAAATTCTTTCCAAAGTCAATAATCTAGTCAATAATCTAAGATTTCAAATTTTTCTAAGTGCATAAATACTATTTGAAAAGAGAAATACAAAATAAGAAAACATCTAAAATGCAATAATAATATTAGTACTATTGTAGTCTAAATAAGAGACATGGAATTGAAGATTATAGTAATATCAAGTTATAAGCATTTCTTAATTATATAATAAACATATTTCCTAATGAAAATAATTTTAATTTACAATTTAAATAAGCCACTAATAAGATTAAAACAAAATTGAAAGTCATAAGTCTAACACACATTTCACAAAACATTTGACAACAAAACATTGCAATATTTATTGATATCAATTGAAGATTTTACAATTTAAGGTACATGATATCAATAAAAACAACATTAAAACACAGAACAAACACATAATAAATACATGATACTTAAGAAAGAGACAATAAACTAAAACACATAACAATCACATCAACTAAATAAGAGATACTAAAACAAATACTACAATCACTCTAAAGGACCCTGATCTGGAGGAGGAGGAGGTGCAGCATTGAAAAAGTTGAAATAACTTCTCATCACAAACATATTGGAATTTATGGAATTAATCTCTTCACGCATGAATCACATGTCTTGATTGTACTGAAGGTCTTGCTGCTGTAGATGAGTTTCAATTTGATCAAATCTTTGATCAAAGTGAGCCTCTAAGTTGTTAAATCTTTGAACCAAATCCTGATAATTTGGTTTAGCAGCATGTGATGGTTCACCATCTTCTTCTGTTTTACTCAATACTACATGAGGTTTACTTGGGTCATCCTTGTTGAAGATTGTCCTAAATGAACCGTCATTGTAGTAAAGAGTTTCTTCAAAGTCTTCAACTGGGTGTATTAAATCATACTTCTTCTCTAAAATGTGGGCAATCAGATGGCCTAAGGCAATGTTCTTTTTCCTTTTATGGTCTGCATGACCAATTTCAGAGAGACCATAAATATAATCGATTATGAGTTGGCCCTCATCTATGAGTTGCCTAGTCATTATCAGGTAGGTGACTGTAGAGAAAAGTGGAGTTATGTTGACTCTATCACCAGCTTTAGGTATAATAGAAGATCTAAGAACATGCTGGATGATTCGGGCATTGAGATTTAAAGTGGCTACTTTTGGCAAATGGTCCTTAACTTTTATTCCTCTAAGAACATTGTTAACTTCAGTCCAGTCAAAACTTGTAGTGGTAAAAGTGTGTGCTCTAATCCCTTTAGTCCTTAAATTTAAGAAAATACCAAAGTCAACATTGGTGATTTCTATTTTCTTTTTGAACACAAAGGAACTGATAACAGAATGGTCGGAATTAAAGGACATGTTTGCGAGGAAATACTGGAAGGTTTCCTTATTGTAGAGATGGACTAAGGTGAGAATCAATCCAAATTTAGTTGAAGCCAAAAGGGGCATTAACTTAAAGGTCAAGTGTTCCTGAAGAAGGACTCTAGAAGGAGTGACTTTAGCAGAGGCAAATCTAGGAAATGACTCTTCATTTGCTTTAGATAAAAAAATTTCTGAAGTGTTCCTAGGAGGGCCCTTAGCCAAAATCTTTTGACGTTTGCTTGAACTATCCATTGAATGATTTGAAGTGATATGTGAGAGTGACAGATCAGTAAAAAATGTCGTTAATTAAAAGAATTACGACTGTTCGTACTGGATGAAATTTGATTCGTCTTGTATGAATTAGATTCGTCCCAGTACAAAAATATTTCGTATGGACGATCGAGTGAGTCAAAATAATAACGGCTTTTCGTATTCACACAAGTTACGAAGCATCCTTTCGTACAGACTTTTAACCAAAAGGATCGTACAGACGAACACAGGTTCGTACAGACGATGAAAAGTTAACTCGTTTTAATGGCAGTTGAAACCATCCCCCGCTATGAACTGGCATCTGTTCGTCTGGACGAACCAAAGGTTCGTACGGACGAAGTTCATAACTAACTGCCTTATCCATTCAACTGCTGAAATCAATCGTCCCGTCGTTTGAGAAAAAAGAAAATTTTGTCCTAGACGATCTTGTAGATCGTACAGACGAACGTCATTAAAAAAGGCTGCTCTTTAGACGATTAGAACTCTGCGCAAACTGAATTTTACACACATCGTCCCGTACAAAAATTTTTGGTCCCGGACGATTACCATAAATTTTTTTATTTTTGAATTTTTATCAAAGAAAATCAAACAAAACACACAAAGCACAATAAATAATGACAAATACACAGACTCTAAAATAAAAAGCACTCAAAACAAATAAAAAATCACAAAAATAAATTAATAAAAAAAATAAACTACGAAAATAGAAACATCAATGTTGCAAAAAAACATTTTTATTTAAGCATTTAAATCAATTACACCAAGCCTTGTTCTTAATGTACTGAAAGTATCAAAGGCTAAAGGTTTTATAAAAATGTCTGCAAGTTGATTTTCAGTTGAAACATGAGTAAGTTCAATTTCTCCCTTGGATACATGATCCCTTATGAAATGATGCCTTATGTCAATGTGTTTGGTTCTAGAATGTTGAATAGGATTTTTGAAAATGCAAATAACACTAGTATTATCATAATAAATTGGAATAGTGCCTATAGTTAATCATAAATCAATCAACTGTTGTTTTAACCAAAGTACTTGTGCTACACAACTTCTTAATGCAATGTATTCTGCTTCTGCAGTAGATAGGGCCACTGAATTTTGTTTTCTACTAGACCATGAGACTAGTGAATTTCCAATTATTTACTAGTCTTAAGATCCTTATTGGACTTAAAAGAGAACTTCACTTGTTTTCCTAATTGACATGCATCACAAAGGTGGTCCTTAGTAAAGTCTAGTTTTGGTATACCTCTCACTAAGTTCTTTTGGGTAATACTCCTAAGGTTTTTCATACTAGAATGACAAAGTCTCCTATGCCAAAGTCATAATTCATATGAAATAGTTTTCAAACAAAAACCAGTAGGAGATTGAATACAATTTAAATCTAGCATGTAAACATTATTTACCCTTTTTCCATTTAAAACTTTTTCCCATTTAGGTTTAATATGCAGCTAGTAGGTAAAAATTTTACATTATAGCCCTTATCACATAGCTGACTTATGCTTAAAAAAATTATGTTTTAAGCCTTCAACTAATAACACATTATCTATGAAAAAGTTTTTTTAATTTTCAATCATACCTGATCCATCCACTTTCTTTATGGTATTATCTCCAAGTGTAACCTTCCCTCCACTCCTGGCTTCCAGCGTTATGAATTGAGCAGTATCTCCAGTCATATGCTTTGAACATCCGCTGTCCAGGTACTATGTGCTCTCACGAGGTTTTGTGTGAGAGGAACCCTGCAAAAATATCAAATGTTAGACCTGGGAACCCAAACAAGTTTAGGTTCACGTTTTAGCAATTTATAATCAGATGCATGTATGATATGTCTAGGTTTATGCATCTTAGATCTCCACACCAAATTAGATTTCATCTTCAAAGTACAGGTGTGAGCTATATGTCCCAAAAATCCATAATTAATACATTTAACATTAGGAATAGTATTAATAAGTTTTCTTCCATTAGTTTATCTTCTAAGGGATTTCATATATTTAGGATAATATTTTGGATTTGTAAAATCTTCAAGTTTAGGAGGTATCCTATTATCCTCAAGAGCTCTTATTGTCAATTTATAAAATGAATTCATATCTTCCAAGATTCGATTTGTATAGTTGATTCGATATGTTTTGCTCTCAGATTCATCCTTAAATATTTTAAAATTTCTTTCAAGACCAGCATAGGATAATTTTAAATTCTCAAAATTCTTATTCAAGTCATCATATTCGTCAAGTAGTTTCATGTGGTTGTCATCTATTAATGCATGATCTTTCCTAAGGATTTCATGTTCCTTCTTAAGCTCTTCCAGTTCTAAACTTACACTAGCATGCATCTTTTCATTTTTCTATATGCATCATGCATGTGTTCAGAAACTTCAAACAATTCATTATAGGTTAAGTCACATACCTCTTCTTAATTTGATTGATCAAAATTATCTGCCATCAAGCAAAGATTGGTGACTTCTTCTTCTTTTTTAGTCTTAGATGAGTCTGAAGCTGAGTCCGCCCAGAAAGCTCTTTGAAACTTCTTCTTGCCCTTCTTTACAATTGGTTTCTCCTCTACCTTCTCCTTGCTAGGAGTGGCTTTGAGTGTTGAGCATTCAGTCTTGATATGAGCTGGTTTCCTGCATTCATAACAAATCACTTCATTAGAAACCTTGCCATTTTTCTTAAACTTACCTCTATTCCATTGCTGGCGTCTCTTCTGCTTCCTCTTTAAAAAGCTTCTGAATTGTCTAGTCATTAATGCAATATCGTCTTCATTCTCAGGTTGTGAGTGTTCACTCTCTGACTCTTCCACTTTTAGTGCAATATTCTTCTCCTTTCGTGGTTCAGCTGCATCAATCTTTCTTTGACTTACTCCTTGCTCATAAGCAATGAGTGAACCAAGAAGATTGTCAATAGAATAAATGTTTAGATCTTTAGACTCTATAATTGTAGTAATTTTAGCATCATAAGCAGTAGGTAAAAAACAAAGAATCTTATTACCATTTCAGCATTAGTTAATTCCCTACCAAGTGCATGTAAAGAAGTGACAATTTGTGTGAATCTTGTGTACATGTCAGAAATAGATTCATTTGGTTTCATGCGAAACAACTCATAGTCATGTAACAAGATATTGAGTCTTGATTGCTTAACCTCATTAGTCCCTTCATAAGTTATACAAAGTCTATCTCATATGTCCTTTCCACTTTTGCAAGTGGAAACCCTCATGTAGTCTTCAGATTTTAAAGCACAAAAGAAACTATTTAAGCATTTGGCATTTAATTGTGCTAAGTCACGTTCTTCTATAGTCCAATCTGCTAAAGGTGTTTCTACCCTAACTCCATCAACTAATCTAGTTGGTTTTGTATAACCTTCATGGACTAGGATCCACATATGATAATCAAGTGACTGTAAGAAGGTAAACATGCATGTTTTCCAAAAATCAAAAGGTATATTGTCAAACAGTGGAGGTCTAGAAATAGAGTAACCCTCAGGTGTATTTCGGTTTCCGAATGTAGCCATCTACGTTAATCAAAAAGTAGTTTAAACTTATGATTTTGAAATAATGCTCTGATACCACTTGTTGAGTCTAGTAAATAGGTTGTTAGACCTAAGTTAATGTCCCAAAGCTACCAAGAGGGGGTGGGTGAATTTGTATTTTAAAATTTAAACCCTCTTTGAAAATGTGTTGAACCGAAATGAAAATTTTTATTAAGTTTTTATAGAAAACATTTTTCAACCACAGAGTTTTTAAACAAAAGAAGAATGCAGAAAATAAAAGGCAGTAAAGTAAATGACACAAGATTTATAGTGGTTCGGTCTAAACCAAACCTACATCCACTCCCCAGAGGCACCCTCTGAGTATTGCACTAATACCAATAGTGACTCTCCTTTTGCACCCACAGCAAGGCAGAGAAACCTTTACAAAACACTCTCTTCACCACTACCCGGTGCGGCAGAGAACCGTCATCCTTTTACATAATCTCCAGTATTGGCAGAGAACCTTCTGTCCTTTCATACTCTCCTAGTGTGGGAAGAGAACCCTTCGGCTGTTCGCACTCTCCAGGTGTAGGTAGCGAACCCTTTGGCTATTCACACTCTCCAAGTGTCGGCAGCGAACCCTTCATCTGTTCACACTCTCCAAGTATCGGCAGCAAACCGGATGTCCTTGACAGATCTTCTTACAAGAAATCTAAAAGGAAGAAAGAAAAGAGTGAAGTAATCCCAATTCATAAGTAAAGATTCTTACCTTTAAAATCCAAATGAAGCCTTCACGCTCCAGTGGTAGGAATCCTCCTTTGAATACTCTCTCTCACTCTCTCCTTGACTTTTCTCTCAATAGGCAGGAAGATCAAAATGACAAAAAGATTTGGTGGCAGTCTAATTTGGACTTTTTATACAAAAGACAAGAAAAATCGCCCAAAAACTGCAAGTTTTCAATTCTGTACGCTTTGGATCGTCCCGTACGATCGTGGGTCATCCTGGACGATTTTACTTAAATGGTCAGAAACAAACCTTATGTATATTGGTATAAAATTTTTTCGTACACGCTATTCGTCCCGTACGAATCAAGTTCATCCGGTACGAAACGGTTATTACATAAGTCGGTTTACGAAATTTTCTAGGATGTAACCAACTGACGTATTTTGGTTCAGTTCATCTTGGGATGAATAGAGTTTCGTCTGGACGAATGGAGCGACCCTCAAGACAGAGAAGATCATCTTGGGACGAACATTAAATTTTGTCTGGACGAATGGAGCGACCCTCAAGATAGAGAAGATCGTCTTGGGACAAACATTAAATTTCATCTGGACGAATGGAGCGACCCTCAAGACAGAGAAGATCGTCCTGGGACGAACATTAAATTTTGTCTAGACGAATGGAGCGACCCTCAAGAAAGAGAAGATCATCCTGGGATGAACATTAAACTTTGTCTGGACGAACAGGCCATATTGAGAATACAGAGACGTTCGTCCCGGGACGAACATTAAATTCGTCTTGGACGATTAGGACTTAGAAAAAATTTCTCTCTGCCTGTTCGATCCATTGCTCTACTTAGGAGTAATTTACATGATCGTCCTGTACGAACTAAGTTCATCCTGTACGATCAAAAAAAAATCCTAAGTGTGTAAAACATGTTGAATTTGATTATAAGTCTTCAATATCTTAGAGTTGATTTTTCTGAAATGTTAGTACACACTATAGCAAGAAATAATGTTCCAAATAGTGTTAGGAGATATATGAACAATAATAATATTTGAAATCATCAAAATAATACAAGTTGCAAGAATGTAAACATGCAAATAGCAACTTTCCTAACAGCTGCCTCTGCTTTTTGCAAATATTTCTATAATGGGATGTGAGGGCGAGTTCAATTTGTTGCCTTCCTTTTATTGGTTCTGATGACCTCCATGAACTGGGGAAGGTCTTATGGCTTTTGTTTGTTAGTTGGCTTTTATATACTGGACAAGATTTTCGTTTCCTTGGATGATGATGAATCCATCGTAGTATCCCCTTAGATGGACTTCGGGTAACCAAAGGTGTCATTTATATTTGATAGCTATTATAGAACCTCTTAATTTCTAAGTTTAAGCATTCTTGTGTTCTTGCTTTCTCATTTGCTCTTATGTTGGCATATGCTCAATTATAATCCAATGGCCATTTTGAGAGTATGTTTTTGCCCTTTTTGGTCTGAGCCTTCTTGCTCATTAGTTTGGTTTTTTCTTACTTGTAAATTATCTTTACTTATTTTTTCTTTATACAGCTATATATTATAATTCATGTATATTTTCAATTCTATCTATTAGACTTCATTTGCCTTAGATTCTTAGTCTCATTTTCTCATTTGAAGACCACGAGGCCACATATAGATTATGTAATTCATGTTTGTTGACATATAGTCTTACTACTATATTGAGTGAATTACCATCATAACTAAGTTATTTTAAGCTTTATAACCTTGTTAAGTTGACTCACTTGGTTTTTTAGTAAAAATTATTATATTATTGGCCTTTTATGTGAAAATATAGTCATATCACATGATTAAGGTGATTCACCCTAGCCTTGTGAGTTAATATATTTTAACAATAGGTTGATTCTTAAGAAAGTAATGTTAATGCATTATCTTTCTTGAGATTAATGAACGTAAATTAATATAAAGGTATATTTAATTTATCAAGAATATCATGAAAGTTTGTTAGGGATGTTAAGCCCTTATAAACCAGCCCGAGGCTAATCAAGAGGGGGTGAATTGGTGTTTTTAAAAAAATTAACTTAAACAAGGAAAATCTTTTTGAGATTTTTGATATTTTAAAACAAACTACTTTTTTCCCAAGGCGGAAAAAGAATAATTTTAGATAAATAGAATTATGATATTTTAACCACACAAATAATCAAGAGTAAATAATGCAAAAATTAAATACATGACTAAAAATAGAAAGAACACACTAGATTTTAATAGTGGTTTGGCCAACCTAACCTGCATCCACTCCCCGGTGCCTCTCCTCTAAGTATTATACTAAAATTATAGTGTCTCTTCTTTTGCTCCCAGAGCAAGTCAGAGAAGCCATTATAAAATCTTTTCACTAACAATGGTGAGGCCAAAAACTTAGAATCCTTTTATTTCCTCCTGAAGCAGGCATAGAAACTTTATCTAGTGTTGATGAAGACTTCCCTAGAGCTACTAAGGAGCCAAGGATGACGATTGGAGAAGATGACTTGAATCCTTTCTTGAAGCAAGCTTTGTGAACACCTCACAAACTCCCTCTCATAAGATTCTCTCTCTTTCCCAAGTTCTCCTTCTCCTTCTCTAAGCTCTCTCAGGTCAAGACAACACAAAAGATTATATCATCAGTAATTAACATAGCTTAAATAGAAGGCCTCAAAAATGCCATAATTTTCAACTTACCATCAAAGATCGTCGATGATAATTTGTTAATTGTTTTGTATGATTAGTTTAAATCAGCCTTTCCAGCTAAGATGATTTGGGTTTCCTATACGATTAGAAACCAAGTTTGTTCTAATTATCCGAGATGATGTGGACATTATCCTGTATGATTTATTCAAAATTAGACATTATCATCCAGTAGATAGTTCAGGAAATTTAGGAGATAAATCTTGATGATATGTAGAAATTTAAACGATCGTCGAGGATGATATTCAGATCGTCCTATACGATTAGTTTAAAATCATACATTATCATCTAGAAGATAGTTCAGGACGTCCAAGAGATTTAGGAGAGAGCTAAGGTATTCCTTATAGATCATCCATTATGATTATGCAATCATCCCGGATGATATGATCAATTAATCTAACTATAATTATTCTCCTAATCACATGATCAATTATGGCATGATTGGTATGAATCATCCACGATGATCAGGATTGTCCTATATGATTAATGAAAATTTGAGAGTTTTAAAATCTTGCCTAAATGAGTTTGGTGGAAAGTTTTTGTTATTTAAGCATATCATCCAAGATGATGAGAGTATTGTCTAGGATAATTTGCTTAATCAGGTTTACATGACCTAGATGCCCTAATTAGGGTTGTGAGCTTGAATAGATCATCTAGGACAATAATAAATCATCTTGTATGACTTGGTAAAAAAATAATTTCTCTATCTCCCTTTACTCACTCTCTAGAGTATGTGTGCGTAAGGTTACTTAGCTTCAGGAACCACCATATTATAATTGACTCAAGAAAAGGTAGAACATGCATTTAAATTTAAATTACATGCTTAACTCAGACCTAATCTGCCCAAACTTGAGCTGGCTTGAGAGTGAGCTTGTGGACCTAAAATATTAGTATTCAATAGAGAAAATAGATATGCAATGAACTTTAATTATTCAGAGATAATATAGTAAATAAAAATAATAATATTTGTTATCACCCAAATCACATGATTTGAGCCCAGATCTATAATAATCTCCCATTTTTTTTATAATGAAAAACATTATTATTAAAAGCTCTCAAAGGTATTTTGCTATTTCCTAAACTCATCCTTACTAAGATAATTCTTTAAAAAATAGGGGACATGACAAAAGAAAAAAAAACAATTTTTTATGTAAAAGAAAAAAACATAAACAAAACAACTAAGTAGGAACATAATATCAAGCACTAAGTAAAAATAACTTTTATAGGCACACAAGCTTTTACAAACATACCTACTCCCCCTTTTGTCATCACAAAAAGGAGGAACTAGAAATCACTAGAAACAAAAGCATAGTATAAGAGAAAAATCAAATAAAAATATGTATAAACACAATGAAAGATGATAAAAACATTAAAAAGAGCAAAAACAAGAATTTTTTTAATCAATCATCATTCAATAAATGACAAAGTTACCTTAATTTAGATTTAAAAATAATAAGAAATGATTTAACAAAGTTGAAATTTGAAAAATGGTAGAACAACTGATCTTGTTAACCCCAGCTCGAACTCCTTACAAGATAAAAATCTTTTGAAACTAATAATCTAACTCTGAAAATAAATTTGATAAGAAAAGTGATATACTCAAAACCTCATTCCAGAAAAAATATCTGATAGAATAATATAACAAAGTAATTAGTCAAAATGATGGGTTTCAAAAAACAAGTGTTTGAAGATATGAAGTGACACATGAATTCTTCTAAGATTTAAAAGTTTGAAAGAGAGGAAGCTTATTTCTTTGTGAGCTCATTTTGTGCCTCTTATCAATTGTTTAGGGAACTTTGCACATCTTTTGATTTTTGATACACTTTATATATCTTTTAATTATTTAGCGATCATTGCATATCTTATTCAGTTTTCATTTGAGCTCATTTTATGCCTCTTATCATTTTTGTGAGCTAGGTACCTTTCGAAATCATTAAAGACTCTTAGTTTTGAGAATATCTTCCTTATATAAGAGAAGAAATAACTCACTATATAATATTTGGAATAATAAACCACAAATCAGAATCATATTCATATAATAATTATAATAATATGATCAAGAAAACTTGAAATTGATTTAATGACTTTGAACATTATTCATATGAAATAGATTACTATAAGAAGATAAAAAAGATCTCAATTTCAAAGTCAAACTTTTAATTTGAAATAAATTTTTGCTTCAAAGAGAAAATTATACTGCTAATGGAGATAGAGGAAGACAAATAATCAACTGTATTTCTTCCTTTAATTGATTTAGAGAGAACAATCATTATTTACAAATTTTCAAAACCAAAAGCAAGGCAAAAATATCATCCCAGTAGTGACTATTGATTAAAAAACAATTGAAGGGAAAAAATAAAATAAAAATGAAAAGCAGATAACAAAAGAACATAAATAGAAACAAGCATGCAAATAAAAATAAAAGAAATATCAAAAAATAGAAAGCAACAATTTCAAGCATTAATATTTATGACACCTAATCTAGTCCTTAAGATGCTGAAAGTTTCAAAGGTTAGTTGTTTAGTAGAGATGTCAACCATTGGGTTTTCAGTTGCTATATAGTGTAGTTTTTTTTTTTTCCGAAAGAAATGAAAGAATTGAATTAAAAGCCAAATGAAAAAACCTCTTATTACAAACTACTCAAGTAACTCCTAAAAAATCACATTCCTCCTTCAAGCAAGACAAGAAAGAAGGAGGAATCTCATCAATAAGAAGTTCTTCCAACATAAAATAACTTTCTAAAGCCAAATTAGCACAAATATCTGCTAATTTGTTACCTTCTCTACTAGAAAAAGAAAACAAAACTTATTTGAAATCTAGCAAGAAAGCCAAATTTTCTTCAATTTTTCTACTAACCTTCCAGCTCTTTACCACCATTTGAAGCCTTTTTATGATATTGTAGTTGTCCCCTTCAATAATAACTTCTTGAGCTTCAAGCATCCAAGTCCGGATGACATTCTTTAAATACAATACCGCCAGTAGTTTTATTTTGGCAACGTCCCAATGCAAGAACCGCACTCCAAAAGCTACCAAGAATCTTCCTTTATCATCTCTAGCAACTCCCCCAATTCCAGCAATATTATTCTTCTTAAGAGAGGCATCCACATTTATTTTTATCCACCCAGGTGAAGGAGGATGCCAAGGAGAAAATAGCTTGCGCTGGTTGGAATCCCAGTTATCCGGGTAGAAGTTTATAAAATTACTCCTTACAGCATAAGAAATTACATTAGCAGCAATAGTATTGTCTGAATCTTCAACATCACCATGTACCAGTTTGCATCTACTCTTCCAAACAAGACAGACAGCTGTACAGTAGATATTTGCAATGAGAGCTTTCTTACCCACTTTCCTCTGTAGTCCTACTAAGCACTCGTGAAGATTGTCAAACACCGGAATTTGAAATCCCCAACTATTCAGGAGAGAAATCACCTTCCAAAATTTAGAACATCTCCCAGCTATATGGCTGTTATCCTCTTCTTCTTCACAGCCTCTCGGACAACCTGAAAAGTTGCTCAACTTCCTCCTTACTAAGAAAGAATTAGATAGAATAGCATCATTACATAGCCTCCACCAAAATAGTTCAATCTTCGATTTTATCTTTAATCTTTTCATCCAATTCCAATGAGCCTTCTTTTCACCATGTTCCATAACAGCTTCAAATGACATGGCAGCAATAAATTTTCCTGAAAATTTACATTTTAACTCCATAAGATCCAAATTCCTTCCAGCATCAATTGGAACTTTGGAAATAAGATTCAGTAGCTGTTCTCCGAAGACAATTTGGAGTTGATCGATCTTCCATTGAACATTCGAGATAACTGAGCTTAAGTTTGAAATCAGACATTTCCTGAATATTAACAAAGGTAGACCAATTTGATATGCATTTGTCTAAAATCCATGAATCATACAACCAATTGATAGAGTTACCATTGGAAACTTTCCATCTAACTATGTTTTTAAGATATTTAGCTCCCATAGTAACAATCTTCCATGTTGGGGAACACACTTTCTTCACAGGGACCGACCACATATCACCTCCATATTTGGCTCTCATAATTTGGTTTAATAAAGATTTTGACTTCATGCAGAAATTCCATGCAAACTTATCCCGAAGAGGTCCTATCTTGGAGACAGCTGAGAAAAAGCCTCTACCACCTTCATTCTTAAGCTTACAAAGTAAATCCCAAGAAGCATAATGTAGCCCAGCATTAGCATTACTTTTACTCCATAAGAATCCTCTACACATATTATCAAACTCCTTGAGAATACCCAATGGGACTAACGAAAGACATGATAAAAACATAGGTAAACAGAGGAAAACTGATTAAACCAAAACCAATTTTCCCTCCACAGAAATACACTTCTTCCCCCAGGTGTTCAATTTATTAGCAGACGTCTCTAAAAGATTCACAAAATCCAAAGCCACCAAACTTCTCAAAGTCATCTTCACACCGAGATAGCTTAAATCCTTAACTTTCTTGAGACTGAGTTGTTTCAAGATTTTGTTTTGAGTTCTTCGTTTTGTATGTTTCCCAAAAAGAACCATTGAATTTGATGTATTAACATTCTGACCCGATCAATTGCAGTAATTGGAAATGATCTTTTCAACTCCTTAACTTCCTTTACCTTTGCTTCCGAGAAGATTAAGATATCATCGGTATAGAGTAAATGAGATACTCATTGAGCTAACAGAGAAATAGAAATATCCATTCCACTTCTTTTTAGATATAATGCATCAAATAAAATTTGGGAGCATAAAATGAACAAGAATGGAGATGAAGGACATCCTTGCCTAAATCCACATCTCCCTTCAATCCATTCAGTTTATCTTCCATTGATCAAAATGCAATACTTGGGATTAAAAACACATTGTAATAAAAGCTCCAAAAACTTACTTGTAAATTTTAAATGAGTAAGAACTTGCCTCAAAGCTTGCCACCCCATACTATCATAAGCTTGCTCCATGTCAAGCTTGATTGCCAACAAACCTTTCCTAGAATTAGAACATCGAAATTTGTTAAATACCTCCTAAGCCAAAAACACATGATCAGACAAGGATCGACCTCTTATGAAAGCATCTTGGTCCACCGAAATGATCTTTTGAATTACTTTGTCCAATCTATTCAAAAGCATCTTTGCAATGATTTTATAGATAGTCATACACAGGCTAATAGGCTGGAAGTTAGTTGGCTCCTGAGGATTTTGGATTTTTGGAATTAATATTATTAAAGTCTCCTTCCACCATTGGTTCATAAGTCTTGAAGATAAGAATTGGCTTACCACAAGCCAGACATCCTTCTTAATCCAATTCAAAAAATCTTTAATGAATGAGATGTTGCAACTCATGACCCCGAGTTTGAGATTTTGATGATGAAAAATAATGTCGTTTGAACTATCTACTCATTGAATATTATTTTATTTGCTATTTTCTGTGAGTATTAATATTTCAGGAAGATCACAAGCTAATCAGGATGACAGGAAGCCTCAAGAATGGGTAGATTAGGAGTATGAGTCTGCAATGTATTTTATTGTTTATTTTATTTTTATTTTCTTGAGTCTGGCCACAAAATGCATAAAAATTTGAGCAACCATGCACACATACAGGGGGAGAGTGTTTTTAAATGAAAATTTTAGAGTTTTTCTTTCTCTGTAGATCGTACTGTACGATGATATTTCCTACCGTACAATCAGAGCTTTATAGGACAATTCTGTGAATGGATCGTACCGTACAAATGTATTCATACTATACGATATGTTTAAAGCTAAAACCCTAGCAGCCGTTTTAACTTAAGTAAGTTATTTTTTGCCACTCGTACGGTACGAACACGTTCGTACTGTATGATTTTTGTTTAAATACTTACTTAATTTAACCCGTGATTAGTGCAAGAAATCTGGGCTTAAAAATAATTTGAATATCGTACTATACGAACCCATTCGTACAATATAATGAACAGAGACAAATTATAATCATCCCGAAGTTCTTCCCAGATGAACTCTTCGATTTGTCTCATTGTACTGTACGATGTCAATCATACCATACGATGAATAGAGACGATGTTTGATCGTCCCGACTATCGTTCTGTATGAACAGAATTTTTATGGATAGTATCGTACGATTTAAAATTGTATTGTATGAAAGTTTTTGAACTGTTCGTACAACTTCGTACCAGGATGAAGTCTGTTTATACATATCATACTGTACGATCCGAAACCATATTGTATGATAGTAACGGCTACTTTTGAAATCTTAGAGATTTTGGAGCCTGTTTTGAGGTGAAAAACTTGTCATATTTTGAGGGTGCGAATTAGAGAGGAGAACATGGTTAGAGAGGGATTCTGAGGGAGAGAGATCTTGAGAAGTTCATTAGGGTTTGAGAGAGGAAGGAGAAGGTGACCGTTGTGAGGGAGAAGATGTGTGAGGGAGATCACACGGTTGCTCCAAACTTGTAGCATCTTGCTCCTTCTGTGGCCCTAGAAAAATTTGTGAGGATCTCCAAGGGGAAAGGATCTTCTACATCCGTGACCTCGAGGTACTCTGCCTTCTCCAAGAGGGAGAAAAAATGAGAAGGTTCTCTGCCATCGCCAGGAGGGTGAAAATAGAGTTTGGCACTCCACCACGCCGGGTTGGTGAAAGGGAGTATTGTAAGGGCTTTGCCGCCTTGCCAAGCGGGGCAAAAGGAGAGCTATTGCTTGTAGTGAAATACCTAGAGTGGAGGACTTCAGGGAGTGGACGTAGGTCATGGTTTGACCAAACCATTATAAAAATCTCGGTGTGCTTTTTCCTTATTGTCTTTTTATTATTGCGTGCATTTTATTTCATAATATTTGCTTGGCAAAATGTGTGAAAGAAAAGTTGTTTAAATCTTTTTTCCATGTTTAAATTTTAAAAAGCATAAAAAAAATTAGAACTCCTGCTTAGGTTTTAATTATTGTCAAAAAGATTTCACAATTCACCCCCCTCTTGTCCATCTAGTAACTTCATGAGAAGGTTATCACATCTAAACATGGTGAATTGTTCCTCTCAGAATTGTCCACGACCAACTGGAGCTCCTCTCTTATGAAATCAGCCTCAATAAAATATTGATCAACATTGCTAACAAATGTAGAAGGAACCGTCCGTCCATTTAATCAGCAGTTTCTATGCTGCCATTTTAATTTAAAAAAATCAAAAAACATTTTCTGGATCTCAGCACCATCCTCCATCATTATACCTGCCTTAGTTTTGATATGACTAATCCAGTTAATATTCCTTCTGGCATTAGCAAATGCATGAAAAAAATGAAGAATTACATTCACCTTCATCCATCCACTTCGCTTTTGCCCTCTGTTTCCACCAAGTGTTGAGCCGGGCAAATGTAATATTGAGTTCATTGATTTTAAATCTCAACAGCTATAGTCTATCAAAAGATATCCAACCTTCAGCCTCCTCCAGTTGGATTTCCCTAATTTCTTTCTTTAGTTTGTCCCGTAACAAGTTCAGATTTCTGAATTTTGCTTTACTCCAGAAAAAGAGAGCTCTTAAAGTTCTTTTGAACTTTAAATTTAATGAAGAAGCTGGGTCACCTTTACAATTTTTCATCCAGGTTTTCTTCACTAAAGCTGCTGCTGCATGATAAGAAGCCCAAACCTCTTCATAACGGATATCATTGTTGTAAAAATCCATAGGTTTGTAAATTTCCAAAATAATAGGACAATGGTCCGAAGTATTTCGAGGTAAATGTTTTAAGTAATGCAAGATGAATGGTGTTTAAGGCCGTGGAATTAATAAGGCATCTGTCCAACTTTTCATGGATACGAGCTCCTCTGGATTTATTATTGCACCAAGTGAATCTTGGCCCCTTCGATCTAACCTCATGAAGATCACTATTGATCATGAAGTTTTTCAAATCCTTTGAGCCTTGAGTCATGATGAATTTCTTCCCACCTCTTTTCTCATCTTAGGAAAGCACACAGTTAAAATCTCCTCCCACCACCATTGGTTAATCACCTGAACAATGCCTCTCAAGGCATCAGTACTTCCATAAAAGGAAGCAACTAGCCAGCATCCCTTATTAAGAACCTCCATTTCCCCACAATCATCTGAGAAGAACCTTCAATAGCTGAAAAGATGCTATATCTTTCCTCCATAAAACCATCAGTCCACCCGACAGGCCCTCAGCAGGAACCACAAAAGATTCCTAGTTGTTACCAAGAAATTTCAGAATTTGACTTTTTTCCAGAGAACTTATCTTTTTTTCCAACAATCCCACAAAGAAAACCTTATGATCATTGATCACCTCCTTCAGATATAGAGCAGCCTCCATTTTCTTGGCTCCTCTACTTTTCTAAAATACCAAAGAAGTCATTCCTTAAAAATGGGGGAGGGCCCCCCAACCTTTTTAGCTTTTTTGACATCCATCTTTCTATTATGAGGAATAATATTGCCTGAACCAAGAGACTTAAGTTCTTTAACAAGCTTAACTTTCTTCTCATAAGAATGACTTCCAACCACAGCCATATTAGAATTTGATAGCCCCGTATCTGCATCCTGCTTAATTACGGGCTTCTCTTCACACAAAGCATCAACGTTTATTATAAATCCTTTATCAATATCTAATATTTCTCGTTCTTCAGCATAACCAATCTCATTAGATTATGTTGCCTCTGTATTTCTTGTTTCATCCAAACCAGATAAAACATCAAATTTATTGAGAACTTCAACAACATAATCAACATTTGTTACTTCCTCCTACATTTCTTCAACTGATGGACGTTCTTCAACAGCAACTTCTTTATTAGTATCTTCAAGTTTATGAAGGTCTTCTATGACTGTAGCTTGTTTACTACTCAAGCTATTATCTTCAAAACTACCACCATTCTTCAAATTGGAATGACCAATCTTGGGAATATACATCCTCTTCATTGGGACCGAGAATTTATTAAAGAAGCTTCTCTTCTCTGTCACTTTATTAAGCCTTCTTTTACCATAATTTACCTTAATCTAGGGACCATTCTCAGCTTTCCCCTCATCAGCATAAGACCTTTCAGCAACCTCCTGTATGACCTGTCCTCCGTCTACTCCAGCTGGCTCTACAGCTCCAGAATCAGCTCCTTTCTTATTCTTCAAATCAACATAAGCAGTAAAGGCATGACCAATCTTGCCACATTCAGTACAAATTTTTGAGATCCCTTCATACTCCACTTTTTGATAGAATTTCCCGGCCAAGCCTTCCACCCATATACCAGCTGGTAATTTCATATCTAAAGGAATGCACACACATACCCTTGCAAACTCCCTTCTGCTCCACTGAAATATGTTCCCATCAAGAAGGTAAGGCTTGCCTACTAAATAAGCAATTCTACAAATGTTCACCTCATCCCAACACTAAAGAGGTAAATTAGGCAGCCTAATCCATACCGGAGCTGAAATGCCTTTGAGAGAAGTTGGATTGAAAGTGGCTGACCATTTGTCCAATCCAACCACCTATCCTCTAATCCACCAAGGACCACCAGTAAGAATACTCTGTAAATCCTTAGAGTATTCAAATGAACACAGAATCCAGCCAAGCCCCAAACCTATGATGTGGAATTTTCCAAACTTATCCCATTGTCTTCTTAAATCTGTGCTTACCACATGAAAAGGGATGTTATCACCAAAAATCTTCACAATAATAGCTCTCTCTAGTCTTCTAGCATTTTCCATCTCCTTTTTAGCATGTAGGATCACCCCCTTACCATCTTCAGAGAAAAAAAAAAAGCCCAAATCCATATTATCAACATTCACATTCTATTTTTTATTCCAGGCCGACTGAACCACTACATTACTTCCCTTGTTCACAGATAAAGATGCACTGGCCAATTTATCTCCTGGATCACCCCTTGGATTAACATCCTTCTTTTTTTATAACAAAACCTCATCCATATTATCTACCTTCAGTGTATTGCATTCCAAATGATTGGGTGCAATTACCTCGCTTCTGATCAGTGAAGATAACAAGGAAGCCGTGTTGAAACATTTGTTAGAATAGATTATCAATCTAGCAGAGGATGAAGCTTCTAAATTAAGATTACCAATCACCTTCTCTTCTCTATCACGAGTTGGTGTAGCCTCTAGCAAATCAAAATAAACCTCCTTGATAACTCCCTTTCCTTTACCTGAAATATGAATGGGAATCTCCTTCTTACCCAATAAGCCTCGTTCGTTGATAGTCAACGGTTTTTCCTTAAAACCTTTGAAATTCTTATTGAACCCATCCAGAACTTTGGAACCTCCATTAAAAACTTCTAAAGATTGCTGCACCAGAACTGAAACTTTTCTTGTAATTCGTCCAAGCCTCCGAAGGATGAAAGCGCTTCTGCTCCATTTGTGCCTCTCAAGGCCGTCGGAGAGCCGGCTAATCGGTGATCAATCCATCCATGAAAATGAAGGACCACCGAATTCAAATCGAATTAACGGAACAGAATTTTGAAATCCCATCTATATAGTGTATTTCAATGTCTGATTTAGTAATATGATCCCTAATAAAGTGATGTCTTATGTCAATGTGTTTAGTTATAGAATGTTGGATAGGATTTTAAGAGATCCAGATGACACTAGAGTTATCACATAGGATTGACATTGTGCTTACAAGTAATCCTAAATCCAAAATTTATTGCTTTAACCAAAAGACTTAGGCCACACAACTTCCTAACGCTATATATTTAGCTTCAATGGTGGAAAGTGTAACTGAGATTTATTTTCAACTGGATCAAGAGAATAAGGATTGTCCTATAAATTGATATGTTCTAGAGGTGCTCTTTTTATCCACCCTATACCTTACAAAATCTGAATCAAAATATCTTATAATCTCAAAAAAGTGTTATGCCTTCAATACTAAATTTCTATATTTTAGGTTCCTAAGAGATATCTAAGGATTCTCTTAACTGAAGCCAGGTGAGTCTCCTTTGGATCAGCTAAAATCTAACATAAAAATAAACACTAAACATTATATCAGGTTTGTTAGTTGTCAAGTTAAGTGGCAGTCTAATTATTTGTCTATATTTCTTTTCATTAATTAATTTTTGATTTGAATCTTTATCTAATTAAACACTAGAGCTCATGGGAGTATTTATTAGCTTGGATTTATCCATTTCAAATTTTTCAGGATGTCCTTAATGTATTATGATTGATCAAGAAAAGTTTCATCATTTATTTGCATTATGCTAAATCATAAAAAGTAGGACACTTCAAGTGTAGTGATTGATTTCCAATTATTTAGAATGAAAACTTTATATCTAATGATATGGAGGTGAGAAAGGTTACGCGTCCTACCTTTAATAATCTCATAGGATGTCTTATTTAATTTGGATCTAACATTCACCCTAGTTAACACATAACAGGTTGTGTTAACTATTTCTACCCAAAAGTATTTTATAAGTGAATACTCAGCAAGTATGGCTCTAGCAGCTTCCACTAAGTTCCTTTCAGCTACCCTATTCTACTGAGGGGTCCTAGGAGCTGAGAAGTTGTAACTAATCCCTTACTCATCATAGTAAGTTTCAAACCTCTCATTTTAAAACTCTCCACCTTGGTCACTATGGATGTTCATGATATCACAACCTAGCTTTTTCTGAATCTAAGTGAAGAATGACTTAAATTTGTTGAATGACTTACTTTTATGTGACAAAATCTAGTTTAAGTGAACCTAGAGTAGTCATTAACTATTACAAACCCAAAGACATTTCCTCATATGCTTATAGTGCTAATGGGTTCAAATAAATCCATGTGAAGGAATTCTAATGGTTTAGAGGTGCTAATGACCTTAATGAAATGAAAAGAGGATTTGAATTATTTCCTTATTTGACAAGCATCACATAGGTGGTGCTTAGTGAATTCAAGCTTGGGGATCCCTCTTACTAAGTCTTTTGGGTTACTTTTTTAAGTATTTTCATGATAGCATGACACAACCTCTTATGCCACAACTAAGACTCATCAACAACATTTTTTAGGCAAAGGGTGTTATCAGAATTAATAGAATTCAAATCTAGCATGCAAATGTTATTCAATCTTTTTCCATTTGGCAAAATTTTTCCATTCATGCTTATGCTGCAGCTATCAGTTAAAAATTTAATTATGTACACTTCTTTTTCTCCCATGTATCAAGTTGTCTTTGATTCACTCCTTGCTTATAAGTAATGAGTAATCCAAGTAAGTTATCTATATAATAAACATTCAAATTCTTGGATTCAATTATAACAGTAATCTTAGCATCAAATAAAGAAGGTACATATATCAAAATTTTGTTGACTTTCTCATAGTTTGTTAGCTCTTTTCCTAAGGCATGCATGGAGGTGACTATTTGTGTAAGCATGGTATACATTTCAGATATTGACTCACTAGATTTCATAAGAAAAGTTCATAGTCATGAAGTAAAATATTTAACCTAAATTTCTTAGCCTCACTTGTGCCTTCATAAGTAATACATAATCTATCTCAAATTTCTTTACCAGTTACACATGTTGAAACATGCATGTAATCATCAGATTTTAGAGCTCAAAAAAAAAAATAGTTTAAATATTTTGTATTAAGTTGTGCTAGATCTCTATCATCAAAAGTCCATTCAAAAAAAAAAGTTTTCTTTTTATGTCATTAACTTCACGTGTTGATGCAAAATAACCTCTTTTATAAGCATCCACATGAGATAATATATATATTGAAAAAAGGTAAACATGTGTTTTTCAAAAACCAAATAGTATATTATCAAATAAGGGTGGTCGAGTAATGGAATACCCTTCCGCTGTATTTTAATTACCAAAGTTAGTCATGGATATTTAATTCAAAGTTTTTTAAAACTTGATATTTTAAATCCTTTTTTGATACAACTTTAAAGTTTATTAGGGTTATTAAGCCCTTATAAACTAGTCGGATGCTAACCAAGAAGGGTGGTGAATTAACATTTTTAAACAATTTAACTTAAATAATAAGGAAATTTTTTTGATAATTTTTATATTTTAAAATAAACTACTTTTATCCCAAGGAGGAAACAAAATAATTTTATAGAAATAGAATTATTATATTTCAACCACATAAATAATCAAGAGTGAATAATGCAAAAAATTAAATTATAATAAAAAAAAATACACGATATTTTTATAGTGGTTTTGTCAACCTAGCCAACATCCACTCCCTGGAGCCTCCCCTCCAAGTATTGCACTAAAACTATAGTGTATCTCCTTTTACTCCCAAAGCAAGGTGGAGAAGCCCTTATAAAATATTTTCATCAATCCCAATGAGGTAGAGAACCTAGACTCCTTTAGCTTTCTCCTGAAGAAGGCAGATAACCTTGATCTAGTGCTGATGAAGACCTCCCTAGAGCCACCATGGAGCCAAGGATGATGATTGGAAAATATGATTTAAATCCTTACTTGAAGTAACCTTTGTGAACACCTCATACACTCCCCATCGCAAGATTCTTTTTCTCTCTCAAGCTCTCCTTCTCCTTCTCTAACCTCTCTCAATTCAGGGTAACAACAAAAGATTATATCATCAGTTATTAAGAGAGATTTAATAGAAGGCCTTGAAAAATGCCCTAATTTTCAACTTGCCGTCAAAGATCGTCTGGGATAATCTGTTGATCGTCCTGTAGGATTAGTTTAAATCAGTCCTTCCTACCATTATGATATGGGTTTCCTGTATGATTAAAATACAAAGTTTGTTCTGATCATCTAAGATGATGTGGACATCATCCTATATAATTAGTTCAAAATCAGACATTATCATCCAGCAGATAATTTGGGATAACTAGGAGATAAATTGGGACAATATATAAAAATATAACTGATTATCGAGGATGATATTGAGATCATCCCGTACGATTAGTTTAAAATCAGACATTATCATCCAAAATATAGTTTGGGACATCTAGGAGATTCAGGAGAGAACTAAGGTTTTTCTTAGAGATTGTTCAGTATAATTCTATGATCTTGCCGGATTATATGATTCGATCAATCTAACCATAATTACTCTCCTAATCACCTGATCAATTTAGACATGATTGTTATGAATTATCCAGGACAATCACGAGTGTCCTATACGATTAGTGTAAATTTTAGAGTTTTAAAATCTTACCTAAATGAGTTTGGCAATCGGTTTTTGTCATTTAAGCATATCATCTAGAATGATGGGAGTATTGTCCATGATGATTTGTTTAATCTGGTTTACATGACCTAGATGCCCTAATTAGGGTTGTGAGCTTGAACAGATTGTCTAGGATGATACAAAATCATCCTGTACGATTTGGCCAAAAAAATTAATTATTCTCTATCTCCCTTTACTCACTCTCTTATGTGTGTGTGTGAAGATTACTTAGCTTCAGTATCCAACATATTATAATTTACTCAAGAAAAGGTAGAATATGCATTTAAATTAAAATAATAGACATGAGTCAGTCCTTATCTACCCGGCCTTGAGCTGGCATGAGAGTGAGCTTGTGGATCTTAAATGTTAGTATTCAACAGAGAAAATAGATATGCAATGAACTTTAATTATTAGGAGATAGCTTAGTAAATAAAAATAATAATATTTATTATCATCAAAATCAGAAGACTTGAGCCCAGATTTGCAACATATCTCTTAGAGGATTTATAAATTATAAAGTATATTCTACCCGACCTTGAGCCCTTTGGGAGACTTATTGCCCTATATTGTTCACTTGATTTAACTTGATGATATAACTTCTCATGAGTATTTTATAAGGGTTGAGATAAGATTTTAGTACTACCCAACTATGCAACATTTTTATTTTCTAATTATAGAATATCCTTTACGAGTAGAACACCTTCATCTTATTATCCTTTTCCCCATATGATGGATTTTTTAGAAAGGCGTGGAGTGGGGTTAGCATTATCTATAGTATATATATTTATGGTGTTTATAGATGGATGGACAACAAAGGGTTGTAGATTGGATAGAGGCTGATATTGCTAGTTATTATGTTGTATGCAAATATTTTGAAAGATATATAGCATGAATCATCAATAGCTAGTTTTTGTTTTAATTGATGGGAGATTGTACAAATTTTGGGAATGCAAAGAATATGACATAGAAAGAGCGTATAAGTGGGTGTATGTAGTATTCTTTAATTTATTTGAGATATGGGTTGAGTTTGCATATTTATGATGATAACTCGTTGATTGTTGTGGTAAGGTTGAGAGTTGTGCAATTAATGTAAATCAAGTGTGGTACATGAATAAAATTATTGTTGAGTAGCTAATCATCAGGATGTTGTTTAAAACTAGCAAGAGAGGCATAAGTGTTATACTAGGTTGTAGAATAGGTAATATTCAATGTCAACAATTGGTAACCATTTGGCCTAGCTTACCATGAATTTGAAACCTTATGTGGTTGTGGTGGGATTTGCCTCCCATAAGGCTGACATTGGAGCTATAGTTAGATTTATATTAGTTAGAGGGGCAATGCCCATATTTGGAATTGAGGTAGGGTGGTCAACCTTAGTTCAGTCCGTGTGTGGTAACTAAGCTATTTGATGAGCTTGATGCAAATCTAGAACACATAAACAAACTTCTTGCGTTGGATTGGTCTCCTCGTTATAGAGAAGTGAGTCAAAGCCATCCATGTTATGGGTTGTGATAGTTCATTAGGGATGTTAAGCCCTATAGAACTGGCCCAAGGCTAACAAAGAGAGGTGAATTGGATAATAAAAATTCTTTACACAAAGAAATAAAATCACAAACTAAATCACCACAAAAAAAGTGTGGAAATTAAATAAATGCTGAAGCGATAATAAGAAAAGAACACACCAGATTTATAGTGGTACAGTCAAACCTTGACCTACGTCCACTCCTTGGAGGCACCCTCCAAGTATTGCACTAAAACAAGTGTCTCTCCTTTAGCCCCCACAGCTAGACAGAGAAGCCCTTACAAAATCACTTCCACCTTCCCCGGTGCGGCGGAGTCGCCGGGTCCTTTGACACCAAGGAGATCTTCTTCTTTGGTGAACTTACCTCGAGACAAGCCTTGAATCCGATGGTACTAAGGTGTTGTTGACCTCATTTTTTGCTCGAATACCGTTGAGCGCATTCGATCAATTCGATTAGACATCATCGAGCTCAATTCGAACTCGAATCAATCCAAATTGATTTCAATTAGACTCGATTGCACTCAGTTTAATTTATTTTAATTGCATCGAGTTAAATTTGATTCAAATTGATGTCGATTCGGGTGCAATTTTTTTGGCATGACTAGGTCGAACCGTCTCGAGCCCAAACAGACCTAGATTTTGGCCTTGAATTGAGCCCAATTTCTGCCTAAACCTAAGTCAAATCGGCTCATTTCGATTTAACCAAACTCCAAGTCACTTTTGGATTAATTTGAATTGATTTCCCAAATCAAGAAACTGCCTCGACGGCTCCGATTTCCCCAAAATCTGATGTCGACCGTTGCCGCAGTATTCAGTCACGTGAGACCTGATTCGCTGGCTGGCTCTCGATTTTTCGCAGAGACCAGCACTCTCTCCCTCTTCGTTTCAAGACGGAAATACTTTCTCCCTCTATCATCTCACTGGTTCGCGAAACCCTCCAGTATCATTGCAAGAGACCGACTTCCCCTCTACCTGGCTCTCGTTCGGAAGTAGCCCGGGGTGAATCCCCTCTCTCCCTCTCCCCACTACTCCAGCTCTCAATCCCGATCCCCTCTCTCTCTGTCATTCCCGGTTCGCACAAACGAGAGAAGCCAAAGTTTCTCTCTCGCATGGAAGTCAAAGCGCTCCGACACCGTCTAGCCAACGCCGAAGCCTCCTCCCTCTCCATCTCTCGGTTTCGCCTCCTAGGCCGAACCCGTCGCCAGCCAAGTTGCCTGATCTCTAAGTCCGTTGTCCCTGCTGGTCGTGTGAGCAAGAGGAGACTGAAACCCCTTCTCTTCCTCCAGCTCCTAGTTTCACACTCCAGGACCGAAACCCACTTCGCCCTCTCTGAACCGAATCTAACGCCTAGACCAACCCAAACGCCTTTTTGTGAGGTGAGTATATTTCCCCTTCTTCTTCTTCTTCTATTGATCTTCTTTCTCCCTCACTTTCTTCTTCACGATGTTTCACACTTTCATGTTTCTCTCATCTTGAGCTTTGTCTATTTCGATATGAGCTTGAGAAGAGCAAAATCAGTATCTCAAATAGAGGTGAATATGCATGTTAATCAACAAGCTATGCTTAGAGATTAGTGTTTCATCCCTTAAGTTTATGATTTGCTTAAGTGACTGAGTTATGAAATTAAGCGAGTTTCCTTATCAAACGCTCTTACAAAGGTATAGTACTATTCTACTGTATTGGCACGATCGGTAGAGAGCTTCATTTCTTTTTCTATGTGAAATTTTGTTGCTCCTAGTGGGAGCTTTCTCAGCTTAAGTTTTCTCTGATTGCATGTATTTGGTCATGAAAATTTTCTGGAATCATGTGTTCTTGATTCAAAGTATCTGGGATGTTGTGGATTATGACATTTCTCCTTTTCTTCTTGCTTTGTTTTCCTTGGAAGAAAATATCTATTCAATAGAATTTGCTTCTTGGAGAATATTATTTGAAGGATGGTTGATTTATATGCTTGATTATTTTATAATAGTTTAGTTATAGCATTTTCAGGTTCGTATGAGTTAGAAGCTTGATTCTCATATCAGTTCTCTTTATAAAGTTTTACAAGTATATTGCACACAAGATGTTTGGTGAAATGTCCTTGGAAGAGAATCGTGATGTATTCTTGTCTTTAAAAAAAAAAGAAGAAGAAATCTCTTGCGGATATGTGATTTGTTGCCGAAATTGTTTAGGGAGGCATGTTCGTGTTTGGGTATCATCATTCAATTTGATTTTTGCATATCTAGTTTCCACTAAGGCCAAATGAGGCCATTCTCTGTTTGGAAAGCAGATTACTTCTTTTTAAATTACATTACATGGTATATGTCAGTGATGATCTTTGAAGCATCATATTATGGTGAAATTAATTGGTGGAATGTGGGTTTTTCTTGGATTTGAAAGAAACAAGTTACTTTTGTCCACTTTACTCTAGTTATTTTGTTTAGATATATGCATCGAGTTGAATCATGTATGTGTGAGCATATATTAACAAAGACATGTGGGTAGCTTTGTGTGAGAAATTGGGGTGATCATAAAGAAAATATAATGGTTTATAACGATGTCTCTTTTGTATTTTTGACAAATCATGTGGAGAATGTGATGTTTATTGGCAAGTACCTTTGCGATGGTTACATTAACTTTAGAAAGAATGGTATGCAAAGCTACATGTTGATTCATGATTATTTGGAAGACGAGCTTATTTGTTTATTGTGTATGTGGAACCCATGCTTTTTCATTACTTGTTTTATTTGATGAATGATTTGAAATCCTATGTTTTGGTTGTTAGAGAACATGAGAGAGCTATGTTATTTGTTGTTAACACATGCACCTAAAGTGTTTATGGTTTTGCTTACTAAGGAAAATACATGTGTGAGCTTTTCTTGAAAAGAGTATGTCCAATGCATAAGATCCATGCTTATTTATGAATCGCATCATGTGGTATATCATTCAGGGAGATTTTCCATATATAAATTGTTAAAGGCCATGGGAGATTATGTTGTTCTTTTACCAAAATATGCATGCTAGATCTTGTTAAAATGGGAAGGGCATATACATGAGTTGCCTTTCTTTGCTTAGGCTTTCGGAAGGGGAAGTATTGTTGCTTTAGAAAAATATGCATACATGAAAATTTTGAGATTGTCTTTTTCTTTACAAGGTTTAAACTTGCAAAATCATATGGTTGATATTATAAAAGTAGGCTTACGGATTTGTGTTAACGAATGCTCTTGAAAATATTGGATAGCTTATAGATATGGAAACTAGAAGTTTGTCGGAGAATAGTTATACATCTCATATTTCAAATCTATATTGTGTTGTGATGATATACATGCTTGATATTTGGCTATATTTAGTTGAATGCAGAATTTTCACTGTTTAGACTTCTAAATTGTGTTAGAAATAATAAAAGTGCAGTTTTTGTGATTTGGTTTGAGTCCCAAGCTATTTTTGTAAACGGACAAGTGCAGATTTTCACTGTTTTTAGTTTCAAAACTGTTTTGGGAACAAACTATATGCAGATTTTTACTTATTTTAAGTCCCAAACTGCTTTGGGAATGGATAAAGTGCATATTTCGATGCGTTTTACGTTCCAAACTATTGTGGAAATTGATTAGATGCATTTCCTTTATTCGTTTCATACCCCAAACTGTTTTAAAAAGATGAGATATTGGCAGCTTTTTGTTCATCATGTGGTCTAAGTTCTTTTTGCGATAATGTCGGGAAGTATTCATATGTTTCTTTTAGGATGAGTATTTATGAGCCTTTTATGGAGTATCTTTGGAGAGATACGTGGTGGCTTTTTCATTTTAGATTTTGACCCTATGCGCATAAACTAAGAATTTTGGTGGTTGAATATTTGTAGGCTTTACAAGTGAGCATATAAAGCACGTCGAATTTAATTATGAGATAATAATTTTGATTTATGCCTAGGGATGAGATTTTATTTCACTCATAACTAGAGTAAGATGCCCCATTGTGCATATTTATGTTAGTTCTCACATGTAACTTTGATTATCTCATAAGAGATATCTTAGTCAAAACGATCACATTCTCTCATGATGCATTACAAATTAATAGAATTGTGCGAGTGATGTCTTAAAGTTCTACACCCATACCTCAAGCATGAATAAGAAGCATTGTAGTAAGCACATGTACTTAACATTATGAAAGTTCTCTCTTCAGCTTAGTGAATCATTGTTGGCAGGTATATTTCTTTTCAATAATTCATGATTGAAACTCCATCTATGAACTTTAAAAGCATGTTTTTTTTTTTGTCTTGTCTTTCTTTAGTCACTTGGTGGTCATAAATGTTGGAGAGAAACTTTACATATACTTTGTCCATTCATCCGTAAGCATTTCTTTTAGTTGGAATCATGTTTTATATGGATGTTTATGTTTAGAGCAAGGAAGTTTGCATGAATGATCCCATTTTCTCATATTTTAAAGTTTCCCATGGACATATAATTCACTCCTGAACTTGCTTTGAAAGGCATGGTGGTTACATAGAAGCCCTCTACCTAATGAAATTTATGCACTTCGGTTGGAGGTGTGTTTGTTATTACAAATGGATTTTCTTCCGTTAGCATTTAAAGTAGCACAGATTTGTGGATTTCAATGTTTCTATCGAGTTTGTGTTGAATAGATTGAATAGTCTTTTCCTTTTCTTTTCCTATGGTTCTTTGTTAAAGAATGAAGGTGATTTGGAAGTAGTGCCATGAGTTTTCCTTATGCTAGAAAAGTTTTGTATGTGATTTTACTTTGCGAAGTTTTATGAGTTACTTAATGTTGAAGAGTTTTTATGGTTTGTTCTGTATTGAGGATATTTGTGATTTGCTTTGTGATTGAGGAGATTTACAAGTGGCTTTATATCGAAAGGTTTTATGAGTCGTCTTTGGAAAGAGAAGTACTATAAACTGTTTTATATCGGAAATTCTAATGAACATTAACTTTTATGGTTTGAAAGCTTCTTGACGAATTTTTGTGAATTGTATTTTTTGTGAATTTTTTATGTTGAGAAGTTGGATGATTTGAGTTTCACGGATGTTTTACAATGAGGGGTTTTATAAAACCTTTTTGTTGTAAAGCCTCATGGATTTCTACCCCACACCAAATGTAAACAAAGCACTTGGCTGATTTTGTGTCAAAGAGTTTTCATTGTGTTGTTTTCTTTTTCGATAAGGGGTTTCATATGTTGTTTCATTTGGGGCTTTCATGAGTATATTTTGGGGTTTGGAGCTTTATGGTTGGCTTTGGATTGAAAGACTCTTTGTCTTTTTTTTTAGCAAATGATCTTATTTATGTGTGGTTTGCCTTCCTTCTTGTTTGCATTTGCTTACAAAGTTAGATTTCTTGGAAGAATGTGAAACAAAAGAGAAAATTTGCTTTAGTTTTGGTTTTGGGAATTTGCTCTCTTTTGTTATTTTGGGCTTTATTTAGATAATGATTTGTGTAGTCGAGTCGGGTCTATATCAAGTGCTTTATTTGGATTGTGGGGACAGTAAAGGGCATTATTAATGTTGCTTTAGGGTACACTTGACTTCAAAGAAGTGTGTCCAAAACAACAATATCTACATTCCTTTTATTTCTGATTTTCATTCTTTTTCATTCTACTGTTTTGCTATAGATTCTTAAGTTTAGCGATACATGTACGAAAGTCCTAAGGGTTAGAAAACAAATTTTTTTATCCCACAATACTAGTGACATCTAGGGACAAAAATTAAGGACCGAGTCTTAAAAAATATAGATTTAGGATGCATGCTCCCTATAGGATAGAGACATCAAAACAAAACTTAGTGACACGTTTTCCTAGGTTTAGTTCTTTTTAATCCATTAATAATCAACCAACCATTTATAACCTAACTATTAAAATGTGTTAAAATATTTAATTCTTAATCAAGTTATTGTTAATATTCGTAATCATTAAACTGTAAACCTAAGACATAAATCTAAACCAAGTTTAACAAATCTAATAATTGACCCTGAATCAACTTAAAACTTAAAAGATGTAGATCTAATTAGGAGATCAAATCTAAAACTAAAATTTCTTAGGATAAAAGACTTCTAAAGATCAAACCTTAGACTAATCTTTTAAAATCAATCAACAAACCCTTTAATACATAACAACCACTCCAAAGATGAAGTTTATTGAATGGACTACTCCGGGCTGTGGGGCTAAATGTCTTAAGGAGGTCTGGTTCCTCAAGCCTGGTGGCACAATGCCAAGAATAATTTTAATGGAGTGTTAAACTTTAAAATTAATTTTTTAATTGGTTTAAGTCAAACCCTAATTGATAATAAATCACCTAATCTACATTTCATTTCTAATTTATAACAAACTAGTAATTCAACAAAAAATTGATTACCACTGGGTAACCCAGGCCTACGAGGCTATTAAGTTGGCCCCAAGGAGGGTGAAATAAACCTCACGGCCTCGGAGTGAAACAAAGATGGTAATGAATTAAATATTAAAATAAAATCTCTAAAATTAATATTAAAATTCTAATATTTAAACTTCAATTAAAATATCCCTTTGCCTTTTTAACAAACAAAATGCGAATAACTTGAGCTAATTATCATATATAGGATATATCTTAAACCACACGACCTGTCATACACACCTTAGACTCTTCTAGTTAGGATACGACTTCTAGCCCTAGGTTAGGTCGATATTTACTTTTATCATTCAATATTTACTACATGTACATGTTTTATAAATGTTATTATTAAACTTCCTGCTAATTACGTTTTCATTTATCTACAATGTGCTTTTCTGAATGACATCTACGCTCATATATATATTTTTATGTTATCTTATCTTGCGAGGTACATCAGAGCTTAATGATTGGGAACTGAACGAGATCATTTGCTTATAAGCTTTTAAGTGGCCGCGCAATAAGCTGAGATCATTTGCTTTCTTAGGAGCTTTTAAGTGGCAGCGCCACATTCAGGTAAGATTTTTACAACCTAAACTCTTAATTATATATATCGGAACTTCTACACTCCACACACAAATTGTTAATAGGTATTCTAGCATGTTTAGGTAGCTGGCCTTATGTTAGTTCACTAACGTAGCTTTGGCCCTATAGGTCAAAGGTTGCCCCATTCTATGAGCCCTAGAGACCATTAGGGTCATTTAGGCCTGTAGAGTAGGCCACCTATTGTGCCATTTTGGCACCGTTATTTTCCCACATGAAGTGGGCATTGTTGTTTTTCTGTTAAGATTTTGGCCTTTTTCCAGTTTTAGGTGTGATACTCCCACCTTCTGTGAGCCCTAGAGACCATTAGGGTCATTTAGGTCTGTAGAGTAGGCCACCTATTGTGTCATTTGGCATTGTTATTTTCCCACACAAAGTGAGCACCGTTTGAATGATTTTCTGTGCGGGTATCTTGCCTGGAGGGTACCCTTAGGGTGTGTTTATTTATTTTTTATGTACTCTAGATGTCATGCATACGTTCTTACACACCTTTTTCCATAATGCACCTCACTTACATGCATGCATTGCATTAGTGGGCCTAAGGATATTTCTTACTCATGCATTTGTTCATGCATCATACAACGTTAGATATATTTGTTTGCATATTATAGAGTCCTTGATTTAAGCCTTCTGAACTACAAATCCTTGATTCTTTAGGATAGAGCATTCCTATCTTGCATACATATAGGGCGATTGGTTGTGCTTAGGATTTTAGCTGGCTTTCTTTTTCAGGCAAGGAATAAGTCCAAGATCGCATTAGTTAGGTCGTAGATGCTAAGTATTGTATGTACGATACTACATCTTTTATAGATTTAGGGTCTAAAGTTGAGTGGTACGAGTGAACCACTATACGCCTTATTGGTGGGTAAGCTTTCTTTTCTTTCGGAAGCTATAAATCGTACCCATCCGCGTCACATAGATAACCTCTTTCTTTTCTCCCATTTTCTCTTATTCAGACTGGTTGAATGTTGAATGAACCATGTGTGATTGATTAAGACAACTTGGGACACTCTTTCTCTTTGATTAAGAAAGCCTAGAATTTTCTCTTCGCACTAAACCCATTTCGAGAAGATAATCTAACATCCCTAATCGAGAGTTTTCTTAGATCAAGGTCTAAGATGTAATAAACTATGGGGGCTTGCGCCCGTAGGAAATCGATCCCCACAATCAAATAAACCCTATTTGATGCCGACATGTATCGAATAAGGGAAATCTCATGAACTTTTGGATTATGCATATTATTATCCATCGAGGTGTGTAGGTGAAAGCCGCTATCCTCTATGGCTAATCGTATGTATAACTCCATCTGCTTTTCCATCGGCCTGGTTGTGTCGATTGTAAAGGTCTACGACCACTTTGTCCTATGGGATAGTGTGATTGTACTCTTTGCATTCGAACCACACGAGCAGAATCCTTTCGGAGACCCATAGGTGCGAGTTTGCCGGAGTAACCGTGTGGATCCCCCACCACACTCCCTTGAGTTCCTCCCCCTCACAGGATCTTCTCCCTCTCAAACTCCACCCTTTCCTCTCTCCCTTTCAAGCTATCTCTTCAAGTTTCCCCCATAAGAACGAAGCTACCATGGCTGCCAAAGACACTTATAAAGTGTCATGCCAAGCTTAAATAGAAAAGCTCAAAACAAGCTCATTAATGCAAGTTGCCAACCTTATCGTCCTGGCCGATCAGTACAAATTTAGTTTATCAGTCCGGGATGATTTGGGACGATCAGAAGAAAATTGGTTACATCGTCCTGGCCGATGTCACGATCGTCCAGGCCGATTAGTTTAAAACCGATTTCAATCGTCCTGATCATCGCCTGAATTTGAGTTGTCCGATGTAGATTGTCCAAGACATCATCCCAGCTGATCAGGCGATCATCCCGGACGATGTGATTGTATCAATCAACCATTAATGCTTTCCAAATATACCAGATCAATTTATGCATAATTGAGTTAGATCGGCCCAGACAATATAAATACCGTCCTGGCCGATTTCCTAAAATAAAGAATACCTAAACTGATTATGGCGGCTGATTCTTTCTGAATTGAGAATATCGTCCTGGCTGATACAAGTATCGTCCAGGCCGATGTGTTTATGACGGTGGACTTAATGAGGATGCCCTAATTCAGGTTTATGATTTTGGACATATCATCCAGGACGATAGAAATATCGTCCCGACCGATATTACCAAAAATAGAAATCTTTTAGAGAATAGCACGAAATCTTCCAAGTTACAAATCAATATGTCTCACAAAAAATACAATAGACTCAAGAAAAAAAAAAGATTACAAACTGACTCAGACCTAATCTACCCAATATTGAGCTGGTTCCAAATTGTAATCTGATCGTGTGAACCTGAAACGTTAGCACATAAGGCAATCGTAGGGAAATAAGGAATGTTTGCTATCATCAAAATCATTAAACCATAGATCCGCAATAATCTCCCCCTTTTTGATAATGGCAAACAACTTCAATTTGAATTTTCAAAAAAGAATATTTTCTCCTAATCTCCCCCTCACTAGAATAAACCCTTTTAAAAAATAGGGAAGATAAAAATATTTTTGTTTTTTTAAATTTTTTGAAAAGAAAAAAAATAATACAAATTCAACATTATGTTCTCCCCCTTTGACATTATCAAAAAGAGAGGAGGCACAAACAAAAAATAAAATGACCAAAAGACAAAAACATTCCCTCATCTAGTGAAAAATAAATTATTCTTAAAATGATAAAGTTACCTCTTGATTTTAATCAAAATCATAGTATAATCAGATTTGACAACGCATAGCCCAGAAAAGGTTAGAAACCCAGAGATTGATAATCCAAACTCAAGTTCTTTAAAAAGGCAAAAAACTTTTTGATTCAAGATCTAAATCAAGAAATAAATTAGAGAAAGAAACAATAATTTTTCAAAAACTCCTATAAAATATATCTAATAGAAGATCAATACACAAATTTTTGAATCAAGAATCAAGATTTTCAAACTCAAGTATCGAAAGTATCAAGGATTTTCTTAAGCTTTTAAGAATTACAAGAATGGTAAACATTAAACTTTGTGAGCTCGTTTTATGCCTCTTGACAATTTGTTGGCTCACTGTGCATCTTTTGATACACTTTGTGTATTCTATATTTTCAATTTGGCGTCTTTGCGCATCTTTTATTTTTGGCATCATTGGCCAATTTTTGAATATGTTTCCTTTCTTAATTCTTAAAAACAAAGGAAAGCTCATCTTAGTGACAAAGCGAATTGTTTGATTAAGAAAATTATGAGTTAGATTCAAAAACTTGTAAAAGATTTCTATGCGATAAATAAAACGTAGGGAGATAAAAATTTTTGTTTCAAAAACTAATTTAAAAGATGAAAAAGATTTTAAATCAAAAGTAGGATAACCTCTTTTATATAACAGAGATTGAGAGTTAAAAATAAATGAGTTTCCTTCCTTTGATTGTTTTAGAGAAGTCAAACACAACTTACCAAAGATTTCAAGAAAAATCAGGAAGTATATTTTTCATTTTTAGAAAAGTAAATGTGTGTGTTGATGAGAGAAAAAAAATTAACAAAAATAAAAAACACAAAAAAATAAAAAAAAATGAAAAACAAAAAAGAAAGACACAAATAAGACATTTAACCATTATCTCTTTCGTGGTCTGATGCTTCAAAGACCAGATCTGCCCATGAGATTTTTTGCTTTTTATTATTTCCCCAATTTAAATTTAGCTTCGCCTTACCCTTTTCTTTTGTAGGAAGAATTCTTAAATTAGGACACTCATTTTTCATATGTCCAGATTTCCTGCATCGAAAACAAATAACGTTAGAGGAAATATTAATATCCTTACCATTTTTATTTTTTTTCCACTTTTGCTTATGCTTTGGTGAGCTTTGTGATTTGCTTGACAAGTCATTGCTATCGTCACCAACTAAGCTTCTTCTTAGCGTATCTTCAGCTTTTAGAATGATTGTTTCACCTGCATCCAAAAGTCTTTGACCCAAACCTTGCTTGTAGGCAATGAGTGAGCCAATCATATTATCAATAGAATAAGCATTCAAATCTTTTGATTCACAAATAGTAACAACTTTGGCATTAAATTTTTCAAGTAAACAACGAAGAATTTTAATGACTTTTTCAAAATTTGAAAACTCTTTTCCTAAGGCATGCAATGATGTTACAATTTGAATGAACCTAGTGTACATGTCTAAGATTGTCTCATAAGGTTTCATGAAAAATAGTTCAAAATCATGCATTAACAAATTCAACTTGTATTGCTTGATTTCACTAGTGCCTTCGTATATGGTGTGTAGTTTATCCCAAACTTCTTTACCGATAGTGCACGTGGATACTAACATAAAATCATCAGAATTTAAAGCATAAAAAAGCAATTTAAAGACTTTGCATTCAATTGAGCATTGAGTTGTTCTTTCCTGTTCCATTGACTAAAAGAAATATCAATTTTAACTCCATTAACAATTCGTGACGATGATGAATAACCAGTTAAAATCATATGCCACATGCGAAAATCAATTGATTGCAGGAAAATAAACATGCGAGTTTTCCAAAAATTAAATGACATATTTTCAAATAAAGGAGGTATGGTGATTGAATAACCTTCCGCAATAGTACGATTAGCCATGGATCAAAATTCAGAAGCTTTTAAAAACTTATTTTATGAATCCTGCTCTGATACCACTTGATAGTTCGTTAGGGATGTTAAGCCCTATAGAACTGCCCAAGGCTAACAAAGAGAGAAGTGAATTGGATAATAAAAATTCTTTACACAAAGAAATAAAATAACAAACCAAATCACCACAAACAAAGTGCGGAAATTAAATAAATGCGGAAGTGATAATAAGAAAAGAATACACCGGATTTATAGTGGTTCGGTCAAATCTTGACCTACGTCCACTCCTTGGAGGCACCTCCAAGTATTGCACTAAAACAAGTGTCTCTTATTTAGCCCCCACAGCTACGCGGAGAAGCCCTTACAAAATCACTTCTACCTTCCCCGGTGCGGCAGAGTCGCTGGGTCCTTTGACACCAAGGAGATCTTCTTTTTTGGTGAACTTACCTCGAGACAAGCCTTGAATCCGATGGTACTAAGGTGTGAGTTCGCCGGAGCAACCATGTGGATCCCCCACCACACTCCCTTGAGTTCCTCCCCCTCACAGGATCTTCTCCCTCTTAAACTCCACCCTTTCCTCTCTCCCTTTCAAGCACTCTCTTCAAGTTTCCCCCACAAGAACGAAGCTACCATGGCTGTCAAAGACACTTACAAAGTGTCATGCCAAGCTTAAATAGAAAAGCTCAAAACAAGCTCATTAATGCAAGTTGTCGACCTTATCGTCCAGGACGATAGGTATATCGTCCTGGCCAATCAGTACAAATTCAGCTTATCAGCCCAGGATGATTTGGGACGATCAGAAGAAAATTGGTTATATCATCCTTGCCGATGTCACGATCGTCCAGGCCGATTAGTTTAAAACTGATTTCAATCGTCCTGATCATCGCCCTGAATTTGAGCTGTCCGATGTAGATCATCCAGGACATCGTCCCGGCTGATCAGGCGATCGTCCCGGATGATGTGATCGTATCAATCAACCATTAATGTTTTCCAAAGATACCAGATCAATTTAGGCATAATTGAGTTAGATAGGCCTGGACAATATAAATATCGTACTGGCCAATTTCCTAAAATAAAGAATACCTAAACTGATTATGGCGGCTGATTCTTTCTGAATTGAGAATATCGTTCTGGCCAATACAAGTATCTTCCAGGCCGATGTGTTTATGACGGCGGCCTTAATGAGGATGCCCTAATTTAGGTTTCTGATTTTGGACATATCGTCCCGACCGATATTACCAAAAATATAAATCTTTTAGAGAATAGCACGAAATCTTCCAAGTTACAAATCAATAGGTCCCACAACAAATACAACAGACTCAAGAAAATAAAAAAAGATTACAAACTGACTCAGACCTAGTCTACCCAATCTTGAGCTGGTTCCAAATCGTAGTCCGATCGTCTGAACCTGAAACGTTAGCACATAAGGAAATCGTAGGGAAATAAGGAATGTTTGCTATCATCAAAATCATAAACCATAGATCCGCAACAGGTTGATGTTTTTTATCAGTAGTACCCATGAATGCTTGGAAAGTAGGAGGGAGACCAACTAGAGTATAAAAAAAATGATGTCGCCAGTGTCTGGTTCTAAACCCGCAGTGGAAATAACATCGACTTTCGCTTTAGATATTGAGAGATACTATATCTTAGAATGCTCTTTTACAATTATATTGTTAAGATCATTCTTGAGTTGAATGATGTGGAATCTGCTGGAGAATTGTCATCAATGATTAATGCATGTTTGTTTTGTTTTTTTCACAAGAGGCAAGAGTTAGAACTTGTTGTAGTAGCCGAGCAAAGATATTGCAATATAGTTTTGCATTGAATTTTTCATTGGCTACCATTCATTTTATATGTTGAGGCATGGGATGATTATCTTATTCTAAATGAGGGTAAGTTTGTTTGGGTAATGTGTCATCGAGATAGCTTTCAGAGCTTTTTGCTTAAAATAGCATGGGGACTTAAGATCATACAATTCAATGGTTTTTATCCATGCAGGATATCGAAGTTACGTACGTTGTATTGCAGAAATAGAGTGGGAGAAGAGGGCAAAGATAACATAAAAAGAGAATGCATCAAATTTACTTTTCCATTGTATTCTTTGTAATGTAGCTAGAGAACAATATGTTGCGAACTTACAACTGTCCTATATTCTGCGATAGCATCTCAAATTTGGATGGCAATGAAGCTCATTGTGGTTAAATATAGAAGAGAGGATTAGTCCGTTAGAGGCATTGGCTACTTTGTCAGGCAGTTTTTAGGAGTTTGTAATTATTTGTAGAGCTATTATCTTCATAGGACTTTACTTCACCAAAAATATCTGTGTATTTTTAAACAGACCACTTATGTTTTCATTAAAAAAAAAAAAAAAAAACTGTACTCCCAAGCATTACAACAAAATTCCTCCATTTGATTGATTGGGGCGGTATATGATGAGTTAAAAAAAGATAAAAAATTAAGTTATAGAGTTCTAATGGTTGATTTTTAAGTTCAAGTTCATTTTTGAAGTTCAAAATGAATTCGATTAATAGTTTATCAGAACAAATTTCAATCTTTTTAACACTTTTTCTAAAATATCGATATTGCTCTAATGAAATTCTATCAATTTGTTTAAATCAAATAAAAAATCTACATAACTATCGTATAATATGAAACATCACAAACTATTAGACAATTAACTCCTGATTATTTATAATAAATTTGCAGATAAAAAACCCGACATCATCAATTGTGTTTCGTTGATATCCGTATTTCATGGACATGTTATAACATATGCACACAAACATCAATATAGAATGAACGATGATTAGCATTTCCAATTTCCATATAAGAATTTTCATAAGAAATCCCTCAATGATATCTGTCCCATATTGCATAAGTTGCTCTTCATCAAACTAAACAAAAAATAAAACAAAATATGCTGCAGATCCTGAATTCGGCAGGCATCCGCAGAATCTCGCGTGAGAGGGAGATTTACATTTTGGTTATGGAGCTCACCTCCCATTCCCAGATTTTGGCGGATGGATGCCGAATTCCACATTTTGACATTTTTCAAAAGAAAAGAATAATAACGACAGGACAATCAAGCATTAGAGCAAACCAACTCCTCTTTCATCGCATATCCACAGCCAAATTCCTGCCGACACTGTAACTGGAAGTATCAGCCATCACTCCATCCTCCTCCTCTTCCTCTTCATTCATGGTATCCCCCACCTTAACCTCCGATCCCTCTTCCTTAACCCTCACGCCAAGCCCAAGCCCAATCCCCCTTCGCAACACCTCCACTACCTCATTCATCGTAGGCCTGTCATCGGGATTCCCATCCGTGCACTTGAGCGCCAAAACAAGCACACTCCGCAGCTGGGTCAGATCGACCCGCCCTGCCATCCTCTGGTCCGCGAGTTGGTCCCACTTGCTCTGCTCCATGAGCGGCCTTGCCCACTGCAAAATATCGCGCTTCTTACCGGTGGGGAGCTTCTCGATGGGCTTCCGGCCGCTGACAATCTCTAAAAGAAGAATGCCGAAGCTGTAGACATCGCAGCCTTCGGATACTTTGCCCCACATGGCGTATTCGGGTGCGAGATAACCTAGTGTTCCTTTCACTCTTGTGGTAAGGTGGCTGACGTCGTCGGGCATAAGTTTGGCGAAACCAAAGTCGGCAACCTTCGGGCGGAATTTGGAGTCGAGGAGGACATTGCTGGCTTTTATATCTCTGTGAATTATATGGGGATTTGCCTCGTGATGCAGGTACCTTTATGTGTGCGGAGCAGAGCAGGAAGATAATTAATTTTATTCTTTCAAAATAAATAAATCATTTAATTGAGGTAGTTAGGACTATTTTTCTCCAGCATCAAATTAGTATTTTCACAATAGAAATTAGGAAAATTTACATACATACCACTTTATAACATCATATTTACACTTCTTATTGCGAAAATATATTAAGATTTAAAATATTTTGTTAAAATTGGAAGATAAAAATTTTATGTTTATGTTGGGATAAATAACTATTCTATGTATAAAATTATAAATTAAAAAAAAAAATTATATTTTTTTTATAGAAGCATCATATATTTATTCATGTATCATTTTATACGTGGGAATCTAGAATTTTTTCCATATTGAACTTAGTTATGCTTTTATTGATAAGCAAGCCTCCTTTTCTGCATACCTTTTTCACATTTAATCCTCTCCATTGACTTCTAAGAAACAAAATCTCCACCCTGATCTTTAATCAATCTCTGCAATGTGTAGCCTTTTGCATACCACATACCTGTATGCATAATCTAAAAACCCGCAAGTAATAGTTTTGAATTATAATGTTTATATACAGTTTCATTTCTTCTCTCGGCTTTCGTTGTCGGGCTTTGTTTTCTAACATGCGTCCAGGTTCGGCAAGCTTCAACCATCAGAGAGAGTTATCTTCTATAGCTTCTCCCACTATAGCTCTCATCTCTTAGCAGCAATTAGGCTCTAGTGCCTCATCCAACAACTGGATACTTGTCACCAGAGCTTCTTCCCTCCTGACCCGTGTTCTAACCCTTTTGCATCACCCCACCCCTTACACAAGTTTCGACTCTATTCTCATTGGCAACGACTCCTTACTGATCACTTACAGCGAGCAAGGCCTTCTACCAACTCTCCAAACTTCCCATAAGCTCATTCTCAATGACCTATTATTCATTTCTCCTCTCTCACATAATTTTTAATCTATATTCAAATTGACCTAGTATAATAACTTATTTATCTTATTTGATGCTTTTGGTTTTTCTAAAAAGGATCTCTCCACCCAATAAATTCTCTTTACAAGATGCAATAAAAATGGTATGTATCTCCTACCCTCATCATCCACGTCCACTATAGCTCTCATGACTCACGCCAGCAACACCATGCTCTGTTATAATTGCCTCAGCCACCTACATCAAGCCACACTCTCATCACTTGCGAAGCAAGTTTAGTTATCTTTATCTACCACTTTAGTTCATTATACTTCTTGTAATGTTGCCAAGAGCCATAAACTTCCGTTTCCATTAACTTATTCTTCTCAACATAAACAATAAGAAATTATACATTACAATGTTTGGGTCCCTTCCTCGCTGCCTTGTTTGTTTTTTTTAAATATACATTCTCTTCATTGACGACTACTCTCGCTTCTCTTGGTTATTTCTAATACATTGCAAATCTAATGTTATGTATATTTTCACCAATTTTGTTAATATGATTGAAAACACTTTTCAACATAAAATTAAAATACTTCGCTCTAATAGAGGTGGAGAAAACAATTGTATTCTCTTTCAAAACTACCTCTCTTCTTAGGGTATCATCCACCAATTCAGCTGCCCATATACTTTGGAATAATATGGAGTAATTGAATGCAAACCACGACAAACCATTCCAAAACTGACTATCTTATATCCAAATAAATCTTCTCCTTACTACTATATACTCCATCAGCTCATTCTACACCTACATCATACTAAAAAGCCTCCAAAAAACTAACCTGGTGTTGAGCAATGTCCAATGAATTTCTCGCTCTTCAAAAGTAAGGAACTTGATCTCTAGTACACTTTCCTCCCAATCAAAACTTGCTTGGCTTCCATTGGACATATAGAACAAAGATGAATAAAAAATGGTACCATCAAGTGCTATAAAGCTCATCTTGTTACTCAAGATTTTAAACACCACTTTGGTGTGGATTATTTCGACACTTTTAGCCCAATCAACTAAATGCCCATTATTTACCTACTTCTCACTATGGCTCTTCACAATAATTGGCCTATACACCAACTTGACTTCTCTAATGCATTTTTACATGGTGTTCTTCATGAAGTCATTTACATGTTGCAAACTCAAGGTTTCATTAACCAACTCCATCCACACCATGTTTGTAAGCTTCATAAAATTAAACTGTTTATAGCATAAAGTAATCTCCTCACCTTCGATTAAAAAACTTTCTATAACCATCTCAAAACTCTTGGATTCTCATTCAGCAAACCTGAACTTTCTTGTCTTCTTTACTATCTCAATGACAACAATGCTTACCTCTTCCTATATGTAGATGTTATCCTAATTATTTCCAATAATACCACCTTCATTCAAAACATCATTTATTGTCTTCGAAGATAATTCTCTCTCAAATCCTTAGGCCGAATCTCATTCTTTCTTGGTATACAATTTCAGCACACCTCAATAGGCTATTTTTTTCATCAATAAAAATATGTTGAAGACCTTCTCATCAAGTTAGGTATTGCTAACTTCAATCCCGCTCTTACCTCTATGTCAATTAAATCTTCTGTCCAACAGGAGGCATATCTACACGATGTCAATCCCACTCTATTTTGGCAACTAAAATGCTCACTCTATTACCTTACTATCACTCATCCTCATATTGCCTTTACCACCAACCAACTTTGCCAATTTATGCTTCAACCTCTCAACAAGCATAATCAAAAACTCAAAAGATTGTTCTGTTATATCAAAGACACAACACATTGTTGACCTCTAGACAAAATAGTGAGAATGAAGTTTCAAGGAAAGGTATTTCAGCCGTCCAACTATCTAAAGATGAAGAAAAAGAAATGGGAAATATTGGGTTAAAGTCATATAAAGATTATTTCCAGAATTTAAAAAGAGCTTATACTAAAAGTTTCAAAGTCTTTCTTCAATGTTGTTAACCTCTACACAAATAACCAAAATAAAAAAAAAAATCTGGATGAAGATTTGTACCTCGTATATGTCAAAAGCATCCGTGAATCCCACCCGAAATCCTGCTGAAGTTGCTGGACTCGTGTCTCTTCCCAGATTTTTTGCACTATCTCAATTGCATCCTGCCATTAGTCGATAAAAGGGAGACAAGAATGAGCTTTCAGTTCTTCGTCCACATGTGCAAAAAATGTCCCGTATCCCCATCCGACTTCTTCTCTTCGAAAGCTCCCGTCGTTGGTCTAATCTCCCCCATCTCATCACCTCTAACCACCGAAGTTGTTCGTATCTTCCAAACCGTCGGACCCTTCAATCTGAATCCAAATAAAAATCCCAGCCCCATTCGATCTTACCACGGTCAAGATCCTCCGGTACCCACTTAATCCTTACACCAAAGTCGCAAGATCCATGCCCCAATATTTCAATTCTCTCAGTCCAGAGAGAGAGAGAGAGAGAGAGAGAGAGAGAGAGAGAGAGAGAGAGGAATCATCTCCTTACCTAGCCGACCACATGCCCTAGCCAATTTTAGTGTACTATACGCCTCCTCCCCATTGGATCCTTTCCGCAAACCAAGAATTTTATTACTACCTTATGTTCAAATTATCTACCTAGCTAAAGCTCTGAGCCCCATTCGCCTCCTCAGACAATGGTCCCTTCTTGTTCAATCGGAGGTTGAAAATTTTGATTGGGAGTGGTGACGGGAGCCGCTCGCTGTGAAGTTAACGCTCTCCCTTCCAATCCCTTCCTACCGAACTGAAAGTTACAATATTTGATCGAAAGAAACGAAGGTAATTCACTGGTTGAGAAGGTAACCTACTCCCTTTTGCGTGATTCTTTGGTCAGATCCCATGAAGCCGTCAAACTACAGAGAGGAATCAAAGGATTTAAGATTTAACAGTTCCTAAATCCTGTTTAAAATAGGATTTAACTTACATTCTGCTCAAATCCATTGAAAATCATGCAACCCGATAGTTTTTTTTATTTATTTGATTCTTGATTATAATTATGCTATTATAAGTATTATTAATTATAACTATTAATAATTATAATTATTTGTTAATTATAATTATTGATAATTAGAATTATTAAGGATTATAATCTCTGCTACTTATAAATTGTAATAATTATAGTTGTTTCCACCCGAAATCCTGCTGAAGTTGCTGGACTCGTGTCTCTTCCCAAATTTTCTGCACTATCTCGATTGCATCCTGCCATTAGTCGATAAAAGGGAGACAAGAATGAGCTTTCAGTTCTTCGTCCACATGTGCAAAAAAGTCCTGTATCCCCATCCGACTTCTTCTCTTCGAAAGCTCCCGTCATTGGTCTAATCTCCCCCATCTCATCACCTCTAACCACCGAAGTTGTTCGTATCTTCCAAATCGTCAGACCCTTCAATCTGAATCCAAATAAAATCCTAGCCCCATTGAATCTTACCACGGTCAAGATCCTCCGGCACCCACTTAATCCTTACACCAAAGTCGCAAGATCTAAGCCACAATATTTCAATTCTCTCGATCCAGAGAGAGAGAGAGAGAGAGAGAGAGAGAGAGAGAGAGAGAGAGAGAGAGAGAGAGAGAGAGAGAGAGAGAGAGAGAGAGAGAGAGAGAGAGAGAGGACTCTTCTCCTTACCTAGCCGACCACAAGCCCTAGCCAATTTTAGTGTACTCTACGCCTCCTCCACATTGGATCCTTGCCGCAAACCAAGAATTTTATTACTTCCTTATGTTAAAATTGCCTACCTAGCTAAAGCCCTGAGCCCCATTCGCCTCCTCAGACAATGGTCCCTTCTTGCTCAATCAGAGTTTGCAAAATTTTGATTGGGAGTGGTGACGGGAGCCGCTCGCTGTGAAGTTAACGCTCTCCCTTCCAATCCCTTCCTACCGAACTGAAAGTTACAACATATGATCGAAAACAACGAAGGGAATTCACTGGTTTAGAAGGTAACCTACTCCCTTTTGCGTGCTTCTTTGGTCAGATCCCATGAAGCCGTCAAACTACAGAGAGGAATCAAAGGATTTAAGATTTAACAGTTCCTAAATCCTATTTAAAATAGGATTTAACTTAAATTCTGCTCAAATCCATTGAAAATCATGCAACCCGATAGTTTTTTTTGTTTATTTGATTCTTGATTATAATTATGCTATTATAAGTATTATTAATTATAATTATTAATAATTATAATTATTTTTTAATTATAATTATTGATAATTAGAATTATTAAGGATTATAATGTCTGCTAATTATAAATTGTAATAATTATAATTATTCTTAATTATTAATAATTATAATTATGGCTAATTAAATATATTTATAATTACTATTGATTATAAATTATAATTATTCCTAAAAGAGAAAAAGAAGCATGATCTTCTCTTGCCTCGATCTACATGTCAACCCCGCGAAGGTACAATTTTCCTAAAGTCATATTCTCATTCTCAAAGTTTATGGCGGACCAAAAAACCACCTATACATGCCTTTATTGCACATGGTGGGATGGGACCCAGTGCAACACCTACGACGAGGTGGGTAGTCACCTAAAAATCCTATTTCGGAGTTCGTGGTGCAACAAAAAACTGATTATACACGCCTTTATTTCTTGTGGTGGGATGGGAACCTAATGCGATGTCAACAACTAGTCGGGGTTACTCATAAGTACCCTCGAGCGAGGGAAAAGCAAATTGTCTTGTTAAGCAGGTACCCTCGAAGGCCCCATACATGCCTTTATTACGTGTGGTGGGAATGAAGATCACGGGCGCGGTGTCTAAGGACACCAACCATACACGCCTTTATTACGCATGGTGGGAAGGCCCAATTTCTTGTAGTTTCCCCTAAACGACGGAGACGCAGGGAGGCTGCCCAAATTTTGGGTGAACACAAGGATGTGCTTGGACTTGATTGAACTCAAAAAGATAGCATGAGACTTATACTTGAAGTTGTGGACAAAATGCAAATGACTTATTTTGCACTTAAATAAAATAAAATTCAAATGAGAACTTGACTCAAGCTTTTCTTTGAACTCAAATAGAACAATAATAAGCTTGAACTTGAAAGTGATACAAGGGACTTGATATACTATAAAGGACTACACTCAAACTTGATTTGAGCATTAAATGAACTTGAACTTATTTGATTTGAAAATCAAATGATATGAGCAAACACTTGAACAATTAGAATACAAGCAAATACTAGCAATTTATCTGCGAAAGGCTTGAACTTCAGTTGAATTTGAAGAGGGACTTGGATAAGTTGGCAGCGGACTTGTGGACTTGATTTGGACTCAAGCAAAGCCAGAACTTTGACATTGAACTTGAACAATGAAATGGACTTGTATTTGGACACAAAGAAAATGATTAACAAAATATACTTGAGTCTAATGTGTTCAAACTTGGACTTAATTTGAATATTAAATGAATATGACTTTATGATTAACAAATGGTCTGTGCTATTCAAACTTCAACCCCCTGCATGAACAGAAGATTTAACATGAAATAATTCAAAGGCTGGAGTGACTACAAGAAAACAGCTGAATAGTTGAACTCAAGTTAAGACTTGGATGAACAATAGGGGACTCATGATGGACGAAGCTTCAAGTAAATGAAAGCTTTAGTGTTTGTCATATTCCAAGCATAAACAACATTGAACTTCTAATGAGTGACAGTTAAAATGCAAATAAGGACTTTGAAATGTGATATAAGTCATGCACAAATGGTGAACAATCAACAGTATACCCAATAAGTCATTTAGATTCATACAAGCAGAAGCTTGTGATGAATATGATGACATGCTAGTCATCATATATGCTCACAAGTGAAACAAGAGAGTTGTGAAGTAAATAATCTCCTTGGCATCGATCAATCATCAATTGACAAACACATGTGACAATCTCTTGTGAATACTAAAACACATCTGACAAATACAAGCACTACAAACTATGTAGTAGGAGGCATTAACTGAAACATCATCCTTACGAGCAATGTCAAAATACGAGCAAAAGTATTCAACCATTGCAAGAAACGATGATCAACATAATATAGATGTAGATATATGTTGGCGATGACGAAATGCTTTTTCATATGCCTACAGTGGCCCACCTACATATGAAAACGTTCATCATACACGAAGAGGTTATAATGAAATGCGACTCACCTATGGCCAATGAATACATTAATACACTACAAGTTGGAGGGTACAATGATGATGTGAGAGACCTATCCCAAATTCAACATGTTCAGTGCATTATATAATAAATGATAGGATACTCCTATGATCAACAAATGGTCTCGTGCTAAGAAAATACTTCAACCCCCTGCATGCAGAAGGATTTAACATGAAATGAATGCAAAGGCCCCTGGAGTATGTAGGTGTTTATATGACTTGTTATTCATAGGCAAAGATTATATACCTTCTATGTGTACAAGATACCTACACACGTACAAGTTATCATAACAGAAGATAGTGAATGTTTCAACACTCATACGATCAACTACCATTCAAATGATTAGCAAACATATTGATTCGCTGCAAATGGAGGTGAAAGATGTACAACAGATGTAAGCTCCTACGAATTGTCATAAGAGACTTGTTGTATGTTTAATGCATCATCCCCAACAAAATTTAATATGGCTACATCAAGTACAAATGACTATGAACCATCACAGAAGCTCGTGATAAATGTAGTTATCTATGATCAATGTAGGAGATTCGTTAGTGCACTATGATCTACCTATAGAAAAAAACAAGTAGTGCATGATAGTCTGCCTGTACTAAATAATAAATAACTCAATCCATTTGCTGCTACAAAGCGCCACTAGATTTGTAATGTCCTTGCAAGCAGATAGAAGGCGTTCGCAGATATTTCAAATACTCCTGCACATGCACCGTAGTTTATATACATATAGGTACACAAGGGTTAAGTGTAATTACAAAACCTGTATGGGCCCCAACGAGCGTATTATGGGTACACACATGACATCTAGGGATGTTGTATGGGCCAATAGTGAATTCAAGTTCAAACCCAATCCTTCTATACGGATAAATAGGAATCAACAGGGTTTGAACCATTAAATAACCATATTATTGTGCTGACCGGTATATTTGTTTGAATACATTCATATTATGCCTTTAAGTTTTATAACAATGAGAATTCACTAATAAATGCATAAAGCCTATGAAACTTGATCCTTTGTCGACATCTTGACATATTTGATAAGGTTCATCCTCAAATTTAAATATTTTCAAATGGAAATGACCTCAAACACCCCGATGATGGCTATGTTAAATGTAGATCTCAACTGGAGGGGTTCATAAAATATTTTCAAATGCCCTCAAATATCCACAAAATTCAAATATTTTTTTAAATGACCTCAAAGACACCTCGATGATGGTCTTGTTGAATGTTTATCTCAACTGGATGGGTTAACAAAAACTTTTAAATGCCTTATAAGATCCACCCAAAAACCCGCAAAAATCCAAAAATTCCTAAATCCAAAAATATTTAAAATGAAATAATCCATAAAATCACTAAAAGTAAAATTCATCTACTCTCCACAATAGTTTACCAAGGTAGACAATTAGAATTTATTCCAGCTCACATAGAGCTAATGCCTAGTTGAAAATATCATTAGGATCTATTCTCAAATAATCTACTACTAGTAAGGACGTAGTACGTATCTAGTTTTGTTGCCAAATGACACCACATGATAAATGGTTATGACCCGGGGCCCTCTGAACCAAGTGATTTTGCCACCAAATGGCACCATGAGATACTGATTGTGGCCAGAGCTAATGTGTTTCTTATTGGCATCAAATCCTTAAGATATGAATCAATAGGATATGATCGATGGGGCACAAAGTCCTTAGCTAAGGTGGATTCAAATTTGTCCCATTAGATAAATATTCATCCTAGGTCTATAAGGTACCATTGGATGAAGCAACCCATGGCTGCCGATAAGAATCCTTCTGTCTTGTTGGGTTGATTACATCCTCTAACTAAATAGACCAGGGACTATGATGGCCTGGGATGACAGAACTATGGGATCTTGATCGGGTCTATCATCCATTCCTCTACAATCTACATTAAGTGCAACAAGGTGTAATTTCCAATTTTAAATAGAAAATCTCAAAATCTTTTAACCCTCCAAATTCTCAACCATTTCCAAATACCTATGCCCATGCTGCTACTATATGCTAGATAAAACGTATTTATACATATTTGATTGACGACTAGCCATAATCAAAAGTTCTCAATCGTGAGCGGGAGGGTAAATTAATTATAGGGGCTTGCGCCTATAGGAAACAAGAACTCAGATCATAAAGTCCTCTCAAAATGAGGGCGAAATCTCTAGGTAGTGTCTTATCTACAAACCCATCTTCCTTCCCAAAATTTACCTTGGAACTTAATTTCCTTAAAACTCCCTCGAGAAGAAAAGCAACAGTGGGCAGATTAGGCTGGGGCCAAATTTTTGGAGCCCACACTAATCTAGGCTTACCCATCACACAAGGTAACTTAACTCTTCATTTATGCACAGATTCATATTGGGACTTAGATCCTATCAACCGCCACTCTATTACTCATTATTACTCTTTTCTAAGAAACACACTATTGTCTTGGAATGTCAAGAATTAGCCGAACATTAAAAAGTCCTCCACCAAATTGAGCATCGTGCACTAGCTTACTCCACCTTAGACATTATTTGGCTATGCCATCTTCTCAAGGACTTCGACATCTTGCCCAGTTCTCCATCACAATTTTTTTGTGCCAACACATATGTTTTAGCTCTTGTAAACAACCCAATTTTTTACACCCATAAAAATATTTTGAGATTGATTACCACTTCATCTAGGATTGCTTTCACACTAACAAAATTATTGTGCATCACATACAGATTCTACTGACAAACCAACTAGTCTCCTTACAAAGCCGCTCTCTCCGTCAAGATTTTTTCTGTTCTCTCAAAATTAATACTCCTCTTGCCGAATTGTTAATTTATGGGGTGGTGATAAGTAGCAATATAATAAGCAAGCCTCCTTTTTTGCACATCTTTTTAAGATTTAATTCTCTTCATTGACTTGTTACAAACCAAATCATCTCCACCCTTTATTTCTAACCAACATTTGCCATGTGCAGGTCTTTACAAATCACATACTTATATAGATACACTGAAAAACATACAAGTAATGTAGGTGCGGGAGATGATTTGCTCGTTGGTTGGTTTAGTTGATTGGAATATTTTATATTATATGATTAAAGTTACTAGATTTCTTACAACTATGAATAAATAGCTTAAAAACCTATAAAGTATGCGCTTGTCATCATGAAGAATTAACTGAAACATTTCTTAATCTAAATTTTTCAACATATGCCAAAATATACATATATTAGTTGACACAAACTATGAAAAGTTTGTCAGGTTTTCATCAAATCAATGAAGGGGCACCTAACAAGGAATTAGCAATTGTCAATCAGATATTTATCCTTCTTTTAATTTACCATTAAAAAACTGACAAAAAAGTATTGTTTGGAAGGGTCTGCTAATTTGTTAAGGCACAAAATAGAGGTAAAAAAAAAAAAAAAGGTTATTAATCTTTTCTCAGCTTGTATAATTTCAAGCCATATGCATATGAGAATTTCATCCTATGCAATAAAAAAACCAAAAGAATTGTAGGTACTTTTCCAGTATTGACTACATTGTTATAATAAATTTGCAAAAAAAAAAAAAGCCAAATTACATCATAATTACTAAGAACTTTCCTTTTATCTTACTACGATGCCATATCTTCTCTTACCCCCTTTCATTCTCTTTTACACAATTTTGCGGCAATGTTCTTTCTGCTAAAAATTTGATATGTATCTTTAAAAGACGTGTTTTATTGTGGAATTTAAAAGGAAAATAGAATATGAAGACTGAATATAATTCATAGACAAAAATTTGAAAATAAAATATTTAAAAATTTTTAATTTTGAATATCATTACTAGACGTTGCAATTGCTCCCCAGTTCTAGCTCGTGGAGGCCATACCATCTGGAACCCTCACACAATATGTGAAATATGCTATGAATTGGGCCATACATCCAACAAATGCGGGCATAATTGTGGTATGAAATACAACAAAACCATTAACTCCACTTCAGCCACTACAGCTCTCATCTCTCAACAGCAATTAGGCTCTAGTACCTCATCTAACAACTGGATACTTGTCTCCAGAGCTTCTTCCATCCTCACTCATTATCCAACTCTTTTGCTTCAACCCACCCCTTACACAAGTTTTGATTCTATTCTCATTGGCAACGACTCCTTACTGATCATTCACAGCGAGCAAGGCCTTCTTCCAACTCTTGAAACTTCCCATAAGCTCATTCTCAATGACCTAATATTCATTTCTCCTCTCTCACATAATCTTCAATCTATATTCAAATAGACATAGTATACTAACTTCTTTATCTTATTTAATGCTTTTGATTTTTCTATAAAGGACCTCTCCACCAAATAAATTCTCTTCACAAGATGCAGTAAAAATATTCTGTATCTCCTGCCCTCATCATCCACGTCTACTATAGTTCTCATGACTCACGCCAGCAACACCATGCTCTGTTATGATTGCCTCGGCCACCTGCATCAAGTCGCACTCTCATCACTTACGAAGAAAGTTTAGTTATCTTTATCTACTACTTTAGTTCATTATATTTCTTGTAATGTAGTCAAGAGCCATAAACTTTTGTTTCCATTAACTTATTATTCTCAACATAAACAATTAGAAATTATACATTACAATGTTTGGGCTCCTTCCTCGTTGCCTTTTTTGTTGATTATAAATATACATTCTCTTCATTGACGACTACTCTTGCTTCTCTTGGTTATTTCTAATGCATTTCAAATATGAGGTTATGTATATTTTAACAAAATTTTGTTAATATGATTGAAAACACTTTTCAACATAAAATTAAAATACATCGCTCTAATAGAGGTGGAGAATACAACTGTATTCTCTTTCAAAACTACCTCTCTTCTTATGGTGTCATCCACCAATTTAGCTGCCCATATACTTTGGAACAATATGGAGTGATTGAATGCAACCCACGACAACCCATACCAAAACTGGCTATATTATACCCAAATAAATCTTCTCCTTAACTACTATAAACTCCATCAGCTCATTCTACACTACATCATACTAACAAGCTTCCAAACACCCAGCATGGTGATGAGTAATGTCTGAAGAATTTCTTTCTCTTCAAAAGTAAGGAACTTGGTCTCTAGTAAACTTTCCTCCCAATCAAAAAATTTTTGGCTTCCATTGGACATATAGAACAAAGCTGATCAAAATGGAACCATCGAGTGCTATAAAGTTTGTCTTGTTACTCAAGGTTTTAAACAAAAAATTGGTGTGGATTATTTTGACACTTTTAGCCCAATCAACAAAATGCCCATTATATGCCTACTTCTCACTATAACTCTTCCCAATAATTGGCATATACACCAACTTGACGTCTCAAACACATTTTTACATGGTATTCTCCATGAAGTCATCTACATGTCCCAAACTCAAGGTTTCATTAACCAACTCCATCCACACCATTTTTGCAAGCTTCTTAAATCTATTTATAGCATAAAGTATGCTCCTTACCTTCGATTCAAAACTTTCTCTAACCATCTCCAAACTCTTGGATTCTCATTCAGCAAAGCTGACCTTTTTTTTCTTCTTTACTATCTTAATGACAACAATGCTTACCTCCTCCTATACGTAGAAGACATCCTAATTAATTCCAATAATATCACCTTCATTCAAAACACCATTTCTTGTCTTAGAAGATAATTCTCTCTCAAATCCTTAGGCCCAATCTCATTCTTTCTTGGTATACAATTTGAGCACACCTCAATAATCTATTTTCTTCATAAATAAAAATATGTTGAAGATCTTCTCATCAAGTCTGGTGTTGCTAACTTCATTCCAGCTCTTACCTCTATATCAATTAAATCTTCTGTCCAACAGCAGGCATATCTGCACGATGCCAACTCCACTCTATTTTGGCAACTAACATGCTCACTCAATTACCTTACTATCACTCGTCCTGATATTGCCTTTACCACCAACGAACTTTGCCAATTTATGCTTCAACCTCTCAACAAGCATAATCAAAAACTCAAAAGATTGCTCTGCTACATCAAAAGCACAACACATCTAGGCTTACCCATCACACAAGTTAACTTAACTCTTCATTCATGCACAAATTTAGATTGAGCCTTAGATCCTGTCGACCACCGCTCTATTACTCATTATTTCTCTTTTCTGGGAACCACTCTATTGTCTTGGAATGTCAAGAATTAGCCGACCGTTGCAAAGTCCTCCACCAAAATTGAGCATCGTGCACTAGCTTACACCACCTTGGACATTGTTTTGCTATGCCATCTTCTCATGGACTTCGAAATCTTTCCAAGCTCTCCAACATAATTATTTTGTGCCAACACATGTCTTAGCTCTTGCAAACAACCCAATTTTTTACACACATAAAAATATTTTGAGATTGATTACCACTTCGTCTGGGATTTCATTCGCTCCAACAAAATTATTGTGCATCACATACAGATTCTACCGACAAACTGGATGATCTCCTTACAAAGCCACTCTCTCCTTCTAGATTTTTATCTGTTCTCTCAAAATTAACACTCCTCTTGCCGGATAGTTAATTTGTGAGGCGGTGATAAGCAGCAAATAAGCAAGCCTCCTTTTTTGCATAGCTTTTGAAGATTTAATTCTCTTCATTGACATGTAACGAACCAAATCATCTCCACCTTTTATTTCTAACCAACCTTTGCCATGAGTAGCTCTTTACAAATCACATACTTGTATACATATACTAAAAAACCTACAAGTAATATAATATTTAATTACCATGAATTTGTATAGTTTAATTTCTTCTATATGCTTTGAATGTCGATATCTATTTTCTAACATGTTTCCTGGTACCGCTAGCTTCAACCATTAGAGAGAGTTATCCTGTCTCAATCGGCTTTCATTTATGGTACTGTTCATTGAAAACTTTATTTTTGGGCTAGATTTTTATTCTCAATTGCAAATTACAATTTGTTTTGCAAATGATTTACAATTTATTACTTTCTTTTAGTCGTTGTGTTCCATTGGGAGATTCTAGAGAGAGAAGTTCTGAGATTCTAGAGAGAGAAACAAAATATTTTGAATTTCCGTTAGGCGAAAACATTTGAAGCTGCAAAATGGCTGTGGATGATCGCCGCTCTCTGCCGGAGATTGTCCCAAGTATGATCGTGGGTCATCATCTAAGGATCCGAAGATGAGGAGCATTGTTAAAAACGTCCAGTAAGGTCAGTATTCAGAATTCGATAATCTACAACAATCTTTGTCGTCGAATTCTATGTTGGTTGCAGGTAATTCAAATATCAGGGAGATTGGATATGGATTAGCAATTTTGAATTCTCAACAACAAATTCAAATGCCTTTGACGAAATGTCAAGGAACTTTGGTGATCAAGGAAAATTTAGATACTTCGCCAAAACTGATCAAACATGTGGAAGGTAATGGAAAAGCCATTGTTGATATGGTGGATACGGTGACGCCTAATAACTTGAAATCATCTGAAACTCCATCTGATATTAATGCGTCTACTTCCGGAATGAAGAATTTTGTTAACCGGTTTGTGAATTCGAATGCAATCCTGGACTTTGTCGCAGCGTGATGAATGAAAATTCACTAAAAATGATTAACAATAATATACATTATGTCATGGATAAGGAAATGGTATCGGATGTAGTTAAGATGAATGATGTTATGCCTAAATCATTAGCATCTGTTCAAGTTAATCTTTGGAGTAATAAGCCTTACATTAAATTTGATTTTAAAGATGAAGAGGTGATTTTATCAGAAGATGGTAAGGCAGTAAAACTAAATATGGAATTGGAGGAGAAAAATTCAAAAAAACTATCAAATTATTTGGTAGTTAAGGTTTTTGGAAAAGATTTACCTTCTAACATAGTGGCATGGGAATTAAGGAAGCAATGGAGATAATTTGGACAATTCCACTTCACTACATTGGGAAAAGGATGGTTTTTGTGCTCTTTTTCTTCGAAGGAGATGGTAGAAGTTGCTCATTCTGGAGGGCCTTGGTTTGTGAATGAACATATTGTAGGTATGGAAATGTGGACTCCGGAATTCAATTCTTCTTCTATTAAAGGCCTTTCTTCTCCTATTTGGATTAGAATGCCACACTTACCCTTGCAATGTTGGGATGAGAAGAATGTAGCTTGCATTGCTTCAAGAATTGGAAAACCGTTCATGCTAGATGGAAATATGTTTCATTGGGGGAGAAGAGAATTTGCTAGAGTTTGTGTGAGGATCAAACTTGATCAACCTCTTCCTTTAGGAGTTTGGGTTGATAGTATGGGTGGAAGGTTCTTTCAAAAAGTGGAATATGAAAATGTATCCAACTTTTACTTTGTAAGTGGGAAGATTGGGCATGTTGATAAGGAATGTGTTCCTATAAACAAAGTCCAAAAAAACTTGGAGGTGGCAGGAGATGGTGTTGAAGGGAAAGATGATGGAAAGATACAAGATGTTCATAAAGATCCTACATATGGGCCTTGGATCTTAGTTAACAATAAGAAGAAGAAGTTCTCAAAACAAAGGAACAAGTTGAACATTCCTTACTCCTCCAAATATGTTAGAAAAACTATTGTTCCAGTGGTGATTGTGGAAGAAATTCAAACTGCTAAGGCAGTTGGCTTAGGCAAAAAATCAATCCAAGAGCTCCCAGGAAGGCCAAGAGAAGTTGCTTCCCAACTAGAATTGAAGGAGGTGGGATTATTGTGGAAAAATATACTAAGGTGCAAATGAAACATATTAATGTTCAATTGGAACAGAATTTAGTGGTGAAGAGCAATTGTATTAGCTCTGATCTTTATAATGATGATTTTAATAACAAAAGTGGGACGGGTTGCTTGCGAACTCAGGTATATCCCAAGGGATTATCTGCATACTCAAGTACTCCCTATCATACATCGGATCTCAAAATTCAGAAAGATGTTATAGAGCAAGAGGAAGTTCTTTTAGAACAAGGGGGCATTGTCAACAATTCTTCTGTTGAAGTCATTAATCAACTGGAACTACGTAATTCTGAAGATACTGCAGTGAATTCAGGTGTTGCTGAATTATCAAATAATTTCCAAACAGCTGTTATTACAGAACACTGAAATCCTGAAGGAAATTTAGAGGCTGAATCAAACTAGAAGGTTTTTATATCTCCAGCCAACAAGTTTGAGCTGCTAAGTGGATTATGTGAAGAAGATATTGGTGTAAACTTTCATATAGAACCCTTGGATGAAGAAATAGAAGAAGGAGAAGTTATAGAGAAAATGGAGAAATGTCTGAATAAATACATAGTTGTTACTGCTCAAGGCAATGTTGTGAAAAATAATGAAATCTTGCATAAAGAAAACACTATTGTGAACATTAGAAAGGGTTCTTCTCAGAAAAATAAACTTGCTAAAGAAGTACGGTACTTGGGACCTTTAAATTTAGCATCCATACAAACAAGAATCTGTGTTAACAAGAATAAGGGTGGGGGTATCTCCCAATTCAAATCTAAACGAGTTCCATTAGCTTTTGGAATTATAGGGGGATAACAAGAAAGAGGCCTTCTTATATTTGAAGGAGTTTATAAGAGAATGGATTGTATTATGGGTAATGAATCGAATTTCATCCTTCATCCTTCTAGAGGAAATTCTGGTGGAATTATGGTGATTTGGAATTCTAATATAGCTGATTTTTCCTTGTTAAAGTCCTCGGATCAATGCATTTTGGGTGAACTGGAGATTTTCAACAAAGGCAACTGGATGGTGGCTACTAACTATGGTGGTAGAGAAGTCCAAGGTAGAAGAGATTTGTGGAGTTTTATGGATGGAATTGCTAATCAGGAAGTTTCTTTTGTAGCCGGTGGGGACTTCAATTGTATTCTTTCTCAAGATGAGAAGAAAGGTGGGAAAAGATTTTCTTTCTCAGATGGGCCAATGGAGATGAAATTCTTTATGAATAGGAATGACTTACATGATGTAGGTATTCTTGCTTCAAAATTTACTTTGTGTAATAATAAAAGTGGAAGTGCCCGGATTCTAGAAAGGCTAGATATATGCATGCTGAATTCAAAGGCATTGGAACAAATCAATCAAGCAAGAGTAAGGCATTTGAATAGAATCTCCTTTGACCATTGTCCCATCATTTTAAAACTATTTAATCAACTTCCCAATGCCAGTAGATTACGCAAATTTGAAGACGTTTGGCTATCTTATGCAGCAGCTACTTTGGTGGTCAAAATTTCTGGGCTAAACCAGTGAGAGGTGATGACATGGAAGCTCTAAACAAGAGGATGAATAGAGTCTTAAACGCCTTATTTTTTTTGAGTAAGGCTAAGCATCAAAAACTTGAAGTATTAAAGAAGAATTTGAAGATGGAAATTAAAGAATTACAGCTGGAAGAAGCTTCAGATCAAGATTTTTTTACCAGCAAAATCTTATCCTGAGAAACAAAATTTCTAAATTCAATTCTAGTTCTACAAGATTAAGTACTTTGTGGAGAAAAAGGGCAAAAGCAAAATGGATGAAAGAGGGGGATTTGAACTCTTCTTTCTTTCATGCTTATGCAAATGGAAGGAGAAATGCCAACTCTATAAGACAACTGAAGAATGAGGTTGGTGATTTGATTGAAGATCCGGCTAATATAAGAGACTATTTTTCTCAGTTATTTGGGGAGAAATGGAAGCATAGAGACTGCAAATTGACCAATTGGCCTGTTTTTGAGAACATTCTGTACCAAGGAGATTGTGAAGTCCTAGAGGCTTCATTTACTCAAGAGGAATTAGAGAAGGTGATTAAGGAGCTTGGCAACAATATTGCACCTAGAATAGACGGGATTACATATTCTTTTTTCAAAGCTTACTGGAAGATAATTGGGAGGGATGTCTGGAAAGCCATACAACTTTGCTTCATTTCAGGTAAGATGTCTGCTAATTGGAAGGAGACTTTGGTAATACTCTTACCCAAAATAAGCAACCCTCTAGCTCCCTCTAATTTTAGGCCTATAATAAGCCTTTGTATGTCTATCTACAAAATTGTGGCGAAGATCTTATTGAATAGGTTAATTAAAGTAATTCATTGCCTGGTAACTAAAGAGCAAGTGGCATTTATAAAAGGGAGGGCTTTATCTGATCACATGCTTCTAGCTCAAGAACTTTTCCATAAATTTAGATTTTCTAAGTCTAAAAGAGGAATGGTGGCAATCAAACTTGATATGGAACAAGCATACGGTAGTATGGCTTGGGACACCCTTAAGAAAATTTTGATTTACTTTGGCTTTCCTAGTAGATTTTCAAATCTAATAATGGATTGTGTAACTGATCCGATTTTCTTGGTTCAAGTGAATGGAGTTCTTTTGGAAAGAATTGTAGGGAGAAGTGGCTTTAGACAAGGGTGTCCTTTATCCCCATATTTATTCATTCTTTGTTCTTAATTACTCACTAAAGCATTTCTTTCCAATGGAAGAAATTTGGGATTAAAAGTTGCTCCTATGGCTCATAGCATCTCACACTTTCTTTATGCCGATGACATCTTAATTTTCTCAAAAAAAAAAAAAAAAAGAGAACATAAAGAAAATTAAAAAGATCACGGTGGAGTACTGCAACTGGACAGGGCATATTATTAATGTTAATAAATCTTCCATCATTTTTAGCAAAAATATGGAAAGAAGAAGGAGGAGGAGTATCTCTAAACTCATGGGGATCAAGGAAGTCAAAGAGCTCAGTTATTTGGGTAATAAAATCACATTTAGGCGGCTTATAGCTTCATATTTTTCTAATATTCTGGAAAAAGCTGTTGGGAAATTGGATATTTTGGATAAAAAATTCATTTCAATGGCTGGTAGAATTACCCTCATTAAATCTGTGATTCAAGCTATACACGTCTTCTACTCTACATTATCATTGTTGCTGTTATCTGTTCTCAAGAAGCTAGACAAATTATGTAGAGAGTTTTTATGGAATAAAAACAATGGAGATAATGGGTTGCACTATGTGGCTTGGAAAGAAGTGTGTAAATCAGAGAATCAAGGAGGCCTCAGCATCCAGTCTGCAGTAGAATCAGTAGAACCACTTAGAGAAAAATTGGTTTGGAAGTTCTTAAACGAGCCAAATTCATTGCTTAGTAGAACTTTGTCAGCAAAATATGGAAAAAGTGGTTGTGATGAGGAAAGAAGGCAGAACTCTTCTTCAACTTGGAAATTGATCCTTAGTGGTGCTAAATCCTTAAAACAAATAGTGAGATGGAACATTAAAGATGGGGTTTCCATAAATATCATGAAGGACATTTGGATACTTGATAGAAGATTGGAAAGTTGGCTTACTTTTATTTCATTTGAAATTGATAACCTTACTAATCTCTCTAGCTTCATTTCGGAAGGAGCTTGGATTACAGAAGAACTACATAATTACTTCGGGGATGAACTAGTGAAGCATATTTGCAATTTGAAGATTGAAGTGGAGAATCTTGAAGACAAATTGGAATTACTGAAGGTACATTCCGGTAAAACTATTTTAGCTTTGGTAAAAACTGCTAGTTTTGACAAGGTTGAGGTAGACAATTCGTTTTTAAATGATTGGAGCTGCATCAAAAAGCTTAAATTAAATCCTCGTGTTTCCCATTTTTGGTGGAGACTTTTAAAGAAAGCTTTACCTACTACGGATTTCTTGTTACAAAGAAGGTTGATTGAGTGTAACCTTTGTCGAAGAGTTTGTATTTTGATTGAAGATGGAGAGCATGTGGCAGTTAATTGCCTAAAATTAGAAATGCTTATCAAAAAGGCCAACTGTTGGGGTTTTAATTTACCTATCCTCAATAATTTAAATGATGTTATTTCTTATTTGAAAAAACAAGGAGAGGATAATCTTTTTTTAGCAAATCTCTATTGTTCCTTAGTTTTCAACTCTTGGAAGAGTAGAAATTTTGTTAATCCATGAAGGCAAAGAGATGGGAGACGGTATTATTGTGACAAATGCCATTACCTATGCATCTAGTTCATCTTCAAATTTTCATTCGAACCACTGGTGTGCTAACCAGCATGAGCCGATTTCTTCTTCTTGGCTTCCCCCTCCACCAGGATGGATTAAAGTAAACATAGATGCTTCTCTTCAAAGCTCTAATGAAGCTGGGATTGGTGGAATCTTTAGAGACCACAAAGGTAGAATGCTTTTATCTTTTGGTTTTTCACTAATGCATTGGGATATTGGAGCATTAGAATGGATGGCAGTTCGTTCATTAAGTAAAGTCATTGAAGAATGGATGTTCAATGCTAAAGGCATAATAGTGGAAGAAGACAGTGCTAATGTTATTTCTCATTTTCAAAACTTGATGAAGTTGGACAAACGGCTAGTGGATAAAGCTTCTAAAGAGACTTGGACTTTCTTAAAGAGTTTGAGGTAATCCTTTTTCATTTTGTTAATAGAAAATGTAATAAGTTAGCTCATTGGTGTGCTAATCATGCTTTAAAGGGTAATTTCCTTTGGGATGTTCTAGAAGTCAATAAGGTACCTCCTACCTTTTATTCTTCGTTGAAGGAGGAAAGTGATAGGGTTTATATCACTTAGACTTTTGTTCTTCCATTTATTTCTTTTTAATGCATTGAGCAGTCCTTCAAAAAAAATGATTTAATATGTCTTTTAAAGTAATTATTATCCTTCCACTATAGGTGCGGGAGACGATTTGCTCGTCATTTGGTTTAGTTGATTGGATGATTTTATATTATATGATTGAAGTTATTAGATTTCTTACAACTATGGATAAATAGCTTAAAAAACGATAAAATATGCGCTTGTCATTATCAAGAATTAACTGAAACGTTTTTAAATTTAAAATTTTCAAAATATGCCCAAATATATATATATATATATATATATATATATATATATATATATATATATATATATATATATATATATATATATATATATATATATATATTAATTGACGCAAATTATGAGAAGTTTGTCAGGTTTTCATCAACTCAATGAAGGGGCACCTAACAAGGAATTGGCAATTGTCAAGCAGATACTTTTCCTTCTTTTAATTTATCATTAAAATACTGACAAAAAAGTATTGTTTGGATGGGTCTGCTAATTTGTTAAGGCACAAAACAGAGGTAAAAACAAAAAAGGTTATTGAACATGTCTCAGCTTGTACTACTAGAAAGCCATATGCATATGAGAATTTCCGCCTATGCAATAAAATAACTAAAAGAATTATAGATACTTTTTCAGTATTGACTGCATTGTTATAATATTAAATGTAAAAAAAAATTGCATTGTTATAATAAATTTGAAATAAAAAGCCAAATTACATTATAATTACTAAGAACTTTCCTTTTATCTTACTACGATGCCATCTCTTCTCTGATCCCTTTTAATTTTCTTTTGCACAATTTTGCAGCAATGTTCTTTATGCTAAAAAATTTGATCTGTTTCTTTCAAAGACGTGTTTTATTGTGGAATTTAAAAGGAAAATAGAATATTAAGACCGAATATAATTTATAGACAAAAATTTGAAAAAAAATTATTTAAAATTTTTCAATTTTGAATATCATTATTATTAAATTTGTATTCATTGAATAAATATCTCTATCAAAGATAAAGCTATATGATGCTAACTTTCATATAAAATAAGAAATGATGGCCTCTAGTTGACTTGAATCTTGTACAGGAAATTTTTATATGATTTCAATGTGGCAGATTAAGATCATATTTCTAATGATATAATCTACAGATGATATTTAAAATTGTAGAATATTATATAAAATTGTTGTTTTCATTTTAATTAATTTTTAATGAGAACAAAACCAAGCATCCAATTGGCTAAAAACAGTAGCTTTGTGATGGAATATAAAATTAAAGAACAAATTATATGTATGCGCTGTTAAATGCACCGAAAACCATCAAACAATCCGCTTAGAGCCATGCTACCTTATGCTGTCATCTATTCTGGTTTTGAAAAAGAAAAAATCTCCTTATTTTAAACTTTCATCTTGCGAGGATATATAATCAAACAGAAGAAAATAGTTGAACAACTTACGCAATACCCTCAGCTGAGCCAAGGGCGATTCGCATGCGCATCTGCCAGTTGAGCAGCACCTCGCCGGCATTGTGACCATGCAGATGGCTTAGAAGGCTGCGGTTGGGCATATAATCATAGATAATGAGCCGTTCGTCGCCGCCGGCGAAGTAGCCCCTCAGCCCCAAAAGATTCTTGTGCCTCACCCTTCCCAACACCTCCACCTCCACCACGAACTCCATCTCCGCCATCGCTGTCATCGTCTTAAGCCGTTTTACGGCGATCTGCTTCAACCATTTGTTCAATTAATTAAGTTTTGACGGTATACGGCCTTTAAATGCTAGAAAATACGTTCAGTGATAATTTTAAAATTTTAAACATATCTGACAAATACTTAAATCATTACAAGAATTAATAAAACTCGATATTCTTATAAATGTTTATATTTTATATAATAATTAATATTGTGAATTTATGTTTGAAAATTATAATAAATGTATAAGAAAGAGTAATCATCAATTAATCTCTTTCCAGAATGAAAACAAGATCATGTATATATACAAAAAATGCATATTGAACACATGCAATAAGACATTTTATAAGATCACTAGATCTGATCACCTCAGAACCTGCGGCGGTACGGCCCCAATATACCGTCCCGAAGCCGCCCTCGCCTAGCATGTAGTCATCATGGAAGTTGTTTGTGGCGTGGAGGATCTCCTTGAGGCTGAAAATCTCCCATGGGTACTCATTGACGCCGCTAGATGCGACCAAGCTGCTGTAATTTATTGAAATAATGGTTTACTTTTTAAAAATTAATGCGTCGCTGATAAAAATTTTTCAATTTTGAAAGTTGAATATATGTACTTACTTGTTGGCAGCCTCGTTTTTGCTGATGGACAAGCAACAGAAATTGCAAAGCTTCATGATTGCGGTATTCTAGATTGAAAGTGGAGAAAAAGGTTTTGTGGAGTGGAATAAATGTTGGAGGAGGGAGAGAGTTGAAGGAATGGAGTTTTGAGGCAACATAAATTGGCAAATTCTTTGCCGACGCGGCAACTAATTTTTGGCTATAGAGACAGTTGAGTCCTTCCGCCATATCAACGTTGATGAAATATTCTGCCAATATATATATATATATATATATATATATATATATATATATATATATATATATATATATATATATATATATATATATATATATATATATATATATATATATATATATTGACCCCTACTCAAGTAGTCTAAAGAAAAAAAAAAAAAAAAAAAAACATACATATCTGCTTAAATCCAAAGCCATCCCGAATCCTTGCTCAAATTTGCGTCCCATACCCTGCGATTCGGCGTCGTTTCAGAGCTGACCATACAAAAATCGAACGGAATCGCTTTCTTCGGCATTGTTAAAATGAAGAGGGAGCGATGCCACTCATTTCTGCTTCTCCCGAATCATCCTCACACACAAGAGCTTCCAAACCCTCTTCAAGTTGTATCTTCTTCTTCTTCGTTCTCGTCAGACTCTCACAAATCTCCGCCAATTCCACGCTCGAACTCCAAAAAGACATCTCAAGCTTCCTCTCCTTGCTGACCTCGACCCACGATCTTTATGCATCTGAATCGGATGACCAGACTCCTCTTCATCTTCCCAAATCTTGCATTCCTCCTTCAACCCACGAACGAACCTCAAATCGAACTCTCCTCCCTAAACGAAGCCTCTGAGGTCCACCTTGTTGCCGAACTTTTCTTGCAGTAAAACCAACAATCAACGCCAAGGTGTTCCCTGCCTTAGATCCTTCGACTGGAAGCCCCCATAGCAAGTGTCGACGCATCATCTTGTTCACATGACTCCAACGCCTCGACAAGCGCCATCAGAACTCGTCCATATACCGATACCTCTAGCAGCCTTTTTAAACCGAGCTGGCACGATTGCAAGCCCCTTACCTGGCAGAACCGTGTCACGACTCCTCTGCTTTAAGCCGACCAATGCCTCACAAGCCCTCTACCTAAATCCCTATGCGTTAATCATTTGTTAAGGTCACTCACTTCATTTCTATTACCTAAATTTCAAGCCCAACAAAAAGCCTAATAAATCCACTTAACCCAAGTCCAACTCCAATTGCGCACAACCCAAATAGATCATTTCAAACCTCTATTCAAAACAACCAACTCATTCTCAGCAATAGAGGATAACTGCAACTCCCTCTATTGTTAATGACATTATTATTTTATTGATGTTAATATTATTATCATTAGTTATATGTTAAACCATCAATAATTAGAGTTATAACCATAATTATATTATCATTATAACTATATGTATATTATGGTTATAATTATGATTACAAAAATATTATGATGATAATAGTTTTTTTTAAAAAGAATGGGTGTAAAAAAAAAGAAAAAAGAAACAAAAGAAAAGAAAAAAAAGAGAGAAAAAAAAGAAAAAAAAGAGGGGAGATGAGGATCTTTTTTTTTTCTTTTCCCATATTCTGGTTCTCGTCATTTGCAGCAAACTAGCAAATCCCATATACGCCCTCTCATAGCACAGTGGGAGGAAACCCTGTGTGGCGTCTACAACGAGGCAGGAAGTCACCTAAAATCACATTTTCTACATTTGCAACGGACCAAAAAACCATGTATACACGCTCCCATAGCATAGTGGGAGGAAACCCGGTTTGACGCCTATGTCGAGGCGGGTAATCATGTAAAATCCCATTTTGAAGTTTACGATAGACCGGAGAACCATGTATATGTGCTCTCATAGCACGGTAGGAAGGAGCCTAGTGCGACGCATAAGGCGAGGTGGGTAATCCCTATACAGGCTCTCGTAGCGTGGTGGGAAAAGAAACTTGTGTTCTTTATGCAGGTACTTTTCAAGACCACATACACGCTCTCGTAGCAAGGTGGGAATTGAAGATATACCGCCTGGTGCCCCCCGGCATATACTATACACTCTATAGTAGCGTGATTGGATAGGCCAAGCTCCTGTAGTTTTCTTGATCCCCGTCATGTGGCAATTAAATCAAGCAATGACATGGATTATAGCCATATTTTTTCGAGAAAATCTTATTATATCCAGGCTTGTCAAATGAGACTCTTTAAATTGACACCAAATTTTGATCTCTGTGAGGAGTCCCCGATTGCTCATATTTTGGTTTCTTTCCCTAATATGAGGCTTCATTTCTTTAATTTGAAAATTCCCTTTGGTCTTATTTCTATTCTTAGTAGGCCATTGCAAACAGACCAGGTGATGGCCTTGATTTCTTGACCGTCAGTGGCTCATGTTTTAGTTGAGTTAGATATTTCAAAAAAGCATCCTACTCAGATATTGTTAGGATCTGAATTGAAAGGGTAATTTCAAATAGTCGAATTTGAAAACTTTCCTATCTTTTGCTCACATTGTAAGATGAACATGTATGGTTTGAGTGAGTGTTTTAAATTGCATCTGAAACATAAGAAGGAGAAATAAATTGCAAGGCATTCCAAGGTGAAAGAGAGTATTTTGAATGACCATGTTAATGTCGAATTGAACCATAATATTGCAGAGGCTTGTGGTGAGATAGCTCAGGGTAATGATGTCCTTATTCTACAACCATCTATAATTTAGACCGATCCAACCTCTTCTAATGGGGGTGAATTTCTCAGTGATCAAAGGTTGGATCCAAAACCAATTACTATATTGTGTTCTGATCTCTACGGAGGGGAGAAATAAATGTTACCAAGCAATTCTAATAGCATTACTATGCTTTCTTCTTCATCTAATCCTTGTGTTTCAACACAAACTTTGTCTGATATGGTTATTATGTTGAAACTAACTATTCTAATCAGCTTCAATCTCATATTATGAATGAGTAGGTTAATGAGCTGATTCCTGAAAGAGCTGAGCCTATAAAGCCAGAGCTTGATTTGCTCTAATTGGAGAGGTTGGCTATTGTCAAAATCGAGATAGTGAGGGAAATTAGTGGAGTTGTTGTGAATAATTAAACCACTATGGAAGATGGTTTTTTTTTTTAATGGAAGGTGAGTTGCCTCTTTCTAGGGAGCATTCAGGTATCAAAAATGAATGTAAGCTTCCTTTAACTTATAATTGTCTTTATGATGCTTTTACTAACATAGAGGTGGATATGTTGGCTAAATGTTTTGCTAGAGATGATAATGATATGAGCTATACTAAGGGTCGTGGTAAGAGAGGTAGAAAACCAAGAAATGTCATTTTATAATCTCCTAGAAACACACATTCGCATACTTCTCATTAATCATTGTTTATGTTTAACACTATTATTTGGAATGTTAGGAGTATTGGATGCCCTTCTTTTAAGGTTAGAGCTAAAAATTTAAGCCGCATTCATAATGTGTTTATTATTATCTTGCTTGAGCCTCTTATTTTAGTTGATAAGTTACTTGGTACTGCTAAATTTTTGGGTTTTAAACTTGCAAAGTTGAATGTGGCCAATAAAATGTGGATTTTTTAGAAAGATTTTGTTAAAATAGAATTCATCAGTGATTTTACTAAAATCTTTCATTATAATATTAAAAGTTCTAGTTTCTAATGTTGAGTTTTGTTTGTTTATGCTGCATCCTCTTGTTATATTAGAAAGATTTTATGGGATCAATCATCCATTTTCATAGCAATTTGCAATCTTCCTTGGCATGTTGGTGGAGATTTTAATACTATAACTAACCCATCTGAGCGCATAGGGGGTTCTCTCCTATCTACAGTAGATGGAGGTTTCAATGGTATGATTATGGATCTCAACCTTAATAATATTGGGTTTTTTTGGCAATAATTTCACTTGACATCATGGGCATTTATGGCAAAGGTTAGATAGGGTATTATTTAATGATGTTTGGCTTAATTATTTTGAGTTTACTAATGTTGAGCATCTAATCCGTTTCCTCTCTGATAATTTTCCTCTTCTTATTAAAAATAAAAAAAGAGCTAAGGGCTATCCATCTCAATTTAGATTTAAAAACATATGGTTGCTTCATGATTCTTTTTTGGATGTGGTTAAGAATAATTGACATGCCCCTGTATTTCCTGATAATTCTATCTTTGGTATGAATAGACTTTGGCTTAAGTCGAAAAGTCTTGAGCAAGTTTTGAAATTCTTGGAACCATAATATTTTTATAAATCTTTTTTTCTAACATTTTAATTGTGGAAAAAAAGGTTAATTCTCAAGAGAGCGTATGTTAGTCAGTTCCTTCTATTTCCAACTTATATTTTTTGAAAGATGATAAGGATGAGCTTCATAAATTACAAGCTCAGGAAGAAATTTTTTGAAGCAAGAATTGGTTGTAAAATATTTGGTTGAAGGTGATAACATTACTAAATACTTTCATGCATCGGTTAAAAAGAAATTAGCTTTTAACTCCATTCATAAAATTAATCGTGTTGATGGCTCTGTTTCTGAGATTGATGCTAAAATTTCTAATTTGGTTATTCATTAATTTCAAAATCATCTGAATAAAACCTTTAATCCTTCTATTATTGACAATCAGTCTATCATTCCTAATCTTACTTCTCCTGAAGATAATATTAGCTTGTATAAATCTCCTTCTCTTAAGGAGGTTAAGGATACTAATTTTGGTATGAATGGTGACTCTATGGCTGGTCCACATGGATTCACGACAAAGTTTTTCCAAAAAACTTGGCCTATTATTCATAATGATATTTTCTCTGCTGTCACTGATTTCTTTAATCGGCAATCCTATTCCTAAGTTTTTTAGTTCTACTTTAATTGTGCTTATTTCGAAGAACAATTTCATGAGTTCTTGGAAAGACTTTAGACCTATTAGTTTATGTACTATCTTTTATAAACTTCTTTCTAAAATTTTGATGAATCGATTAACTTTTTTTTTCTTAAGCTTATTTCCCCTTTTCAAATGGGCTTTGTTAAAGGGCATGCTATTGCAGATAATATACTTTTGGCGCAAGAGTTTTGTTAAGACTTGAATGTCAAGATTAGATGTGATAATATTCTTATGAAACTATATATTGCTAAAGCTTATGATAATAATAATTGGAATTTTATTTATAATATATTGAATTTATTTGGTTTTGATTTAAATTTCATCAACCTTATTAAGAATTTCATTGAGAGCCCTTAATTTTATATCATTGTGAATAGTAAGAGCCATGTTTTTTTTAAGGTTTCTTATGGTCTGAGATAAGGGGATCCTATTTCCCCAGCTCTCTTTATTATTGCTATTGATTACATGTCTAGAGGTCTTGATCTGATCTTTTTGATAAGTATCCTAGCCTCTACTTCAAAACATTATACGACATTAAAATTTAACATTTATGTTTTGCTGATGATTTCATAATTTTTACGAATTCTTTGATGAATAGGATTTATGAACTTTTTGTGTTTCTTTAACCATTTTGAATTGATTAGTAGTTTGGCTCTTAATAAGCATAAGTTTTATTTTATTGTTACTAAGATTGTTCCTTCTGATCATGTTGTGGCTATCAAAAACTTAATTAGTTTTAGCCATGGTCTTTTGCCTTTAAAGTATCTGGGTGTGCCTCTCTATAAGGGTAGAAATAAGTCCTTTCTTTTTGATGATTTAATTATTGTGGTGTAGAATAGATTTTCTACCTGAGATTTTAATTTCTTAAGTTTTGGTGGACTCCTTATTCTTATCTAGAGTATTCTTCATCCTATACCTGTTTATAATTTTTAAACTCTTCTTCCTACTAAGACTGTGTGTTATAGGATTGATAGAATTTTCAATAAATTTTTTTGGAAAGGTACGGGTAGCAGTTCAAAAATTCACAAGTTTTCCTGGGATAAATGTTGTGGAACTTTGAATGAAGGAGCATTAAGGTGTAAGTCTATGTATGATTTGGTCTATGCTTTTTCTTTCAAGTTATGGTAGAATCTTCATGCCAATATGAGTCTTTGGGATAATTTTATGGTGGACAAGTATTGTGGGGGGAACCATGTGTAGCTTCAGCAAAGGCAATACTAAAGTGTGGCAGCATCTTTGCTCTTTTAAATGGCTTGTTGTGCCATCTATTGTGTAGGTCTGGGTAATGGTAATATTTTCTTTTGGCACGATTGGTGGTTGGGTGGCCATTCGATTGACTCTTTAACTAATACTATTTCCAATGCTACTATGAAGGTGAATTATTTTTTCTCTAATAATGGTTGGGATTTGGAGAAACTTTCTAGTGTTCTCCCCAATTTCATTATACATCATAATTTAAATATCCCTCTGAACATTAATTCGAATGATGTCTTGAATTATGCTTTTACTAAAGATGGTTGTTTTAGATTAAAAGATGTCAGGCATTAATTTAGAGCTAAGCATGAAACTTCCAAGCTTTTTCATATGATATGGCACAAAAGCATTCCTTCAACGGTCTCTATTTTTATTTGGAGAATTTTACATAAGCTTATTCCTATGGATGAGAATTTGATGAAAAGAGGTTTTATCGTCCTTTCTAAATGCCATTTCTCTCATAGTTCATGTTTTCATTTTGGGCCCTTTAGTTGTTAAAGTGTGGACTTATTTTGAGGACGTCTTTCATTTCAACTATTTTATTGCTATGGGTTCTATTAATTCTATGTGTAACTGTTGGTTTGTAAATTTCAAAGGCCATGTTAGAAATGTGATTCCATCTCTTATCCTTTGGTTCTTATGGTTGGAGAGAAATAAATCACTTTTCAATCGGGTGGTTATGAACTATCAGATAATTATCCATAATATTAAGGATAAAGTTGTGGCTCTTTACTCTGCTAATTTCCTTTCTACCAAGAATTCTAAAAATTATTTTTTTTACTTCGGCTGACTTTTGTATTAACTTAGAGGTGGATATTTTTTATAAGGTTCCTAGGTATACTTCTTGAATGAAGCCTCGTCCCAACTTTATTAAGTTGAATATTGCTAGTGCGAGAATGGATTCTATTGTTGGTTGTGGTGATGTTATTAGAGATCATAATGGTAATTATATTTTGGGTTTTGTTTGTCCTTCTACTAATGATGATAATAATTTTGCTATTACCTATATGGTGCTTCATGGTTTAAGACCTTATTCCAATCTTAATTACATGAATATTGTGGTGGAGGTTGGTTCTTACTTTGGTTATCATTCTATTAATTCTATGGGGTTATGGTTTGAATGTTATGAATAAGCTTTCAATTTATAATCTACCTTTTCTGGTTAAAGGCCTCTTAAGATTGGATCAAATTGGTTTATCTTATATTATGTCTTATTGTTTGTGAAGTTGCTTTTTTCTAGTGGCTATGGGGTTCCTTCTGGCATTTTCACTCTGCTTTACTTTTTCGGGATGACTTGGCTGCTTATCGTTTGTTGGTTGCTATTTTTTGGTGCTTGGGGAACCTTCTTTGTTGTTTCCTGAGCATTTCTTATTTCTTTTCTATTTTGGTATTTATTCTTTTGTCAGTCATAGTGCCTTGCTCTCTACTGGGTTCCCGTATGGTATGGATGGTGGTTATATATTAGAGAAGAAAAATCACTCTCTAATATAAGGAGGAACAATCTACAAAATAGAATCAAAATCATATGATAAATGCAACAATAAGATTATGAGAAAACTTGAAAGTAATATAAAAACTTTTGAACATTATAAACATAAGATATATTACTGTAGCAAGATAAAAAAGATCTCAATCGCAAAGTCTAATTATTAATTTGTGATAGACTTTTGTTTAGAAAAGAAAATTATACCACTAAAGGAGGTTAGAGGAATAGAAACAATCAACAATATTTCTCTCTTTAACGGATTTAGAGATATAAAACATTGACCACAAAAATTTAAAAAACAAAAACATGGCATAAAATATCATTTTCATTAGTGATCACAAAAAAAACTAAAATAACAAAAATAAAAAAAATAAAAACAAAATAAAAGCTAGTAAAAAGTAAAACAAATAATGTGAAAAAATAATAAAATAAAAGATTCAGAATTCAGTAAACATTAAGTTCATGCATTTATGTCAATCACACCCAATCTGGTCCTTAAGATGTTGAAAGTGTCAAAAGCTAGTGGTTTAGTAAAGATGTCAGCCAAATGATTCTCAGTTGTGATATGGTGTAACTCAATGTCTCATTTGGTCACATGATCTCTAATAAAGTGATGCCTTATGTCAATGTGTTTGGTCCTTGAGTATTGGATAGGATTCTTAGAGATGCAGATGGCACTAGTATTGTCATAAAGGATTGAAATTGTGCCTATAGATAATCCTAAATCCAGAATTTGTTACTTCAACCAAAGGACTTGGGCAACACAAATTCCTAAGGTAATGTACTCAGCTTCAGCAGTAGAAAGTGCAATAGAGTTTTATTTTTTACTGACCAAGAGACTAATAATTATCCTATGAATTGGTAAGTTCCAAAAGTGCTCTATCTATCCATCATACATTCTGTAAAATTAGAATCATAATATCCAATAATCTCAAAAAGAAGTGTTGTGTCTAGGATACTAAATTCCTAAGTTTTGGGTCCCAAAAAGATATCTAAGAATTTTCTTAACTATAGTCAGGTGGGATCCTTTAAGATCGGCTTGAAATTTAGCACAGAGACATATACTAAATAATATATCAGGTCGGGTAGCAGTCAGGAAAAGTGAAGATCCAATCATCCCTCTATACTTCTTTTGATCAATAAATTTTCCATTTGGGACCTTATCCATATGATTATTAGAAATCATGGGAGTATTTATTGGCTTGGCTTTATCCATTTTATATTTCTTTAAGATGTCTTTAAAGTAATTTGATTGATTTATAAAGGTCCCATCAATCAATTGCCTTTTGCTAAACCCTAAAAAGTAGAACAACTCTCCCATCATACTCATCTCAAACTCCTTACTCATTATTTTAGAAAAATCATCACATAGTTTTTTATCAAAAGATCCAAAAAGTATATCATCAACATAGATTTGAACAATGAGTAACTCATCTCCTACTTTCCTAAGAAAAAGGGTGGTGTCTACACTTCCCTTAACAAAATACCTTCTTTGTAAAAATGTACTAAGCCTCTCATACCAAGCTCTTGGTGCTTGTTTTAATCCATATAAAACCTTTTTTAATTTAAAAACATGATTTAGAAATTGGGAACTCTCAAAATCTGGGGGTTGCTCTATAATCACATATTTTTTTATTACCCTATTTAAAAAGGCATTCTTCATGTCAATTTGGTAAAGCTTAAATTCCTTATGAAAGGCAAAGGCTAGTAGCACTCTAATGGCTTCCAATCTAACTATAGGGGCAAAGGTCTCCTCAAAATCAATCCCTTATATTTGGTTTTACCCCTTTAGCTACCAATCTCACCTTATTCCTAACCACCACACTATCATTTATCTTATTCTTAAAGACCCATTTGGTTCCAACTACACTTTGTCCCCTGGTTTTTCTACAAACTTCCAAACATCATTCCTAACAAATTGTTTTAATTCCTCTTGCATGGCTAAGATCCAAAACTTATCAGGTAAGGCTTGATTAATATTGGTGGTTTAATTATTGAGATAAAGGTAGAGTGGTTTACTTCGTCCATAAGTCCATGCCTAGTTCTAACACCTTTAGAAGGGTCTCATACGATTAGTTATTTAGGATAGCTCAAAGAATATCTGCAATCCCTTGGCAAGGTTTATGAAGGTTATACCCTTTCCTCCAGATTTGCATTTTCTACTCCTTGGATAATCTCACCCACTCCTTCGATGTTTTGGGATTCTACCCCTTATCCAAATTTTCAGCACCTTTGGAAATCTCTCAAATGCCATCTTCATCCTCAACGCTAGACTCCTTGGAATAAGATTAATCAAACATTACATGAGTAGTCTCTTCCACTACCAATATCCTCTTATTAAACACCCTAAAGGATTTTCCCATTTTTGAATATCCTAAGAACACTCGATCAGGTTTTGGTTCAAATTTTCCTAATTGTGACTTCCTATTATTAAGAATGAAAACCTTATAGCTAAAGAATAAAGGCGGGAAAGGTTGGGTGTCCTACCCTTAAGGATCTCATAGGGTGTCTTATCAAGTTTGGCTCTAACATTCACCCTATTCAACACATAACAAGCTGTATTTACCGTTTCAGCCAAAAAGTATTTTGGAAGTTAATACTTAGCAAGCATGTCTCTAGTGGCCTCAACTAAGGTCCTGATCTTCCTTTCAACTACCCCGTTCTACCGAGGGGTCCTAGGAGCTGAAAAGTTGTAACTAATCCACTTATCCTCACAAAAGTCTCCAAATGTCTCATTTTCCAAATCTCCCCCACCATGGTCACTATGGATGGTCAATATCTCATAACCTAACTTTTTCTGAATCCAAGTGGAGAAGGATTTAAACTCATCAAAAGACACTCTTATGAGACAAAAATTTAATCCAAGTGATCCTCGAGTAATCATCAACAATAACAAATCCATAGACTTCCTCCTAAAGCTAACAATGTTAATGGGTCCAAACAAATCCATGTGAATGACTTCTAAAGGTGTAGTGGTGCTAATTTCCTTAATGGAATGGAAAGAGGAACAGATTTACTTCATTAGTTGGCAGGAATCACATAGGTGGTCTTTGGAAAATGTAAGCTTGAGGACACTTATAATTAGGTCTTTTTGGGTCACTCTCCTAAGGGTTTTCATACTGGTATGGCATAACCTCATGTACCACAACAAAGAATCATCAGTAATAGATTTTAAACCAAATGAAGCAGCACATTTAATATTATTTAAATTAAGTATGTAAATATTATTGATTTGCTTTCCTTATAAAAAGTGTTGTTATTCAAGCTAATAATGCATATATTTGCTAAAACTTTTATGATGAAGCCCATATCACATAGCTGACTGATGCTTAGAAAGTTGTGCTTTAGTCCATCTATAAGCAAAATATTTTCAATCAAAAGGTTCTTGGAGTTTCTGATTATACCTATGCCCTCTACTTTTAATGTGGTGTTATATCCAAAAGTAACCTTGGCTCCAGCTTTAGCTTCCAGTTAAATGAATTGGTTGGCATCTATAGTCATGGGTCATGAGCTTCTGATGTCCAGGTATGACATGGTCTTATGAGGCCTTTTGTGAGAGAAAGAGTGCAAAATTATCAACTGTTAGATTTAGGAACCCAAACAAGTTTGGGTCCCTTCTTAGAAAAAAAATGCAATGTATGTGTATTATATTATGGATAAAGTAGTTTGGGTCTCCACACCCAATGTTTACTACGGTGAATAGTTCAAGTATGTAAAATATGCCCTAGCATACCACGAGAAAAATATCTAACGCCAGGAAAAGGATTTACTAATTTGTTTGTGTTATAAGGCCTCTTCTTAGGTTTTGGCTTTAGATAGAGTGTGGGTGTAGTCCCCTTTTCCTCAAGTGTATTTAATTTAGCTTTAAACCTCAAGTTAGCATTTTTTAAAACAAAATTATCAACTCTTAAATAGTGCTTCCTATGTTCATATTCATTAAAATATATCTTAAAATGAAATTTAAGTGAGGTGTTGGATGCTTTCAATGTATCTTGGTCAACAACCAATTCAGAATACTTTTTATTCAAATAATTTAAGCTCATTAAGTAAAGGAATGTGATTGCTATCAATTTTGAAGTGATATTTTAATAAAACTTCATGCACTTTTTGCCAATTCAAAAACTCCAATTTCAAACTAGTATACAATTTCTTATGTTTCCTATATGATGCATGAATTTTCTCACAAACTTCAAGTAATTGTTTATAACTTAGTTCACATACCTCTTCTTAGTCAGACTGACCAAGATAATCACTGGCTATCAAGCACAAGTTTGTTGTCTCCTCCACAGCTTTAGTCTCAAAGGAGTTAGATGTAGAATCCGAACTGAATACCTTTTGGAACTACTTCTTATCCTTCATGAACTTGGGTTTCTCCTCACCCTTCCCCTTGCTTGAGTGATCCTTAAATTTAAGACAATCAACTTTGACATGTCGAGGCTTCTTGCATTCATAACAAATAACATTATAATAACTTTTAAAATTTTTACTATCCTTACTTTTTTCCACTTTTGATGGTGCTTGTGATTCTTCCTAAGAAATCTTTTTAATAGCCTAGTGATGAAGGCAACATCATTGCTTTTATACCCAAAAGAATTTGTATCCATATCGTTAACTTTCAGCGCCATAGTTTTGCCATTCTTATTCTCACCTGCATAAAGTTGTCTTTGGTTTACCCCTTGCTCGTTAATAATGAGTGACCCAAGTAAGTTATCCACATAATAAATATTTAAATCCTTAGATTCAGTAATTATAGTAATTTTAGTATCAAAAGAAAAAGTCAAGCATCTCAAGATTTTATTTACTCTTTTATAATTAGTTAGCTCTCTTCCTAAGGCAAGCAATGAGGCGATAATTTGAGTAAACCTAGTATACATATTAAAAATCGATTTATTTGGTTTCATACAAAAAAGTTTGTAGTCATACAATAAAATATTCAACCTAGATTGTTTAAGTTCATTTGTTCCTTCATAAGTAATACACAATCTATCCCAAATTTCTTTACCAGAAGAATAAGCTGAAACATGCATATAATCTTCCGACTTCAAAGTACAAAAAAATAGTTTAAATATTTTGCATTTAGTTGCGCTAAATCCCTATCATCAAAAGTATATTCATTAAAAGGGAGTTCTATTTTAATACTATTAATTTCACAAGATGGAGGTGAATAACCATCCTTAACAAGCATCTATATGCGATAGTCAATCGATTATAAAAAAGTAGAAATACGAGTTTTCCAAAAATTGAAAGAAATATTGTCAAACAAAGGTGGTCGGGTAATAGAATACCAATTCGTATTATTACGATTACCAAAATTAACCATTAATTGAAATTCAAAAGTTTTCAAAAGCTTATTTTTATGAATCCTGCTCTAATACCACTTGAAAGTTCGTCAGTGATGACAGACCCTTATAAACTAGTCCCGAGGGTAACTAAGAGGGGGAGTGAATTAGTATTTAAAAATTTCTTTAAACAAAAACACAATCACAACCAAACCAAGATTCACCATAAGAGAAATAAAGTGCAAAAATTAAATACGAAAGTAATAATAAGAAAGTACACACCATATTTTATAGTGGTTTGGTTAACTTGACCTACGTCCACTCCCCAGAGGCACCCTCTGAGTCTTTCACTAAACTTAGTGTATCTCCTTTTTCCCCCACAGCATGCGGAGAAGCCCGTACAAAAAGTCCTTTTTGCCGACTCTAGTGAGGCAGAGAATCCAACTACATTTTCTCCTCCAGAAGTAGGCAGAGAACCCAACTCTTTTTGCTTCCTCCAGAAGCAGGGGAGAATCTAACTCCTTTTGCTTCCTCCAGAAGTAGGTAGAGAACCTTGATCAGTTGTTGAAGTAGACCTCACTAGAACCCCCAAGGAACTAGGGATGATGACCGAAGAAGATGGTGCGAAACCTTTCTTGGAGCAACCTTTATAAATTCCCTTACAAACTCCCCCTCACAAGATCCTCTCTCTCTCTCCCTTGCTCACCCTCTCCTCTTAGCTCTCTCAAGTCAGAATAATAGCAAAAGATACTCTCTTAGGTGGAATAGGAGGACTTATAAAGAAGAGCATTGGATTAGCTCTTAATTGCAACAAACCGACATTATCATCCAGGACGATATACCTATCATCTCGTATGATCAGTTCAAATTTAACTTAATCAGCCAGGATGATTTGGGAGATTCTAAATGATTAGAAGGTTAATTTATTCAACTCATCTAGGATGATAGTATGGCATATTGTATGATTAGTCCAGTCGTCTATCATCCAGACCATTGCCCTGGATGGATGTCTGGATGATGGAAAAATAACTAGATTTTCTAGGAGGATATCACTATCATCCTAGATGATTAGTTTAATTTAGTACATATCGTCCAGAGTATCATCCTGAATGGAACCAGACAATTTTGTTTTGTCCAGGAAGAACTAAGGTTAGTGAACTGATCATCCTGGATGATCCTATAATTGTTCAAGATGGTATGATCGAGCAATCAAACCTCAATTTCTTTCCTTAATTACTAAATTAATTTTAGCCTATTGTTAAGGATGTTTGTTTCTATAATAAAAGATGCCTAAATAAATATGGCGGCTAATTCTTTCTACTTTAAGTCTATCATCCCAGAAGATGTAAATAATGTCCAGGATGATTTTCTTAGTTGTGGCTACCTTAACTAGGATGCCCTAATTAAGGATTCTATTTTTAATTGATCATCTAGGATTATTTTTGGATTGTCTCGGATGATGTGATCAAGATAGAAAACTCTAATCAACAAATAACATTTTTCCTCCAAGTGTGTGTGTGCAAGGTTACTTAGCATAAGGATCTATAACTTTTACAATTAACTCAAGAAAGGGTAAAAGACTATTGATGCATGTTACAAATTGACTCAGCCCTAATCTACCCAATGTTAAGTTGGTTTGATTTGCAAATTGATTTTGTAGACCTGAAATATTAGTAGGTTAGGTAGTTGTAGAGAAACATAAGTGTTATCTATCATCAAAAATATATTCCTTTAAATTAGTTTTGCAATTGATAATATTGAGCCCTATATAGTGAACATCAGGACTTGAAACTTTGTCCCTATTCCAAAAGGATGTCACTGAAAGGTTCCAATAGAGGCAAAAAGTAACCATATATTATGATGTTGGAGTAAAGAAAGAATTAAGATATGTATGGTAAGCATCCAGGCATGACACTTGGATACATATCCGAGAATCCACCATTGAATGGGCCTAATATAAGGGAAAATAAATATGGAGACCAACATCTCAAGAGAAAAAAAATACATGAAATAGAATGGAGTGGCATCTACTGCATACTCCTAGAGATATACCATTAAAGAAATTCATCAAAGATGTGTACCAAAGATGACCCTTACATATAATATTCTTATGGGTCAACATCTTGAAGAATCTTTCAAGAATTCCCATCACTTTTTAACTATATCATCTTAAACTAAGGAAGTTCCTCACCCGACCTTAATTAGTACTCTTTTGTCCGAGTAATAAATCGAAGAAATAAAATAACTTCTCTGTGAATTCTGGGACTACTTTGCGTGGACATACATTGAGATGCTTAGGTTATCCCCTAATGTAGTAGTTCATAGATTGGCCATTAAGCTAGATGCAACACTCCTCAAATAAGCTCGACAAAAAATGAGATTGAAGATTGAGGAGTAAATGATTGCAGAGATGAAGAAGATTATAGGAGCGGGCTTCATTCAAAAAGAACAATATGCTAATTTGATCACCAATATCATCTCTGTAAACAAGAAGAATAGATAGATTTATATTTGTATTGACTTTCGAGACTTCAATAAGGCATGCCCAATAAATGACTTTTTACTTTTAGGAGAATGGAAAACTCCTAAAAGTCATCCTAGCACTGATTTTAGGAGACACGAGTGAAGGGGTTAGGAATAGACATGGACTTAGCAAAGAAGTGAACCACTCATCATTTATTTTAATGATTAAACCCACTAATTTAAATGAAATACTTTGTCATGAATTTTGAATTCTTATACTAGAAGATTAGAATCAATTTGTTAGAAATAATATTTGGAATTTAGTACAAAGACTTGAAAATTAAAGTTTTGTTGGAACTAATGTGTTTTCAAAAATAAGATAAATGATTTAGGTATAATGGTTAGAAATAAGGCAAGATTGGTGGTCAAGGGGTATAATCTAATTGAAGGATTTGATTTTAAGGCAACTTTTTCCTCTGTAGCCAGACTTAAAGCAATATGGGTTCTTCAAGCATTTGGTTATTTTAAAGGATTTAAATTATTTAAAATTGATGTTAAAAGTGCCTTTCTTAATGGGTTAATTAAAGATGATGTTTATGTTGAGCAACCTTGAGGTTTTGAAAATTTATAATTTCCTAATCCCATGCTTAAATTGAGGAAGACATTGTATGGACTAAAATAAACACCTAGGGCATGGTATAAAAGGATAAGCATATTCTTACTAGAAAGATCTTTTGCTAAAGGGAGTGTGGACTCCACCCTATTCATAAAAAGAGTAGGAGATGACTTTCTCATTATTCAAATTTATGTTGAAGATATCTTATTTAGATCCACTAAGAAAATTCTTGGTGTAACTTTTTAAATAGAATGAGTAAGAAATTTGAAATGAGTTTGATATGAGACTTGAATTACTTTTTTGGATTTAGCATACACTAGAAATAGGATTGCACCTTTCTTAGTACGATAAAATATATGAAGGACATCCTTAAAAAGTATGAAATTGGTAAAACTAAACCAACAAGTACTCCCATGAGTTCCTCAGGCTAGTAGATAAGGACAATAAAGGCAAATCTTTTGATCAAAAGAATTTTCGATGGATGTTTGGATCATTACTTTATTTAACAACTAGCAGACCTACTATCAAGTTTAGTGTTTATTTTGTTCTTGATTTCAAGCTACTCAAAAGAATTTCATTTGGTTGCTATTAATATAATTTTGAGATATCTTTTAGGAACTCAAAACCTAGGGATTTGGTATCTGAGGTACACCACTTCTTTTGAAATCATTGAATATTTTGATTCAAATTTTTCAGGATATAGGGATGATAGAAAAAGTACTTCTAAAACTTGTCAATTCATAGTAAACTTTTTAGTTTCCTGGTCGTCAATTCATAGGAAACTTTTTAGTTTCCTGGTCTAGCGGAAAATAGAATTCAGTAGCCCTTTCTATTGCTGAGCAGAATATATACCCTTAGGAAGTTGTGTGGCACAATTTTAACAACTTATGGATTTTGGTTTTTTAATTGATACTATTCCTATTTTCTGTGATATTATAAGTGCCATTTGCATTTTAAAGAACCCAATCCAACACCTTGGGACAAAAAAAATATTGCACATTGATAGCTAATTTAATAAAAATATAATTAAAAATAAAAAAATTATTCAAAATTAATAATAATATAAAACTAAAGGTGCTCAAATGAATGAAGAAAGATTAAGATTTTTTAATTTAAAAATTATCTCAATAAACTAAAAAAAAATTATTTAAGTTATTTATTCCATTTTAAACTTAGATACTATAACACTTAAGAACTAACTATTGGTAATAAAATTGTATAACTAAGTTTAGAAAAAAATTACTTGGATTAATTTATAAAACTCATTATGAAGTCATATATGAAAATAGTAAACTTGTACAATCCTTGCATAATTCTAAATTAGGATCTCTTGAAGGAAGAAAGTTAATCATATATTCAAAGTTATTGCTTTAGTACTCAATAGCATTAAAAAGAAAGAAAGTGAAATATAAAAAAATTAAAAGAAAAAAATTCAAAAGAAAAATAAGTACTATAACATCAAAAAAACATTATCTAACAATTGAAGTTGAATTCCTAAAAGGAATATAATAATGAATTTTATGGAGGAGAGTGTAAGTGAGCTATTGCATATGATTGTTATGATAAAATTTAAAAAATTAACTAATACACAATTAATTCCAAAAAGATAAACAATTTTATCAAAACTAGTAAGCCAGCATTTTAAATATAGTTGTAGTAGACGAGTTCAATTTATATATTAATGAAAGTGAATCCTTAGGATGATAGTTCATAATTTGTTAAATTAAAATTTTCATTCTTTGATCATTTTAATTCACATCTAAATGGTGGAGTATTATCTTATATTTTTTTTTATTTTTTATTAAAAAAATTTCATTTAAACTAAAGATGTTAATTAAAGGTGTAAATATTCTTGCTTGAGCACAAAAAAGAGTTTAAGTTTAGATAAATTATTTAATAAAAAGATTATATATTTTTTTATTATGTTAAATTCCAATAAATATGCTTCTCCTTAGTTGATGTTGTGCAAGAATTTCTCAGGATATGAAGAGAAATTCACAAGCACTATACCAACACTAAAACTTCATTAATGACTTGATGCCATATCAGGACATCACAACATTGGACTCTAAAATAAATGAAATTTATTTCAGTGCCTTGATAGAACAAAGGTCAATGCCATAATGCCTTATCACCATAAATCAATATTATAACTTTGGAGTCTTAATAAAATTGCGTAATAATTCAATACTAGAGCATCGACCTTAAAAGCATTATAGTGCTAGAAGATATAAGTGAGCGCCACAATGCCAAACATTTGCAGCACCATAATTGATCCATCAAGGAAAAGAAGCATCACACTAGATCAACAAATAGTCATGTCGAATCAGCCTAATACTACAATGAAGAACCTTTAACGGTGCCAAGACTCTAGTTTATATTATAATGCCATTATAATTTGTTGATCTACACTTTAACCATTTTTATAATAATTATATATACTTTTTCTAATTTATATGTGAGGGTGATGAAGTACTGAATAGTTTTCTTAGAGGAGAGGCCAAAAGAGACTAAGAAACCTTAGAGTGGCTTGCTAACATTGTAGTGAGCAAATAATCATTAGGGGAGAAACCTAGTGTAGAGAGAAAATTTATAATTTGACATTCACTTTGGGAATGGTTCATCTGTAGGATCTATTTTGGATCCTTCCCTTCAGGAGATATCCTTTTACAATTTTCTTCTTGTACATTCTTTCTTGAAAATGGAATGGAACTTATGTTGTTTATTTTTATTCTATGTTTGATTGTACTCATAGTTATAGACTAATGCTTTGAAAACCTAAGTAATTATTAATATAAAATCTTGTGCTGTAAATTATAAATAGTTATTTTAACATCTCTTGCTCTTTATTTAATCTATGTAGTGCCCATTTATATAATTAAAACCTATTGTGATATACTACTTTGATGGAGGAATATTGAAATAATTAGGATAATTAAAATAAAATACTTGTAGGCCTAGACATAAGATTTCAAGTAGGAAGGTTAAAAACATTTACTTATATTCTTATTAGCTAGACAGAGATCTAAGGATGCATATTCTGAGATTCATAAATTATTTAGAAGTGTCTACTTAAAAATGCTTAGGAAATTTCACTATTGTTATTTGAAAATAATTTATCTATTATTATCTTTATTTGTTCTTTAGAATTATCATTCTAAACATAATATAACCTTGATTTTGTTACATATTATAAATTTTGTAGAAAGAAGTAAAGAATACTAGAATAATTATGTTAAATAGAATACATCCTTATGGGATCAACACTCTCTCATAATAATATCATTACGTGATTGACACATGCACTTGCATTTTTATTATGAATTTATATTTGAGTACATATAAGATAAACCAACATAAACAAATAACATAATCCCCATGCCCACCAGTCTATTAAAAATCCTACTTTTCAAAACTATTTTCTGATCATATAGTACGATCATCGAATCATACTATCCATTTAGTTTAATTCCCATCTATGATTAAATTGTATGTGCATTATCAAACTTTATGGTTAGTTATATCAAATCATAGACCATTCTAGATGAACCAAGGTTTGGCCAGTGACCTCTCTTTTTGATTGTCTTGTACGATATGGTTCATATAGTATTATAATAAATGAAGATTTAATCCTAATTTGATTCCATAATCCTTAAGATTAAATTAGGTAATTTTAATTAAAGTTCATATAGTATGAACCACTTAGTTATTTTCTAATTCCAAATATGCCTTATTTTGGTGACAAGGGTTCAATAATGAGGTTTATCAAAATAATTGATCTTCCTATAAAATTTTAGATCAATTAATATTATTAATTATAAATAAATTTAAATAAATATTTTAATTAATTTTAAGTTGAATAGATCACATTATGATTTAGTTCGTAGATTATGAGGTATAAAAAATTTAAATGTTTAATTTTTTATCCCCCTTGTGAGCGCTGCTCTATTATTTAGCCAATATACACCTAATAAATAAAATGACTCAAGAAAGTAGAATAGTTTAGACTCTATCAAACACATATTAACTTTAACCCTAACATTTCACTTTCTTGAGTCTTGATTCTTTAATTTTGTTCGGCATATGTTGTACCTAAAATGATTAGTTCAATGTAAGAAATATGTAATGTATAAAGCAAGAACAAATAAATGATCATCCAATAAGGTTTGTAATATTAAAAATATAAGATTGAGCTTCTAGATTGAAACAATTTCACCCAGTTTTATGATGAAAAATATTGTTAGCTGGTATTCTAAATTTGCAATTTTCATTTTCAATTCCAAGCTAAGTTCTATTGTTATGCAAATGACATTGCTATTTTCTCATAAGCTAATATTAAGAAGGTGAAGGAGATTAAAAATATATTAATAGATTATTGTAATTGGATGGGTCAAAGGATCAACTATAAAAAGTCTGAAGTTGTTTTTGCTAAAATAGTTAAAAATAGGGAAAATAAGTTGATATCTTGTTTGATGGGAATGAGAATAGTAAAGGAGATGAGATATTTAGGAGTGAAGATGGCTTTAAGAAGACTTCAAGTGGATGACTTTAATTTCATTCTTTAAAAGTAAATCAATAAAATGAATGTTTGGGGGAATAAGTTTATTTCATTACAAGGGAAATTGGTTTTGGTTAAAGCTGTAATTTTATCACTTCCAATTTTTCATTGTACGCACTCTATTGTTCAAAAAAAGTTCCTTTCAGGATTGGATAGAATGTGTAGAAACTTTATTTGGCCTAAAAGAAAGGGGAAAAATGGCTTACACTATGTGAAGTGGGATGTTCTTTGTCTTCCCTATAAATTGGGTGGTTGAGGTCTTCACTCTTGTGAAGATATTATGGGTCCTTTAAGAGCTAAATTGGCTTGGAAACTCCTTAGTGGTTCATCCTTTTTTTTTTTTTTACAAAATCATGGAAGCAAAATATGGATTTTGTAATTGGAAAGTTCAAACTAAGAATGTCTCTATGGCTTGGAAAATCCTATGTAGTGGTGCTAAATCCATTGCTTCGGTGATTAAGTGGAAAGTGAAAGCTAGAAAAAGCATCAATTTTCTTAAAGATGCATGAATACTAGATAAAAGCATCAAAAAATGGCCGACTTATATTTCAGTTCAGGTGATGGAAGATACGTATGTGGACAAGCTGATTAATCATGGATGCTAGAATGAACAGATTTTAAATATCTACTTTGGTGAAAAATTGGTAATGATTATCTCTCAGATTTAGATCTTTCGAAACCTTCTGAAAGATCAACTGGAGTTTACTAAAATGTTTACAGGAAAAAGTATTTCTTCTATGATTACAGATGTCATTTTAGCAGAAAATGCATTAGCAAACAAAGTATATTTGAAGTGGATTAAGAAGGTAAAGCTCATCTCGAAAATTGAAAATTTTTGGTGGAGAATCTACCATGGAGCAGTTCCAACTTTTGAGTTTCAATAAAAAAGAAGATTGACAGATGTTGATATATGTCCTAGGGGATGTACAAAAATTAAAGATATTAATCATTTAATGGATGCTTGTCGTAAACTGAGAAGCATTATTCAGATCATGAATGAATGGGGATTCAATGTTCTAGATTTTCAATCCTTACAGTATTGTTGTAGCTGGATGGAATTGAACGTTGGGAATAAACCACTCGATGCAAAAATGTTTTATACCATTATTTATCTCAATTGGAAATCTAGAGGTAAATATGTTTATGATGGGAAATAAGATTCTAAATCTTTGTTAGCATCCCAGGCAATTACTCTAGCTTCATTTGCTAGAAGAGTTTATCCACATTCAGAATTTTGGGTGCTTACCAATCGCATAGGCTATTTTTAAATAATTGGCACCCTCCTCCACCCGATTGGCTAAAACTCAAGGTAGATGCATCGTTGTCTCAGTCGTATGAAGCTACTATTTGAGGGGTTTTCAGAGATTGCAAAGGAAGGTTTCTTATGGCTTTTGGTTTTAAAGGCTTACATTGGGATATATATTGGTTAGAGTTATTGGCAATTCAAGTTTTGAAGTTTATTTTGAAAGGTTGGATGCTAGACTTTGAAGTTATTATAATTGAAGGTGATAATGATAATATCCTTAAATTTATTCAAAGTTTGAATATTGAAACAAAAAAGGAGATATTTGTGTTGGATGTGAAGAAATGGATTTCCTTAAGAGATTTAAACATGTTATTTTTACATGTGTTAAAAGAGAATATAATAAGTTAGCAAATGAATGTGCTAACATTGCTCATAGTAATAATTTTGTTTGGGAAACTATTTCTTTAGATCTCATTCCTTCTTCATTTGTTAGTTTGTTAAAGAAGGAATGTGATCCTTTTATTAGATTGTAATTTCTTTGCTTATTATTAATAAAATTGTTTTAGCATTCTCTCTAAAAAAAAAAAAAAAAGTTCTCCCTAGAATTAAATGGCATAGTTAAGAAAATGCTAAAACATTTTATTTTGACTTTTTAATATATTTTTTTATTTAAACAAAATATTTTGACTTTCAAAACACTTTTTTTATTTTAATTAAAAAATGCAACAACTTAAACACTAAAAAGAAATAAACTACTTTAGTCAAAAGAAAATAGTACATCAAACATGACTTGCTACTCCGCCTTTTGACATCACCAAAAAAAGAAGGAAAACAAAAAAAAATTTAAAACTAAAGTATAATGAAATATAGTACAAGAAATACGTGCTACTCTTTAAATGGATCCTAATCAGGTGGTGGTGGTGGTTAAACGTAGTTTGTCCAAATTATATAGTTACCCCTAAAACTAACCATAATTTTCTTCATTGTGCTACTGAAGCTACTCCTAATATTTTGTGGACTCTTGAATGTGTGTATCCAATCTTAGCCCTTAGTAATCAGATCACTGAATCCATGAGTTAAGAGGTGGGGCTTAGAAAATAGGTGTTTGGTATTTCGTAGGCTAGCCCCTAGGGGTAAGTTCTCTCCCTTTCTCTTCTAAATCATGTTCCTCTCATCATGTCATCCTAAATATCTATCACTATAGAGGAGATGAAAAGTACTATTATTGAAGTAGACAGGGATAATAATAGAGAGATGTTGATCCCATCACTAGCTTTAGGTATAATTGATTTTCCAAGGACATTTAATGGCACATGTTCTTAGGAAAATTTTTTTGAGTAAGGGATGGGGAAAATTCATTGGAACATTCCAAAATATGGGGTTTACTGAGTCTAATTATAATTATTATTGGTGGATATATCATGGGGTTTGGGGCCAGTGGTGGGATTGTAAAGGTGTTCATAAAAATCTTTGTAGGTAATTTATACTGGTCAGTAAGAGATAATGGATTAGAGAGAAGTGAACTTGACTTAAATTTTGAGGCTTACAATAAAATTCATATAAAAGCTCTCTATTTAGTGGAAAGGTAAACACAAGAAAGAATTGTAGTGTAGTGCCTATAAATAGGTTGATTACCCAGTGAGAAATATTTTCTTGAGATATGGTTTTGGAAGTGGTGATGTTGGCCACTTCATATCTCTTGTAGGTAGTAGCATTCTGTTTTGATTGAAATTAATCATTTACTTGAGGTTTAGAGGGACCCCCTGTGATAAGTCGAGCTCTCTTACAAGCAATTAGAATTTCTTCGTGTAAAAAAAATTTGAAGGGAGGATGTGTGGAATAAGATTGGTGTTATTAGAACTATAGTTTTTTTCTTTCTTTTATAGATCATATAGTAGATGTACATTATGTTGTCTTAATAGTAAAAAAAAAACTTGGTCAAATCATGCACAATGTTTAGGGATTGCATGGATCATCTAATACGAATAGGGGTGTATTTAAAATGATATATAACTATGGATCATATCAACTAAATTTTTTGTTTGTCCAAATAATTTGTCCATGACATTCATACATCACGATATGGAATTTTTATGGTACAAACCATGATAATTGATTTAATCTTTTTTGTTGGTTTCAAATGTATGGTTAATGTGTGATAATCGATGTGTATCATATAGTATGATAGTGATCATATAATACAATGTGTAGAGATTCATAATAGTTTGTTTGATAATCATTAATGATTCCACAAGTATAGCTACATATAGAATTTTTGACATAAATAAGTATAACATAATGAGAATGACATATGACACAATAATAAAATGTAAATAAAAATGACACAAATACAAACAAAAAAAAATAATTATTATAGTGTGCAATGATACCAAATTCTTAAGTACTTATATCAATAAAACCCTATCTAGCCCTAACTATGCCAAACCCTTCCAAATTTAGGGATTTGGTAAAAAATGTTTGCTAATAGATTTTCAGTGTTCACAATTCATATATCCCCATCTCCCTTGGCCATGGGATCCATAACAAAGTGATATATAATGTCTATATGTGTAGTGTGAAAGTGCTGAATGGGATTTTTAATAATATAGATTTCACTCATATTTTTAATAATATCACACAAGATAGGGATGGTTATTGCTGATAGTTATTGAGTAAAAAATATGTGATTTTTTTATTATATTAGTTCCAAAAAGATTTGTTTTAGTTCATGTTGTGTAGGAATGTCTCTAGAAAAGGAGAAAAATTGTAAAGCTAAGAACCATCACTACAACATCAAAACTAACAGTGTCATAGTGTACTCAATTCCTCTCGCAAGATCAGAACTTTGTTGCACCAGAGTCTTGTGAAAAGCATCACTTCTAGTTTGTTGCATGGGAAACAATGTGTACTTTCATAATTATTTCTATATTATGTAAGAGCTACAAAGTTTCATCCTATTTGTATCTTATTTTGTTATTATTATTCTTTTGTGAACCTTTAGAATTATATATATTTTTGTTATTTGTATTTATTTGTTTTAATTTGTTTTATTACATTTCACTTCTTATTTGTTATTAGTGTATGCATCGTAGAACCAGTAAAGCACCCTTGTTGTTTGACATAGAAATATAAAGGACCCTTACAAAAATTAGAAAATCCAAAAAGACTTGAGATTATGAATGGCTAAACCAAATTAAGGTCAAGATAATCCTAGAACTCTTATGGAGTATGTCAATCCCTTAGTTGATAGAATTCATTAAAGTATCATCTGTCATAATTTCTAAGAAAATATGCCACTTATGAAAAATTTATCTATAATATCCTGAATAAGGAAAGAAAACTAGGGTAATTTGAAATTGTAGCTTTAACAAAAAAAAAATATAATGTTATCATTAGAATAAAGCTACCTAAAATTTTGAAATATCATGGTCGTTTTACCATTCTCATGACTATAGGAGATAAGTTTTGTGGAAGAGTATTATATGATATAAGATCTATCATCAATCTTATGCTTTTGTCCATTCTCTAATGATCAAATTTATGAGAGGTTCAACCCATTACTATCACCCTTAAACTTGCTAATATGTGAATAATTAATACAGCAGAAGATATTCTTTTACAGGTAGATATGTTTATCTTTCCTATAGATTTTATTTTCTTAAACATGGAGGATGACATGGAGATAACATTAATCATAGGGAAACCTATCTTAGTAATAGTTACTGCTATGATAGATGATCATAAAGGGGGAATTAACATTAAGAGTGTAGGATTAAGAAGTGACTATGGATTTGCTTATGTAAATGAAATTTCCTAGTGATATAAAAAAAGATTACTTCAGGGTTGAATTGGAACAGTCTAATTTTTAGAATTTTATTAAAGATCTAATAGCATAAAGACTTTAGTTGTGAATGTTTGTTTAGGTAGTTAGACCTTATTGACTATCCCAAGGCTAACCAAGAGGAGGTTGAATTGGTAATTTAAAAAAAAAATTCTTGAATTTTCAAAAATCATTTATAGAAAAATTTATCAATGATCCTTGAATATGAAGTTGTTTAGATATGATTGTATATATAAAAAAAATTAACTGCAAAACTTTAATGTGTGTAAAAAATAAAATATAGAAAAATAAAAGATAATAGAAGAACACCAAATTTATAGTTGTTCGATCCAAACTAGATCTATGTCCACTCCCTGCGAGACTCATTCTCCAGGTATTGCACTAAATCAAAGTGACTCTCCTTTTTCCCACATAGAAAGGCGAAGAATCCCTTACAAACTCTCTTCCATCAACCCGGTGTGGAAAAATACTAATGCCTTTTACACCCTTTAATTGATGGCAGCATACCATCACATCCTTTTCACCTCTCATGCTAAAGGTATAGAACAATCATGTCCTTTTTTATAATCCTGGTGAAGGTAGAGAACCTCAACAAAGTGTTGAAGATTTTCTCTCAAAAGACTCTAGAAGAGATTGAAAGTTTGAATAGGTTATTAGACATAATAAATTTTTCCTAAGGCTAACCAATAGGGGAGGGGGTGAATTAGTAATTTAAAAATCTCTTGGTAAAATAGAAAATTGATTTAAGATTTTTAGCACAATGATAATTTTTTTTTTCAAAATAATTTTTTAACCATTAAAAGTAACTGTAGAAAAAAATAAAATGCAATAAAAATAAAGATAGATGAACACCAAAATTTATAGTGGTTCGATCCTACTGAACCAACATCCACTCCCTAAAGACTCATTCTTCAAGTATTGCACAATACCAAAGTGACTCTCCTTTTGCTCCCATAAAAGGCGGAGAAGCCCTTATAATAACCTCTCTTTCACAAACCCTAGTGCAATAGAGTACTATTATCCTTTCTCACCCTTCTAGTGATAGCAGAGTACCAACATCTTTTTTTACCCTCATGGGGACAATAGAGTACTAGCATCCTTTCTCACCCTCTTCATGTAGGGAGAGTACCAACATCCTTTCTCACCCTCCTAATGATGACAGAGTACTAGATCTCCTCCAACGATCTTCTCTTAAGAGTATTCAAAGAAGTACCGTAGAGATTTGAAGAACATATAAAGGGTTCCTCATCTTTGGGAAACCTTGTGAACACTTCATAATTTCTATTTGCAAGATCTCTCGACCCTCACACTTAAATATTCTCCTAAAATACTCTCTCTATCACACCCAAGAAGAAAAATAATAGAAGTAGGATAATCAATTTTAGGACTCTTATATCTGAAGTACAAGAAAAACCGTAAAAAAAATGAAAATTTCAATTTGAACGTACTGTGATCGTGCTATATGAATATACTTCATACATACAAATAGTTCAAAAAAATCCTTATATGATCATGTACAAACTTATTTTGAACTCTATTAGTCGTGTGTATAAACTAACATCATAGAGAATGAACAATTTTAAATTGAACACATTCGTTTGGTACAATTATGTATAAACCTATTTCATACACAAGTTATCATCTATATGATCCCTATAACATATAATATGAACTGTTAAATCAAATCTTTATTGATATGGTATGAACATGGACGAATCTATTTTGTACTCTGGACATCATTTGTAAAATTACATTTCATACAATATGAACAATTCAAAAAATTTATGTATTAATATTTGACAAATTTGTACGCACACATTTTGTACTCTGAACGTTGTCTATATGAACTCCACTTCAAATTGTATGATCAATTCAAAAAAAGGTAAGTTTGTTTAGCACAAACTGACACTTATCTATTTTATACTATAGACATCATCTGTATGAATCCAACTTCATACAGTATAATCAACTTAGAAGAAATTTTCCAAGGAATGATTTGATTAACTTTGTTCTAGAGGAACTTTCATGTTAAATCGTCCAATACGATTCAAGAATCATATAATATCATTAGTTTTAAAAATAAAAGTTTTAACTCACTCTCCTAGTGTGTGTGTGCATGGTTATACAATTATAATTACACTCTCTCAGACTCAAGAAAAATAGAAAAAGTATAGACTACTATTACAATAATCCCTAATACAACTTTTCTTGAAGTCTTTGGAAATATGGAGTATAATTTCTCTGAAATGTTAGTACAAACAAACAACATAAATAAAAATTTTCCTATATACGTTAGAAAAAATAGTAATCAAAACAATAATATTTTGATATCATAAAAACTCATGTGATATAAAAACATATTTTGAAATCTAAGGTACAACAATCTCCCACTTTTTGATGATGGAAAAATAATTATTGTTGAGTTAACACTTAAGGAAATTTTACTCCTATCCTCCCCCTCAATGAATGATGAATTTAAAATAAGGGATTTTAATGAAAAATCAAACCACAACAACAAATTAAAATGAAACAAAAACTTAAATAAAAACAACACAATAAACATATACATAATAACATAATACACAAATCACAAAAATCACACAACAAATAATCTTACACACATATCATACAACAAATAGTCATACACACATATCACAAAATAAATAATCATACACAGATACATCAAATGACACATAAAATAACTAGTGCATCAAATAAATAAAATATCAAAGAATAAATAATGATTCCCCTTTTTGACAACCATAAAAAGGAAAGTACATCTTGAAAAGATAAGTTTCTATGCATAAATAAAAATAGTTGATGAAGAAGAATATTTTAAACTAATTGTAAATACAACATTAACTTCATAATGCTAAAAGGAAAAAATCAATTTTTAAATCAAAGAATAACTAAAATAAAAAAATTCAACCACACTCACTATTCATTCTTGTCATATCAAATTAAAATAATTATTACTAAAATGATAGAATAAAAATTAGTTAGTTTCTAATTTAATAGTGAAGATTATTTCCAAATTTATAGATTTGTATAACAGATAGAATGATAAAATAAAGAGCTGTATGAGTTTTTTAATTGGCGACATTGCGTATCTTTTTAATTGTTTGTGGCACACTTTGCGCATTTTTTCAGTTTGAGCTAATTTAAAGCCTCTTTTCAGTTTGGAGAACATTGCACATCATTCTAAACTATTGGCACATTTTATGCATCTTTTCAAGTTTGGCAGGCTTTGTGCTTATTTTTAAATTTTTGAACTTTCCTATATCAATAAATCTTAAAACCAAATCTAATAACTAACAAAAAACAATACATTGAAAAAGAAATAAAATAAAAATAAGATATATATTTTGGAATAATTATAGCTAAATAATATGTGTTTATAAGAACATGAAGTTGATCTTCTAATCTACTTCCAATCATAATTTAATTTAAAATTTTGAGAGATTAAATTTTGTAAGAAATTAATTTGTTGAGCAAAGTAATTCAAAATTTATTTTAGAATAAACTACAAATGATTTGTCTCTAAAAACTTAATCAATTCAAAAAGAGAGAATTCAACACAAGTTAAAAACATCCAAGCCAGAACATCATTCCATTTAACATTTGAAACACATATAAATATTACATTATACTAGAAACTAAAAAAATCAAAACATGAAAAACCAACATATGAAATCATAAGAAATATCTCAACAATAAGTACAAAAAAAATCTAAACACCAAGTACACCACAAAAATAACAACTAAAATCCTTAGGTGCCTTGGTATGGAGGTGGATGAGGGTTGAACATCATAAAGTAGCTATTGATCATAGCTACAATAGTGTTGACTAAATCAAATTGCCCTTAAATCCACCCCATGTGTTCATTGTATCTTGCATCTTCCTGGTTCAAGTGATTCTCAATTTGATCAAAACATTGATCAAATTGAGATTCTAGTCAAAATGATGGAGAATTTCTTAATAGAAATTTTGATCGAGTCCAGGTGTAGGTATAGATGCTGGCACATGGGCTCCTTCTCTCTCTAAATCTTCTCCCTTCGATGCTTGATCCTAACCAAAAAGTGCATGAAAAGAGGCATCATTAAAGTAAATGGGAAGTTGAGTTAAATGGAAAGTTGAGTGGGAGGATCAGGATTGATCATGTTATACTTCATTTTTGAAATATATGCAACTAAGTGTCCTAAGGCCATATTTTTCTTCCTCCTATTATGAGTAAATCTAATATCATAAAGTTTATAGATATAGTCCATGATTAGTTAGGCTTCATAATAGGAGTATTGGTCATTATAAGGAATGTGACAATATATAAAAGAAAAGTCAAATTGATACGATCACAAACCTTGAGAATGATAGAAGTCCTTAAGATAAGCTGGATGATCCTAGCATTCTGTTTAAGGGTATACACACAATAAAGATGGCTTACCTGTAAAACACCTCTAAGAGTTTGGTTTATTTTTGACCAATCAAAATTTGCTCAAGAGGTCATGGTATGTTCTCTAACCCCTTAAGTCTTAAAGTGAAGGAAGTTGCCTAGATCATCCTTAATTATTTCAACTCGCTGCTTAAAGACATAGGAGGTTATCCTAATATTACCATGGATCACTTTCATGTTCGCAAGAAAGATTTGGAAAGTTTCTTGATGATATGGAAATATCAAGGTGAGGATAAAAGAAAATTAAGTCAAGGTGAAAAGAGGCATAACTGAGAAGTTTATATCACTTTGAATAAGGAGGAGAGAGGGTAATCCTTACCCCATCAAAAATTTTGAAGGCTTCCTCATTTTCCTTAGAAATAAAGTTCTCATCTCTACTAGAGTGAGAGGATGGGCTCTTAGAAGTTTGAGGATGTTTGCTACTACTGGCCATTCCTAAGGATTGGATTTGAGATGGTTTGATATTTGAAAATGGTTGTGAAGAAAAACTATCGAATACCTTTCAACATAAAGAATAATGAAGTATGGTACAATTAATTTTTTTATTATACGTATGATTTTAAAATCATATGAGACTAAAAATATTTCATACATACGAATGGAAACAACAAAAAATGAAATGACTTTTCATAAAATGCCATTCCTGATGCATTGTTTTTTATAAGCTTTTTTACCATACAATCATACAGATAAACACCTATTCATCCAGGATGATTAAAATATTAAAGATCATATCTAGAAATTAGGTTCATCCGCATGAGAAACTGATAGCAAGATCATACATATGAAATAGGATTTCATACGTATTATCTGACAAAAAAATAACTGATTATTTAGAAAACCATCCCCAATTATATAGATAGAAAATGCAAGATCGTATAGATGATGACAACATCATACAATATGATATACATTGAAAAACTTAGTCTTGAATGCTCAACTCAGAAAAAAATGCCATGTATACACTAAAAAATTCATACAATATGGAAAAATTTTATACAATATGAAGAAAATGATTAAAATAAGACATGATAAATTAAAAAACCTTTTAAAAACAAATCACTCAAGATCCAATGACATGCAAAATTTGAAAAAAAAAACTTTATACTAACAAAATAAAAATAAAAAAAAAACTATGAAATAAATAAACACTAACAAATAAATAAATAAAAATAAATAGACATATCAAAACATTACAAATCAAATTTGTAGAAATTCAATTTTTAAGCATTAAGATCAATCACACCTAATCTAGTTTTTAAGGTGCTAAACATTTCAAAAGCCAGTGGTGTTGTGAAAATGGTTGCAAGCTGATTCTCAGTAGAAATATGGTGTAATTCAATTTTTCCTTTGGCCACATGATCTCGAATGAAGTGATGCCTTATATCTATATAATTGATTCTAGAGTGTTGAATAGGATGATTTGAAATGCATATTACACTTATATTTAAAAAAAAAATTGGAATAGTGTCAATTGTAAACCATAAGTCTATCAGTTATTATTTTAACCAAAGAACCTCTGTCACACAACTACCTAAGGCAATGTATTCTACTTTAGTAGTAGAAATGGCTATTGAATTCTATTTTCTGCTAGACGAAGAAACTAAAGAGATTTTTATGAATTTAGAAGTTTTAGAAGTACTTTTCCAATCAACCCTACATACTGCAAAATCTAAATTAGAATATCTTATAATTTTAAAAGAAGAGCTATGCTTAAGATACCAAATCCCTATGTTTTAAGTTCCCAATGATATCTCAGAATTCAATTAATAGTAGTCAAATGTGATTCATTAGGATCAGATTGAAATGTAGCACACAATTCAATACTAAACATGATATCAGGTTTGCTAGCAGTCAAGTAAAGTAATGATCTAATTATTCCTCTAAATTTCTTTTGATCAATAGATTTTCCCTTAGAATCCTTATCTAACTACATTGAGGAACTCATTAGAGTACTAACTAGTTTAGTATTATCCATTTCATATTTCTTATAGATATCCTTAATATACTTAGATTAACTACAAAATATTCCATCCTCATTTTACTTTAAGCTAAAACTAAGAAAATAATCAAAGTCTCCCATAAAACTTATTTCAAATTCACTACTCATTATTTTCATTCTCTTGGCAAAGAATTTTCTATTCCAACATTCTCTTCCAAATTTATCTTTTTAATTCCTTGGAAATATCTTGAATTTGATCTTCTTCTAATCTTGACTCTTCTAAAATGCCAGATTCATTAAAAACTACCTGTATGGTCTCCTCAACTACCAAAGTTCTCTTGTTAAAAATACTATAGGATTTGCTAACATTAGAATATCCTAGAAAAATTCCTTTATCAGATTTAGAATCAAATTTTAATAAAGGAGTTTTACAATTATTATGAATGAACAACTTACATCTAAAAACATGCAAATGTGAAATATTAGGCATTCTACCCATAAGAAGTTCATAGGGTGTTTTATTCAACTTAGATCTAATGTTTACCCTATTTAGAATATAATAAGCCATACTAACTACTTCAGCCACAAATATTTTTGAAGTGACTATTCAGCCAACATGACTCTAGCGCCTTCTATTAAATTTTTGTTCTTCCTTTTAAAACCCCATTCTACTGAGGGGTCCTAAGTGTTGAGAAGTTGTGATCAATTTTTTGCTCTCTACAAAAATCTTTAAATTTTTTATTTTTAAAGTCTCCTCCATGATCACTTTGAATTGATAAAATTTCAGACCATTCTTTCCTTTGAATCCAAGTAGAAAAGTTTATAAATTCATTAAATGATTCACTCTTATGAAATATAAATTTGACCCTAGTGAGTTTTGAAAAATCATCAACTATTAAAAACCCAAAAACTTTACCTCCAAGACTTATAGTACTAATAGGTCCAAAAAGATCCATGTATAGGACTTATAATGGTTTACTAGTTTTAAGATCTTTAATTGAATGAAAGGAGGACTTCACCTATTTTTCTAATTGACATGCATCATATAGGCGATCCTTAGTGAAGTCCAATTTGGGTATCCCTCTAACTTACTCTAAGATTTTTTATGCTTGCGTGACAAAGTCTTCTATTCTATAACCACGATTCATGAGAAATTATTTTGAGACAAAAATTATTAGAAGATATAACAAAATTTAAATGAAGCATTTATACATTATTTACCCTATTTCCATGTAACATATATATTCTTATTTTGGCTTATAATGTAGCTTGTGGAAAAAAAATTTAACATTATAACCTTAATCATAAAGCTAACTAATACTCAATAAGTTATGTTTGAAGCCTTCAACCAATAATACATTTTCAGTGAAAAAATTATTATTATTTTTAATCATACATGTACCTTCCACTTTCCTTATGGTATTATCTCACAGTGTCACTTTGCCTTCATTCTTAGCTTCTAGTAATAGGAATTATGTTGTGTCTTTAGTCATATGCTTCAAACATCCACTGTCCATATACCAAATTCTCTCATGAGGACTTGTATTAGATCATTTCTATAAAATGATCAAACATTAGACTTGGGAACCTAAATAAGTTTGGGTTCTCCTCTAGGTAATAATAATCAAGATGCATGCTTGATATGCTATGATTTATATATCTTAGGTCTCCACACTAGATGTGTTCTACTATGAATCGTGCAAGTATGAGAGATATGATCAATCATTCCACTAAAAGAATAATTAACTACAAGAAAAAGATTTGCTAATCTATGTGAGTTATACTATTTTTTATATGTTTTGAGATTTTAGGCTTCTGATCAGAATTGGAAAATAGTTCAAGTGTAGGGGTGTCATATTTTCCTTAAGAGATTTTTGGTTCTCTTTAAGATATGAGTTAGCACTTTCTAAAATAGCATAGTCAACTCTTAACTCATGTTCTCTTTGACTTGTTTTATATATATATATATACATTACATTCATTTTCAAGATCAATAGACTATGTTTTTAATAATTCATGTTTCTTTTTCAAATAATCAAATTCATCCAATAATTTCATGTGGTTTCTTTCAGTAGATGCGTGATCATTCCTAAGGATTTTCTGATCTTTTTGTAAATTTGAATACATGTTTAGTTTATTATACAAAATTTTAAGTTTCCTATATGCAGTATGGAGTTTCTTAGAAACTTCAAGTAACGCATCATAAGATAAATCACATACCTTCTCTTAATTTGGCTGATCAAGTTTATCAACCATTAAGTACAAGTTCATGACTTCCTCCTATGCTTCTTTTTCTGAGGAATCTGATACTAGTTCTCCCAGATAGCTCTCTATAGTCTTTTCTTGCCCTTCATAACATTGGTTTTCTCCTTAACTTTTTTCCTTACTAGGACTAAATTTAAGATTCATACAGTCAGATTTGATATGTCTAGGCTTCCTGCATGCATAATAAATTACATCATTATAAGCATTTCCATTTTTGTGGAACTTACTTTTATTCCATGCTTAACGTCTCTATTACTTTATTCTCATGAAACATTTAAATTACCTCATCATGAGTGCAAAATCTTTTTTTTTTCCTCAGATTGTGAATGATCACTTTTTGAGTCATCCACTTTCAATAAAATATTTTTCTCCTTCCACTTGTCACCTGTATCTAGCTTTAAGTCACTTCTTATTCTTAAGAAATCAGTGATCCAAGCAGATTGTTAGTAGAATAAATAGTTAGGACTTTTGATTCAATTATGGAAATAATGTTTGCATCACAAGAGATAGGAAAATAATGAAGAATTTTTTTAACTTTCTCAAAATTTGTTAGTTCCCTATCTAAAGCATGCAATGAAGTGACTATCTATATGAAATGAGAATACATGTCAGTGATTGACTTATTAAGTTCTTTTGCGAAAATGTTTGTTCTTGTGTAATAAAATGTTCAATCTAAATTATTTCACCTCATTAGTTCCTTCACATGTTATGCAAAGTCTATCCCAATTTTTTTTTTAGTTCTATAAGTTGAAACATGCATATAGTCCTCAAATTTAAGAGCACATAAAAAATTGTTTAAAATTTTTGCATTTAATTGAGCTATTTATTTTTTTATTACTGTTCAATCAGTAAATGGTGTTTTAGTCCTAATTACATCTACAAGTCTAGTTAGTCTAGTGTATCCTTCTTGTATTAAAATCCACATGCGATAATTAAATGATTGAAGAAATGTAGACATACGAGTTTTCAAAAAGTTTAAAGGAATGTTATCAAATAGTGGTTGTTTAGTGATTGAATATCCATCAAGAGTGCTAAGGTTTACAAAAGAAGGTGAGATAGTTTTATAAAAGTTATCTATACCATAACTTTTGAAAATAAAACTCTCATACCACTAGAAAGTTGGAATATGTATTTAGACCTAATAGATTTGTCCCAAGGCTAACTAAGAGGAGGGGTGGGGGGGGGGGGGGGGGGGGGGGGGGGGGGTAAACTGGTAATTTAAAAATCTCTTGGTAATATAGAAAACTGATTTAAGATTTCTAGCTTAACATTAAATTTTCTCAATATAAAATTTTAGCTATTAAAAGTAAATATGTAGAAAATAAAAATGTAGTAAAAATAAAGATAGAAGAACACCATATTTTATAGTAATTTAGTCCAACTAGACCTACGTGAACTCCCTAAAGACTACTTCTAAAGGTATTGCATTATAACAAAGTGACTTTCATTTTGCTCCCACAACAAGGTGGAGAAGTCCTTATAATAACCTATCTTCTACCAACCCTGGTGCGATAGAATATCATCATCCTTTCTCACCATCCTTGTGATGGTAGAGTACTAACATCCTTTTTCACTTCCTAGTGATGATAGAGTACTGACATCCTTTCTCACCTTCCTGGTGATAGTAGAGTACCAACATCCTTTCTCACCCTCCTAGAGATGGCAGAGTACCAAATCTCCTCCAAAGATATTTTCTCAAGAGTCTTCAAAAGTTAGGAAAGAGATTTGAAGAACATACAAATAGATCCTTACTTTTTGGCAACCGTGTGAACCCTTCACAAATTCCACTTGCAAGATCTCTTAACTCTCAGTCTCAAATACTCTCCCAAAACACTCTCTCTATCACTCCCAAGAGAAAATTCATCGAAGAAGTAGGATAGTCAGTTTTTAGGACTCTTATATATGAAAGACATGAAAAACTGTGCAAAAAATATTAAATTTCAATTTGAATGTTCTTGGATCATACAATATAGTCATACTTTGTATGTAAGAACAATTCGAAAAATCCATGTATAATTTTATACAAATTGATTTTGTACTCTATTAATTATATACACAATCTAATATCATGCATTACGAATAGTTTAAAACTTAACAAGTTCATCTGGTATGATCATGTATGAACCTATTTCATACACTGGTCATCATCTGTATGAACCCTCCATCATATAGTATGAACTATTAAATTAAATCATGCTCCATATGGTACGAACATGGATTAATCCAATTTATACTCTAATTGTTGTATGTAAAAATTAAATTTTATAAAGTACAAACAATTTAAAAAATTTAACTGTTTGTATGGGACGAATTGGTATGCACCCATTTCATACTTTAGACGTCATATGTACAAACTCCACTTTTTACAGTATGATCAGTTCAAAAAATTGTACATTTTTTTGGGATGAACTAATATTGTATCCATTTTATACTCTAGATGTCATATGTATGAATCCAACTTCATACAATATGAGCAGTTAAAAAGAAAATTTCCAATGCATTATTTTATTAACTTCCTTTTTGAGGAACTTTCATATCAAATCATCCAATACAATTCCAGATTATATATTATCATTAGTTTTAAAAATAAAAGTTTTGACTCACTCCTATAGTGTGTTGTGTGCATGGTTATCCAATTACAATCACCCTCCCTTAAACACAAAAAATATAGAAAAAGTATAGACTTCAATTTTATGAAACCCTTATCTGATCTATCTTAAAAACTTCAACAGTCTGGAGTATGATTTCTCTAAAATGTTAGTACACAAAAATAACACAAACAAATTTTTTCTAATATACGTTAGGAGAAACTATAATAAACCAAAACTCACATGATATAAAAACATATTTTAAAATCTAATGTGCAGCAAAAATGGGTAGAAATTTGAAGAAGATAAATAGATTCTCGCTTTGAGAGAGAAAGAGAGAGAGCCATTTCTCTAGAGAGATTGGGTTTTTCAAATTTCCATTTTTGGTGTTTTTACACCGATCCATCCCGGTGGTGATCGTTGTTCAATCATCTGCAAGTGAATGATGGGTGACATTTGTCATCCTACTGGTGGTTCTAGCAGTACTGTTGCTCCAATTTTGAATCTTGTTGATAGAGTCTTAATGACCGATTTGCTGTCTGTAAGGAATCATATACTTGTTGTTATAGAGAAGCCATTTATAATTAATGAAGGAGACTTTTTATATTCTAAGAAGGAAATTCTAATTTTTGGTAAGGGTAAAGATGTTATTGTTGATGATTGTATTAAAAGCCCTAAAGTTTCAAAAGCTTTGAAAGTAAAATTTATCAGTCTAAATGCTTCAACATCTTCAGACTTTAAAATACACATGAGCAAATTTGTAATTCTACTCTGTGTAGTCCTGCTGATTAAATCTTAACATGTACAAATGCAAATGGTAGTGCTGCTATGATTGATTAGATGCCGATGAATGTAGATTAGGTATTTGTTTTAGGTTCTCAATCAGCTCTGAAGAATTCCCCTATTTTATATAATGACTTGGAGGAAGTCAGGCTTTGTATTTTAGGAGAATTGAATTCTAAAAATCAAGTTTTGCAAAAGATCTCCCCTCCTGAAACTATTAATAAGATGGGAAATCCGAAGAATAATGCTTGGGCCAGAAATGCAAATTTGAAAGTGGATAATATGAACCTCAGTTCCTTTTGGGCTGAGGATGGTAAAACTGTGAAATTTTATATGGGTAATATATTGGAAAATACTAAAAGATTGGAGAATGCTTTAGTCATTAAAGTTTTTGGTGACAATCTACCATTTTATGTAATCAACCGTTAGTTGAGAAGATAATGGAGCTATTTTGGGAATTTCAAACATACCATATTGGGACAAGATTGGGTTCTTTGCTCATGTGAAAATGATGATATCATGGAATAAGTTTTAAGTGAAGTACCTTTGTTTTTTTAAAGGTCATATAGTGTGTATTGATAAATGGGAACCTACTTTTTCCCCAAATTCTTTGAATGGTCTCTCAACACCAGTATGGATTAGATTGACTAATCTACCTTTACATTGTTGGGATGTTATCAACATATGCAGGATTGCATCTCAAGTGGGAAAGCCTTTTTTACTAGATGGAAACATGTTTAAATGGAAAAGAAGAGAATTTTCTAGGATTTGTGTTTGTATTATGTTGTACAAAAAACTTCCACTAGGAGTTTGGGAGGAACATGATTCTAGCAAATTTTATCAAAAAATTGAATATGAGAAAGATTTTAAACATTGATTCAAGTGTGGCAAGATTGGTCACATGATAGATAATTTTCCTGTTTCTAAAGTAGTGATAATTAAAGAAAATACAAGTGTGCCTTCATTGGGTACTGCTGTTGATAACCAGGATGACATGATTTCTGGTAAGAAAGAGGGAGTGATTGTGGATCAAGTGTTGATAGCTAAAAAAGGATATGGAACTTGGGTTCATGTCAGTTATGGGAAGAAGAGAAGATTTCAACACAAAGTAAATAAAGTGATGCGCCGTCCTGTTAAAGAAAAATAGAGAGTTGTTCATGTTGTTGTTTCTAATCAAGGAAAAAAGTTACCTAGTCCTGATGCTATTTCTAATCAAGAGGAACCTGTTCCTACTGAAAGAAGGAAACATATTAATGTTGAACTGGAGAGAAATTCTTCTAAAAACAATGTAGAACATGTTGCTGTTGATGCTATTCCTATTGAGGAAGTCAATGATGGGAACATTGAAGATGGATAAATCATTAAAGAATGGCAAGAAAAAGTTGCTAAAACTTCTATGGTTGATAGTGAATCTATTTAAAGTAAGAATAATATTGTTATTCTTCCTGTCATTTTGAAGAAAAATATGTTTGATATTCTTAATAATCTAGAAGAGGATGTGAAAAATGTTGAGGATGAAGTGGATAGGAATATTGTTGTTGATTGTAATATGCCTTCTAATAATATGAAGGATATGACAAAAACTGTAGAAAATAGCAAGATGTAAAATACTTATGTCAAAAGGAAATTTGGAAAGGAGCTCAAAACACTTGGCCCAATTAAATTAATGACCAGAAGTAGAAAATTGGATGTGGGGAACAGAGGCAAGATGAATGGGGTTTGCTCCCCATCCAACTTATGAATTCCATTACTTTTTGGAATTGTAGAGGAGCAAGGAAAGTACATGCTTCTCTATATTTCTAAGAATTTGTTAAAGAAAATGGTGTGATTTTTGTTGGATTGTTAGAAACTAAAGTTTCTTCTATGGATAGAAAGGATATCAATTCTCTAATTGGAGTAGATTTGAATTTCTTCCATTTTCCTACTGATGGTTTATCAGGAGGTATTTTGATTCTTTGGAAAACAAGGGTGGCTTATTTTAATACCTTGTATTCTTTATATCAATGTGTGATTGGGGACTTGGAAATTTATAACAAAGAAGTTTGGAGGATTTCTATAGTTTATGCAAATAAAAACACTTATAAAAGGAGAGACCTTTGGAATCAAATGGAGGACAATATGTTAAATGATAAACCTTCTGTTATGGGTGGTGATTTTAACTACCTATTATCCAAAAATGATAAAAGGGGAGGGAGAAGATTTATCTTTTCTTTTCCTAGGGATCAAAGGATATGACATCCTTCTTTTCTAACAATTATTATCATGAATTGAATTTTATTAGACAAAAGTTCACTTGGTGCAATAACAAATGAGGTGGAACATGGATTTTAGAAAGATTAGATAGATGCTTTGTCAATTCAGAAGCTATTGAGTCTAATCCGTTATTGGTGATTCATCATCTTCCTCGAGTTACTTCAGACCATTGCCCCATTATGCTGAAACATTGGAACAATCTTCCGAAATCAAAGGGCAACATCAAGTTTGAGGATACTTGTGCTTCTCACTATGCTTCAACTACTAGTGTTTAAAAGGCATGGAATAGAAATATTGGCAATACTCACTCGGACATTCTTGACATCAAATTAAAGAGGGCTTTAAAAGATCTCTTTTTGGAGCAAAGCTAAATTGAAAGACCTCAATCAACTGAAGGATAATCTGATTAGGGAGATTTTGGAGTTCCAAATGGAGGATTCTTCTATTAGTAGCTTTTCTGAGGTGAACATCTTGGTTCTTAGATAAAAAAATTAATGACCTTCATAATACTTTAGCTCGGTTAAACACTTGGTGGATACAATGAACCAATATAAAATGGATAAAAGATGGTGATTTGAATTCAAAGTTTTTTCACTCTTTTGTTAATTCTAGAAGGAATGCAAAACATATTTTCAAGATTAAAGACGAGAATGGTGTTTTGATAGAAGATCAAGTTCAAATTGAAAATATATTTTTCAAATTCTTTCAAACAAAGTGGGAATAATTGGCCAAAACTGAGAGGTATGTTCACTGATTTTGATAGAGAAGTCCTAAATTCTGAGCTTACTATGGAGGAAGTTTTTCTGCTGTCAATCAATTGGAGGGAGGTGTTTCACCAGGTGTGGATGGTATTACTCATTCATTTCTTAAATCTTATTACTCCATCATTTAATTGGATATTTGGACTGCTTTAAGATGGTTTTTCCTTAAAGGAATAATGGAAACTAATCAGAAAGATACATTGGTTGTGCTCATTCCAAAGGTGGATATGTCAATGATACCTTCAAATTTTAGGCCAATAAGTTAATGTAAAATAATTTATAAACTTGTGGCTAAGATTCTTCTCAATAGATTCATAGTTATGCTTCCTAGTCTAATTTTTGAAATCTGTCAGCATTCATTAAAGGTCGTTCCTTATCAAACAATGTCTTAATTGCTCAAGAATTTTTTCCCAAATTCAGATATTCAAAATCATCAAAGGGTTGGTTTCATTCAAAAAAGATATGGAGCAAGCATATGATAGCATGTTTTGGAAAACTTTGAAGATAATTTTGATTTACTTTGGCTTTCGTTTACACTTTCCAAAGCTTATTTTGTAAAGTGTACTAATTCAAAGATTCTCTATTTTGATTAATGGGAACTGTTCAAAATGGATCGGTGCTCATAGTGGATTTCATCAAGGTTGTCCCTTATATCCTTTTCTCTTTGTTTTCTGTTCCCAACTTTTATCAAATGCTTTAATTTAAGAGGAGAATTAAATAGGGATTAAAATACACCATAATGCTCTATGATATCTCATCTACTTTATACAAATGATATCTTGATTTTTTTCGAAGCTAATATGAAGTTGGTGAAGAGGATTAGAGGTATTCTATTGGATTATTATAATTGGTTAGGATAAAATATCAATTATAATAAATCTTCTATTTTTTTTGGGAAAGTTGTGAGGAGAAGAAGGAAGAAGAAGATTGCTCGGGTAATGGGATTTAAATTTGTTAATGAATTCTATTACTTAGGAGTTAAGATTGCTTTGAGAAGAATTTTGGCATCATACCTCAATTTCATGTTGGAAAAAGTAATTGGAAAGTTGGATACTTGGGGGAGACAATTTATTTCTCTCTCAGGCCTATTTACTCTTGCTAGATCTACTATTTTGTCAATTTCGGTGTTTCATTGTACCCATTCTTTAGTACCGGTTGAAGTTTTAGCTGAAATTGACAAAGATTGTAGAGATTTTATTTGGCACAGGAAGGAGAATGGAAATGGCTTACATTTTGTTAATTGGGAATCTTTGTGTAAGCCAAATAATTTAGGAGGACATTGTCTTCTTTCTTGTGTGAGAAAGGTGGATTCTTTAAGAGCAAAAATTGCATGGAAATTTATGAATGAAGAAGACTCTTTTTTGAATAAACCCTTAAAGTCAAAGTACGGTAATTCATATTGGTTTCCTGATTGAAAACAAAATATGTCAATTGCTTGGAAAATTATTTTGAGTTGTACAAAGGCTCTTAAACCTATTATAAGATGGAAAATATCCAATGGAGAAAATGTGAATGTCATGGAAGATGTTTGGGTATTAGACAAAGCTTTAAGCAAGTGGCTTACTTTTCTTGCTATTCTACAAAGTAATGAGTTAACTGTAGATTATTTTTTTAGTAATGGCGGTTAGGACATGGAGAAGCTTAATCAGGTGTTTGGAGAAGAACTTATAGAGATTATTCATAAAATTCAAATTGCCCGGAGTGTCACAAGGATCAAATGGAATTGATTTTTCATAATTATGGGAAATCATTGGCAACATTATACTTTGAATCTATGGTTTCTGATTCAAATATGACAAATTACTGGACATTGATTAAGAAAATAAAACTTAATCCAAGGATTGAAGTTTTCTGGTGGACATTATATCATAAAGCTATTCCAACCTTCCAATTTTTAAAATGTATAAGATTAAAGGATGGGAGCTCATGTCATAGAGGATGTATGGAAATTGAAGATATTGCACATGTGTTGGTGAATTGTGATAAATTGATTCAAATTATAAAAATTTTCAATCAATGGGGCTTTCAATTTCCTCTTTTTGAGAACCTTGCTGAATGTATTTGCTGGTTGGAATACAAGGCTACTACAAAGACCTTTCTTGCTAATGTTTATTATTCTTTCATGTTTCTTTGTTGGAAGTCTAGAAATAGACTTATTCATGAAGGAAAGGAGGATAGTATTTTAAATGCTCTTGGAATGACTTCGATTTCTATGTCCAAAAGAAATAACTCGGGATTATGGGATGTTAATCAACCATTTCAGTTGTTTAATAAATGTTGGCATCCTCCACCACCTGATTGGATCAAAATCAATGTTGATGCTTCTTTGTTATCTTCTTATAAAGCTGGAATTGGAGCTATTTGCCGAAATCATAAAGGCAGGTTTCTTTTTGCATTCAGTTACAAAGGTATTCATTGGGATATTACTTGGCTTGAATTGGAAGCTATTTTCTCTTTAAAAGGCATTATCAAAGAATGGATGACTCAATACAAAGGTATTATAATTGATGGAGACAATGCAAATGTAATTAAAAGCATTCAAAATAATATTAAGAGGATGAGCTTGCAAAAATCAAAGTTTGGTTTAGAGTTCTTTTCATTTGTCATAGAGTTTAATTATGTTATTTTCAATTGTGTGAATAGGGATTGTAATAAATTAGCGAACATGTGTGCTAACTATGCTCTTAATGGAAATTTTGTTTGGGATGATATTTAGTTTGGAACATATTCCTCCTCCTTTTCTTCTATTGTTAAAGGAGGAATGTGATGCTATTAATTTGTATTAGGTTTTTTTACTTTTAACGTTATTGCTTTATGCATCTTAAAAGAAAAGGAAGACATTCTAGCTTTGGACAACCATGTGAATCCCTCATAACTCTCCCTCACTTGATCTCTCACAGTACACTCTGACAATCTCTCCCAAACACTCACACTCAATGGCCATTCTCAAGAGAAAATTGCAGCATAGGTCTTGAGTGTTAGTTTTTTAGGACTTATTATATAGAAAATATAAGAAAAACTATCATAAAACTTAAAATTTCAAGTGAACTGACTTCAAATCATACAGTAAGATTGTGGACTGTTTATACGAATAGTTCAAAAATCCTGGTACGATCCTATATGAACCATATTTCATACGCTGTTAGTCATCTCTATGAACTTACATTGAATTGTGTGAATAATTCAAAATGGAACGTGTTCATGTGATATGAGATGGTACAAACCTTATTTCATACATTGTTCGTCATATGTATAGACTAACATCATATAGTACAAACAATTAATACAAATCATGCTTTATCTTATACGATCATGGACGAACCCAATTTTATACTTTGTCAGTCATATGTACAAACTAACTTTGTAAAGAATGAAAAATAAAAAAACTAATGAATTCATTTTGGTTGAGCTAGTATGCACTAAATTTCATACACTATCTGTCATCTATATGAACTAACTTCATACAATACAAAAAATTCAAAAAATATAAGCCATGATTTGATTAGCTAAATTTTTGAGGAAAAACATGACAAATTATACAATACAATTGGAAGTCATACAATATGATCACTTTTAAAATTTTAAGTTTTGACTCTCTTCCCTCATATGTGTGCATGGTTTTCCAATTACAATCACACTTTGCCAGACTCAAGAAAAAAAAATAAAGATTTACAGACTTTATTACATAACATTCCAATCTACTATGTCTTGAAGTTTTCATTAGTCTAGAGTATGATTTTCCTAAAATTTTAGTACACACAATTAACAAAAAGAAAATGTCCAGTACATGCATGGAGAAATAATAAAATTTATATAACAATAATATTTTCTATCATAAAAAATTATAATCTCAATTTGGTTTCCTGAGTTGCAATAATTAGTATTCGATAAAATCTTTGGAGGAAAATTATGAGAGTCTGGAAGAATCTATTAAGGTTGTTGGAGATAATTTTGAGAAGTTTATGGGGAGTTTTGAATCCTTAGATACCACATCTTAGGGTAGATTTTTAAAATGATCTTTAGACTAAACCATTATTTTAGAGCATAAATCCCTTCTTAAAAACCTTAAGTATACTTTTTAAGGTACCAATTCAACATTGCTATCATAATTTTAGCTAGTATAAAAAAATGATTGAGAAGGTAAGTTGATTATGGTTTTAAATGAGTATAAAAATCTTTTAAATTGAGCTTAGATGACATCAAAGGAGTTATCCCAACTTTGTGTACACATAGAATTAGTACAGAGTGTAATTTCATACCAAAAGCTGACCTATAAAGAAGATTGATCCCATTTATGAAGGAATTTGTTAAACAGTAAATAATTAAATTCTTAGATGTAAATAATATTTATCTCATTTCTAATAGTGCTTGAGTTCCTTGTATTTTTAAAAGTGTGGATAGACTGTAGTATGAAATGAACATAATGAACTTATTCCACTAGGACTATCACTGGTTGGATAATTTATATAGACTATATGAAGTTTAATAATGCCACTAGGAAAGATAATTTTCCTTTTCCATTTCTTTACCATATGATATACAGGATGGTAGGACATTCTTCTTCTTATTTCTTTAATGGATACTTAGGGTAATACTAGATTCTTATGGCACTTGAGTACCAATACAAAACTACCTTCACTCATCCCTATAGGACATTTGCCTTTGGAAGGATATCCTTTGGTCTATGAAAACCTCTTGCAAATTTTTAATGACGTATGTTGCATATTTTTTTTTGATTTAACAAGAAGGAAATAAAAATTTTTAAGTATTACTTTATGGTTTTTGGCATTAGTTTTGATTCTTTTATTGATCATTTAACCACTATACTTAATAGATGTATAGAAAAAAAAAATCAAGTGTTAAATTATTAAAAGAGTCAATATATAGTGTGTGAAGGTGTTTTGCTAGGACATACATTCTCCTAGAAGGGGTTGGAGGTAGATAATGTTGAAGTTTAGGTAATAGAAAAGTTGCCACCACCCACTTCAGTTAAAGACATTAAGAGATCTCTTAGAAATTCCATGTTTTATTGTGTTGAAGATCTATGGTTTATATTTTTGATTATAGCGAACATTCCTTATTTCTCTACGATTACCTTATGTGTTAAGGTTTCAGGTCCACACGATCAGACTGCAATTTGGAACCAAATCAAGATTAGGTAGACTAGGTCTGTGTCAGTTTGTAATCTTTTTCCTTTCTTTAGTCTGTTGTATTTGGTGTGGCATCTGATGTTTTATACCTTGGAAGATTTTCTGTTGTGCCCTAAAAGATTTATATTTTTGGTAACATCGTCCGAGATGATATTTATATCATCCTGGAAGATATGACAAAAGTAGGAACCCTAATTAGGGCATCCTCATTAAAGCAGCCATCATTAAGCAAAACACATCATCCTGGATGATTTTGTATCGGCCAAGACGATAGGCTCAATTCAGCAAGAATCTGCTGCCAGATCTATTTAGAAATAACCTATTTTTGGACATCGTCCAGAGGATCGTCCAGGACTATAAAATATCGTCCAGGACGATCCAAGTTAATGTTTCCAAAATTTCTCTAGAATTTAAGGAAAGATATTACATGGTCAAATCATCCTGGACGATCTCCAGATCATCCGGGCTGATTAGAGATCGTCCAGCTTCATTTCAGGGCGATATTAAGGATGGTTTTCGTCATATTTGTACTAATCGGCCAGGACGATATGCCTATTGTCCTGGACGATAATGTTGGCAACTTGCATTAATGAGCTCATTTTTAGAGCATCTATTTAAGCTATGGCATGGAAACTTTTGTAAGTGTCTTTGGCAGCCATTGTAGCTACGTTCTTTTGGGGGAAACTTGAAGAGAGAGCTTGAAAGGGAGTGAGGAAAGGGTGGAGTTTTAAGAGAGGGAGAAGATCCTGTGAGGGGGGACTCAAGGGAGTGTGGAGGGGGGATCCACACGGTTGCTCCGGCAATCTCTCACCTGAATACCGTCAGATTCAAGGCTTATCTCGAGGTAAGTTCACCAAAGAAGAAGATCTCTTTGGTGTCAAAGGACCCGGTAACTCCGCCGCACAAGGGATGGTGGAAGTGATTTTATAAAAGCTTCTTTGGCTAGCTGTGGGGACTAAAGGAGAGACACTTAGTTTAGTGCAATACTTGGAGGGTGCCTCCAAGGAGTGGACGTAGGTCAAGGTATGACCGAACCACTATAAATTCGGTGTGTTCTTTCTTTATTACTTTCGCACTTTTAATTTCCGCATTTATTTTCTTTGTGGTGATTTTGGTTTGTACTTTGCTTAAAGTTCCTTCTTTACCAATTCACCACTTTCTTTATTTAGCCTTGGGCCAGTTCTATAGGGCTTAAAATCCCTAACAAACTTTCAAGTGCCATCTGAGCACTTTCAAGTGGTATCAGAGCTGTATTCATAAAATAAGTTTTTAAAAAAGCTTTTGAATTTTGATGAATGGCTAATTTTTTTAATCATAATGTTGCGGAAGGTTATTAAATCACTATCCTCCTTTATTTGAAAATGTCATTTGATTTTTGGAAAACTCGCATGTCTATTTTCTTGCAATCAATTGATTTTTGCATGTGTCATATGATTTTAACTGATTATTCATCACTGTCACGAATTGTTAATGGAGTTAAAATTGATATTCCTTTTAGTCAATGGAACAGGGAAGAACAAATCAATGCTCAATTGATTGCAAAGTCTTTAAATTGCTTTTTTTGTTCTTTAAATTTTGATGATTTTATGTTAGTATCCACGTGCACTACCAGTAAGGAAGTTTGGGATAAATTGCACACCATATACGAAGGCACAAGTGAAATAAAGCAATCCAAGTTGAATTTGTTAATGAATGATTTTGAATTATTTTCTATGAAACCTTTTGAAACGATCTTAGACATGTATACCAGATTTATTCAAATTGTAAACTTATTACATGATTTAGGAAAAGATTTTTCAAATTTTGAAAAAGTTAACAAAATTCTTCGATGTCTACTGGATAAATTTGATCCTAAAGTTGTTACTATTTGTGAATCTAAAGATTTGAATGTATATTCTATTGATGATTTGATTGGCTCACTCATTGCCTACGAGCAAGGTTTGGGTCAAAGACTTTTGGATGCAGGTGAAACAATCGTTCTAAAAGCTGAAGATACGGAAAGAAGAAGCTTAGTTGGTGACGATAGCAATGACTTATCAAGCAAATCACAAAGCTCACCAAAGCATAAGCAAACGTGGAAAAAAGATAAAAATGGTAATGATGTTAATATTTCCTCTGACATTATTTGTTTTCGATGCAGGAAACCTGGACATATGAAAAATGAGTGACCTAATTTAAGAATTCTTCCTGCAAAAGAAAAGGGTAAGGAGAAGCTAAATTTAAACTAGGGAAATAATAAAAAGCAAAAACTCTCATGGGCAGATCTTGTCTCTGAAGCATCAGACCATAAAAGTGATAATGGTTAAATGCCTTATTTGTGTCTTTCTTTTTTGTTTTCATTTTTTTTAATTTTTTTTTCATGTTTTTGTTTTCGTTAAATTTTTTCTCTCATCAACACACACATTCACTTTTCTAAAAATGAAAAATATACTTCCTGGTTTTTCTTAAAATCTTTGGTAAGCTGTGATTGACTTCTCCAAAACAGTCAAAGGAAGAAAACTCATTTATTTTTAACACTCAATCTCTATTTTATAAAAAAGGCTATCCTACTTTTGATTTAAAATCTTTTTCATCTTTTAAATTGGGTTTTGAAATAAATTTTTTTATCTCCCTACGTTTTATTTATCGCATAGGAATCTTTTGCAAGTTTTTGAATCAAACTCATAATTTTGCTTAATCAAGCAATTTGCTTTGTTACTAAGATGGGTTTTCCTTTATTTTTAAGAATTAAGAAATGAATCATATTCAAAAAATAGGCCAATGATGCAAAAAATATAAGATGCGCAAAGACGCAAAATTGAAAATATAAAATACACAAAGTGTATCAAAAGATGCGCAGTGCACCAACCAATTGTCAAGAGGAATAAATTGAGCCCACAAAGTTAATGCTTACCATTCTTGTACTTCTTAAAAAGCTTAAGAAAACCCTTGATACTTTCGATACTTGAGTTTGAAAATCTTGATTCTTGATTCAAAAATTTATGCATTGATCTTCTATTAGATATATTTTATGGAATGAGTTTTTGAAAAATTATTGTTTCTTTCTCTAATTTATTCCTTGATTTAGATCTTGAATCAAAAAGTTTTTTTGCCTTTTTAAAAAACTTGAGTTTGGATTATCAATTTCTGAGTTTCTAACCTTTTCTGGGCTATACGTTATCAAATCTGATTCTACTATGATTTTGATTAAAACTAAGAGGTAACTTTATCATTTTAAGAATATTTTTTTCTCACTAGATCAGGGAACGTTCTTTGTGTTTTGTTTTATCGTAACTCCTCTCTTTTTGATAATGTCATAGGGGGAGAACGTACTGTTGAATTTGTATCCTTTTTTTTTTCTTTTAAAAAATTTGAAAACATCAAAAATTTTTTTATCTCCCCTATTTTTTTAAAGTGTTATTCTAGTAAGGGGGAGATTAGGAGAAAATATTCCTTTTTAAAAATTCAAATTAAAATTTTTGCCATCATCAAAAAGGGGGAGATCAAAAGTAATGTTGAATTTGTATCCTTTTTTTTTCTTTTCAAAAATTTTAAAACATCAAAAATATTTTTATCTCCCCTATTTTTTTAAAGTGTTATTCTTAGTAAGGGGGAGATTAGGAGAAAATATTCCTTTTTGAAAATTCAAATTGAAATTGTTTGCCATCATCAAAAAGGGGGAGATTGTTGCGGATCTATGGTTTATAATTTTGATGATAACAAACATTCCTCATTTTTCTACGATTACCTTATGTGCTAAGGTTTCAGGTCCACATGATCAGACTGTAATTTGGAACCAACTCAAGATTGGGTAGACTAGATCTGTGTCAGTTTATAATCTTTTTCCTTTCTTGAGTCTGTGTAGTTGGTGTGGGATCTGATGTTTTGTAACTTGGAAGATTTTCTGTTGTGCCCTAAAAGATTTCTATTTTTGGTAACATCGTCCGGGATGATATTTATATCGTCCTGGACAATCTGACAAAAGTAGAAACCCTAATAAGGGCATCCTCATTAAAGTAGCCACCATTATGCAAAACACATCATCCTGGACGATTTTTTATCGGCCAGGATGATAGGCTCAATTCAGCAAGAGTCTGCCCCCAGATCTATTTAGAAATAACCTATTTTTGGACATCGTCTAGAGGTTCGTCCAGGACTATAAAATATCATCCAGGACGATCCAGGTTAATTTTTCCAAAATTTCTCTAGAATTTAAGAAAGCAATTACATGGTCAAATCGTCCTAGACGATCTCCAGATCATCTGAGCCAATTAGGCATCTTCCAGATTCATTTCAGGGCGATATTCAGGACGGTTTTTCTCATATTTGAACTAATCGGCCAGGATGATATGCCTATCATCTTGGACGATAATGTCGGCAACTTGCATTAATGAGCTCATTTTGAGAGCTTCTATTTAAGCTATGGCATGGAAACTTTTGTAAGTGTCTTTGACAGCCATTGTAGCTTCGTTCTTGTGGGGGAAACTTGAAGAGAGAGCTTGAAAGGGAGTGAGGAAAGGGTGGAGTTTGAGAGAGGGAGAAGATCCTGTGAGGGGGGACTTAAGGGAGTGTGGAGGGGGGATCCACACGGTTGCTCCCGCAAGCTCGCACCTGAATACCGTCAGATTCAAGGCTTGTCTCAAGGTAAGTTCACCAAAGAAGAAGATCTCTTTGGTGTCAAAGGACCCGGCGACTCAGCCGCACCAAGGAGTGGACGTAGGTCAAGGTTTGACCGAACCACTATAAATCTGGTGTGTTCTTTCTTTATTACTTCCGCACTTTTAATTTCCACATTTGTTTTCTTTGTGGTGATTTTGGTTTGTACTTTGCTTAAAGTTCCTTCTTTACCAATTCACCACTCTCTTTATTTAGCCTTGGGCCAGTTCTATAGGGCTTAACATCCCTAACAAACTTTCAAGTGCCATCTGAGCTCTTTCATATTGGAGATTTATTACAAGCTTTTGGAAATTCCAAACCTTTGTGTCACTTATTCAAAAATTATGTTGCATTAAAGTTTTATTCCACATCTCTTGATGCTTTTTGAATTTTTAAATAATATTTAATCTTTTCTCCTATTATTGTTGCACTAGATTAGTTGTTGCATTTTGAATTAATGTGTGATGCAAGTGATTATGTTGCAAATTTTGTTTTTCATTATTGGAAGGATAAAATGTTTCTTGTTATTTTTTGTGCTAGTGGAACTTTAACTGTTGTACATTAATGACATGCTCTTTTATGTGCTTTTGATAAATTTCAATCTTATTTAATTGGCATGAAGGTTGTTGTGTATATAGATCATTTCATAATAAAATTTCTTAAAACAAAAAAAATGATACCAAACAAAGATTTGTGAAGAGGTTACTTTTAGTATAAGAATTTTATGTGAAAAAAGAAAAAAAGAAAAAAGAAACTTAGAACCAATTTGCAGATCATCTTTCAAGATTTATATTTGAAGAACTTTAATATCATGGAATTAACTTTAATGAGTTTTCTCTGATTAGTAATGGTTTACATTGCATGTCACTAAATTTACTTGGTATGTTAGTTTTAAGAATTTATTTTTTGTGGTGTGATTCCTTTTGACTTGACATCCACTAAAAAATGAAAATTTGTATATAGTGCCGGACATTTCTTTTGGATTGAATCATATTTGTTTAGAAATTTTAATCATCAAACCACTAGGATATATGCCCCAGAAGACGAAATAGAATCTACCATTGGAGAGTGTCATGATTCACATTATGGAAGGCATTTTGGTGTATTTAGAACAACTTCTAAAATTCTTCAATCAGGATTTTATAGGCCTACTTTATTTAAAGAATTTATTGCTTAAGTTAAAAGCTATGATCGCTGTCAAAAAGTAGGTAATATCACTAGAAGAAATGAGTTGCCCTTAAAATTTGTTCTAGAAGTGGACTTATCTATGTTTGGGGAATTAGTTTCTTATGTCCATTTGTGCAATCCCATGGATGCAAATATATTTAAATTACCATTGATTATATTTCAAATAAATTAAAGGAGTGGAAACCCTAAAAGTGATGCTTATATAAAACTTAATTTTTTGAAGAAAACTATATTTTTTATATTTGAATGACTATATTTTTCATCAATAATATGGTAAGTCACTTTTGTTATAAAATATTATAAGCATTAATCACTAAATGTGATATCAAACATATAATTGCAACAACTTATTTTTCCTAAACTGGTGTTTGTGTACAAATTTAGCATGTAAAATGTAATGTCACAAAAGATTTTAGTTAAATTTATCTTTAGGGTTTATGCAATCAAATATATATTGACATTATACCATCCCTAAGGACAGACTAATATTTCACTATTCATCTAAGAAGAGAAATTTTCCATTCATTATTGAACACTTCATAAGGAATATTCAATTAGACTTGAAGGATAAAATTAACCTTCACCAATAAATTTAATTATGAAATTAATCCAATATTTAAAGCTTAGGTCTACGTTTCATAAATCTTTCCCCTAGCCTAAAACATAATTAAGATAGGGTTTATTTTATCTTGAGTTGAAGACTTTCTAAAGTGGTAAGCTCCTATATTTAATGGTATCTCCTAAGAGAATACTCTCGAATAAAGTGAAGATAAAATATTTTCAAAGGCATATGGATCTAATGAAATATTTGGGATGATAATATTTAATGTATGAATTTTAGAATATAAATTATTTAGTTATCCATAGAATTTATATTTAGACTTTTTATATTTTAAAAGAATTGAGTAGAAATGTAAAAGAATAAAGTGGTGTTTACATTTGAACTTTTACTTGCTTGGAGTGATTTGCTAGTTAACAATCCTAATGAATAATCAATCACCTTAAATGTAATGCATGATAGGCTAAACTCTATCCTAAGAGATTGAAGGATGAATAAAACTCTAAAATTTATGACACATTATGAGTAATATTCACTTTAAGTTTAAATGACACTAGCCAGAAGACTCGCTCAGAATGCTAAATTTTATCATATTTAATTCACTTAACTAAATTTTATAACTTTCAAAATTTCTAAGAAATTTTGGTAGCATAATGACCTTATACTAAAAGAAAAAGTGTAGCAATCGAGGACACCAATACCATGCCCAAGCCTGGTATAATTAAATTGCTTAGTTTAAGTTGCAAAAATAACACGTGTTCATGTATATACGTATATGTAAAGGGGTTGGTTTATAAGATACCATTTTGTTGCAAATTCAGGCCTGTGAACTATGTTTTGATGATTGGAAAACACTCTTACTTAACTTGGACTGTCTTTTACTACTGACTTTTCAGGAATCAAAGATCAGACGGAAAAATAGAGACAGCTCAAGATGGGGTAGATTAGCGCTGAATCAGTCTGTAATTTTATTTTTCCCCTCTTAAGTCAATTGTAATCTTTGGTGTGACTAATGCTAAGTAACCCTACACACACACTTGAGAGACTTAGATTTTCTATTTTTACTCAAATCGGCCAGGACGATATTTTACATCGTCCTGGACGATCGGGCTTAAAATAGAAAATCTAATCAGGGGTTCTTAATTAAGGCAACCGTCATTAGCCAATTGGCCTGGATGATATGTGTATCGGCCAGGACTATAAGCTCAAAATAAAAAGAAATTGCGGCCATAAAAATTTAAGTTTTTCTGTAATTTTTGGTAATTGGCCAGAACGATCTTGGATCAGCCTGGATGATATTCACAATTATGCCTTAATTAATCAGACAAATCAAGGAAGTAATTAAGGATAATTGATACGATAATATCGTCCTGGACGATCGCAGGATCGGCCAGGATGATCTATTCAAAAAGCTTAGTTACTTCTGGACGATAAATATCGGCCAGCACATATTCAGGGCGATGTGCTGGACGATCAGGATCGGACAGCTTGAATTCAGGGTGATGCTCTGGACGATTTTCCTCTGATTTGAACTGATCGGCCTGGATGATCGTGAGATCGTCCTGAATGATTAAGCCAATTTTCAATCGTCCAGTTTGCATTCAGGGCGATTCCCTAGCCGATCTCATGAGATTTGTACTGATCGGCCAGGACGATGTCCATATCGTTCTGGACGATATAGTCAGCAACTTGAAATTAATGAGTTCCTTTGAAGCTCTTTTATTTAAGAGCTCTTATTTATCATTTTTGAACATCTTTTGCTGCTGCCTTGACCTGAGAAGACCTTGAGGAGAGAAAGAGAGAGAGAGAGAGAGAGAGAGAGAGAGGATCTTGTGAGGGGGAGCTTGTGAGGGGATTCACAAGGGTTGCTTCAAGGATTGCTCTACTTCTTCTTAGTCTAGAGTTTCTCATTCGTGGAAGGGTCGGAAGAGGTAAGAATTCAGCAACTGATAGTGGTTCTCTGCCAGCTTCAGGAGGAAGCAAAATGAGATAGGTTCTCTACCTTGCCGGGGTGGCAAAAAGAGGTTCTTTGTAAAGGCTTCTCTGCCTAGCTATGGGGGCTAAAGGAGAGTCACAATTGTATATCAATACTCGAAGGGCGCCTCCGGGGAGTGGACTTAGTCGAGTTGACCGAACCACTATAAATTTCTGTGTTCTTATTTCTTACTTCCGCACTTTAATTTATGCAGTTATTTTTCTTGTGGTGTCATTTTGGTTTATGTGATTTTACTTCTTTGTGAATTTTTTTTTAAAAATACCAATTCACCCCCCTCTTGGTTAGCTTGGGCCAGTTCTATAGGGCTTAACATCCCTAACAAACTTTCAAGTGGTATCAGAGCTTCTTTCATAAAATAAGTTTTTAAAAGCTTTTGAATCTGATCCATGGCTAACTTTGGGAATTGAAACACTACTGAAGGTTATTCAATTACATGACCTCCATTGTTTGACAACTTACCTTTTGATTTCTGGAAAATCTGCATGTCAATATTTTTACAATATACTTTTTATCGCATGTGGATGCTTATCAAATAAGGTTATTCTCCACCTTCTAGTGAAATTAATGGTGTTAAAACTAAAATTATTTTTACTGAATGGACTTCTGATGAAAGAGATTTAGCCCAATTGAATGCAAAATGTTTGAACTATTTTTTCTATGCTTTAAAATCTGAGGATCACATGCGTGTTTCTACTTGTTCAACTGGTAAAGAGATTTTGGATAGGTTATGTATCACTTACGAAGGAACCAATGAAGTTAAATAATCTCGTTTGAATATTCTCTTGTATTACTACGAACTTTTTCATATGAAACCATCTGAATCTGTTTCTGACATGTATACTAGATTTACACATATAGTCACTTCACTGCATGCATTAGGAAGAGAACTTTCAAACTATGAAAAAATAAATAAGATTTTGAGATGCTTGCCTTCGTCATATGATGCTAAAATCACTGCAATAACTGAATCTAAGGATTTGAACACTTATTCTATTGATAACTTACTTGACTCACTCATTGCTTATGAGTATGGGGTAAATCAAAGAAATCTTGATGTAGGTGAGAAGAAGAAGAAGAAAATAGTTGCACTAAAGGCGCAAAAATCTGACTCCGATTCTTTCGGGTCTTAGAACGATGAAGTTTCCTTCATCACAAGGAAATTCAAAAGCTTTCTAAGGAAGAAGCAAAAGCATCATTGGAGAAAAGATAAGGATCGTAAATATTCTAAAGGATCTTCTTATGTCATTTGTTATGAATGCAGGAAACCAGGACACGTGAGAACTGATTACCCTACACTTAAAGATCACTCAAGCAAAGGAAAGAGTGATGAGAAACCTAAGCTAATGAAGGACAAGATGAGAGTTTAAAAAGAATTTTGGGTGGATTCTGCATCGGACTCATTGGAGATGGAACCAGAATATGAGACATCAAAATTGTTCTTGATGGCAGACGACAATCTTGATAAAGAAGAGGTATGTGAACTTTCCTACGATCAACTCCTTAAAGTTTCTAAAAAGATTCATACATCATATAGGAAATTAAAGAAAATACATGCTAGCTTGAAATTAGAATTCTTGAATCTACAAAAAGAGCATGAAATTTTGACTAAAGACCATCAAATGATTGATTCAAATCATATGAATTTACTTGATGAATTTGACGAGTTAAATAAAAATCATTGTGAATTAGTTGAAAAGTATGATGCATTAAACATTTCACACATATCACAGAAAATATAAGAAAAACTATCCAAAAAACTTAAAATTTCAAGTGAACTGACTTCAAATCATACAGTAAGATTGTGGACTGTTTATACGAATAGTTCAAAAATCCTAGTACGATCCTATATGAACCTTATTTCATACGCTGTTAGTCATCTCTATGAACTTACATTGAACTGTATGAATAATTCAAAATGGAACGTGTTCATGTGATATGAGATGGTACAAACCTTATTTCATACACTGTTCGTCATATGTATAGACTAACATCATATAGTACAAACAATTAATACAAATCATGCTTTATCTTATACGATCATGGACGAACCCAATTTTATACTTTGTCAGTCATATGTACAAACTAACTTTGTAAAGAATGAAAAATAAAAAAACTAATGAATTCATTTTGGTTGAGCTAGTATGCACTAAATTTCATACACTATCTGTCATCTATATGAACTAACTTCATACAATACAAAAAATTCAAAAAATATAAGCCATGATTTGATTAGTTGTATTTTTGAGGAAAAACATGACAAATTATACAATACAATTGGAAGTCATACAATATGATCACTTTTAAAATTTTAAGTTTTGACTCTCTTCCCTCATGTGTGTGCATGGTTTTCCAATTACAATCACACTTTGCCAGACTCAAGAAAAAAAAATAAAGATTTATAGACTTTATTACATAACATTCTAATCTACTATGTCTTGAAGTTTTCATTAGTCTAGAGTATGATTTTCCTAAAATTTTAGTACACACAAACAACAAAAAGAAAATGTCCAGTACATGCATGGAGAAATAATAAAATTTATATAAGAATAATATTTTCTATCATAAAAAATTATAATCTCAATTTGGTTTCCTGAGTTGCAATAATTAGTATTCGATAAAATCTTTGGAAGAAAATTATGAGAGTCTGGAAGAATCTATTAAGGTTGTTGGAGATAATTTTGAGAAGTTTATGGGGAGTTTAGAATCCTTAGATACCACATCTTAGGGTAGATTTTTAAAATGATCTTTAGACTAAACCATTATTTTAGAGCATAAATCCCTTCTTAAAAACCTTAAGTATACTTTTTAAGGTACCAATTCAACATTGCTATCATAATTTTAGCTAGTATAAAAAAATGATTGAGAAGGTAAGTTGATTATGGTTTTAAATGAGTATAAAAAGCTTTTAAATTGAGCTTAGATGACGTCAAAGGAGTTATCCCAACTTTGTGTACACATAGAATTAGTACAGAGTGTAATTTCATACCAAAAGCTGACCTATAAAGAAGATTGATCCCATTTATGAAGGAATTTGTTAAACAGTAAATAATTAAATTCTTAGATGTAAATAATATTTATCTCATTTCTAATAGTGCTTGAGTTCCTTGTATTTTTAAAAGTGTGGATAGACTGTAGTATGAAATGAACATAATGAACTTATTCCCACTAGGACTATCACTGGTTGGATAATTTATATAGACTATATGAAGTTTAATAATGCCACTAGGAAAGATAATTTTCCTTTTCCATTTCTTTACCATATGATATACAGGATGGTAGGACATTCTTCTTATTATTTCTTTAATGGATACTTAGGGTAATACTAGATTCTTATGGCACTTGAGTACCAAGACAAAACTACCTTCACTCATCCCTATAGGACATTTGCCTTTGGAAGGATATCCTTTGGTCTATGAAAACCTCTTGCAAATTTTTAATGACGTATGTCGCATATTTTTTTTTGATTTAACAAGAAGGAAATAAAAATTTTTAAGTATTACTTTATGGTTTTTGGCATTAGTTTTGATTCTTTTATTGATCATTTAACCACTATACTTAATAGATGTATAGAAAAAAAAATCAAGTGTTAAATTATTAAAAGAGTCAATATATAGTGTGTGAAGGTGTTTTGCTAGGACATACATTCTCCTAGAAGGGGTTGGAGGTAGATAATGTTGAAGTTTAGGTAATAGAGAAGTTGCCACCACCAACTTCAGTTAAAGACATTAAGAGATCTCTTAGAAATTCCATGTTTTATTGTGTTGAAGATCTATGGTTTATAATTTTGATGATAGCGAACATTCCTTATTTCTCTACGATTACCTTATGTGTTAAGGTTTCAGGTCCACACGATCAGACTGCAATTTGGAACTAGATCAAGATTAGGTAGACTAGGTCTGTGTCAGTTTGTAATCTTTTTCCTTTCTTTAGTCTGTTGAATTTGGTGTGGCATCTGATGTTTTATACCTTGGAAGATTTTCTGTTGTGCCCTAAAAGATTTATATTTTTGGTAACATCGTCCGAGATGATATTTATATCGTCCTGGAAGTTATGACAAAAGTAGAAACCCTAATTAGGGCATCCTCATTAAAGCAGCCGTCATTATGCAAAACACATCATCCTGGATGATTTTGTATCGGCCAAGATGATAGGCTCAATTCAGCAAGAATCTGCTGCCAGATCTATTTAGAAATAACCTATTTTTGGACATCGTCCAGAGGATCGTCCAGGACTATAAAATATCGTCCAGGACTATCCAGGTTAATTTTTCCAAAATTTCTCTAGAATTTAAGGAAAGATATTACATGGTCAAATCATCCTGGACAATCTCCAGATCATCTGGGCTGATTAGACATCGTCCAGCTTCATTTCAGGGCGATATTAAGGATGGTTCTTGTCATATTTGTACTAATCGGCCAGGACGATATGCCTATTGTCCTGGACGATAATGTCGGCAACTTGCATTAATGAGCTCATTTTGAGAGCTTCTATTTAAGCTATGGCATGGAAACTTTTGTAAGTGTCTTTGGCAGCCATTGTAGCTTCGTTCTTTTGGGGGAAACTTGAAGAGAGAGCTTGAAAGGGAGTGAGGAAAGGGTGGAGTTTGAGAGAGGGAGAAGATCCTGTGAGGGGGGACTCAAGGGAGTGTGGAGGGGGGATCCACACGGTTGCTCCGGCAAGCTCTCACCTGAATACCGTCAGATTCAAGGCTTATCTCGAGGTAAGTTCACCAAAGAAGAAGATCTCTTTGGTGTCAAAGGACCCGGTAACTCCGCCGCACAAGGGAAGGTGGAAGTGATTTTATAAGAGCTTCTTTGGCTAGCTGTGGGGACTAAAGGAGAGACTCTTAGTTTAGTGCAATACTTGGAGGGTGCCTCCAAGGAGTGGATGTAGGTCAAGGTTTGACCGAACCACTATAAAATTGGTGTGTTCTTTCTTTATTACTTTCGCACTTTTAATTTCCGCATTTATTTTCTTTGTGGTGATTTTGGTTTGTACTTTGCTTAAAGTTCCTTCTTTACCAATTCACCACTTTCTTTATTTAGCCTTGGGCCAGTTCTATAGGGCTTAACATCCCTAACAAACTTTCAAGTGCCATCTGAGCACTTTCAAGTGGTATCAGAGCTGTATTCATAAAATAAGTTTTTAAAAAAGCTTTTGAATTTTGATCAATGGCTAATTTTTTTAATCATAATGTTGCGGAAGGTTATTAAATCACCATCCTCCTTTATTTGAAAATGTCATTTGATTTTTGGAAAACTCGCATGTCTATTTTCTTGCAATAAATTGATTTTTGCATGTGTCATATGATTTTAACTGATTATTCATCACTGTCACGAATTGTTAATGGAGTTAAAATTGATATTCCTTTTATTCAATGGAACAAGGAAGAACAAATCAATGCTCAATTGAATGCAAAGTCTTTAAATTGCTTTTTTTGTTCTTTAAATTTTGATGATTTTATGTTAGTATCCACGTGCACTACCAGTAAGGAAGTTTGGGATAAATTGCACACCATATACGAAGGCACAAGTGAAATCAAGCAATCCAAGTTGAATTTGTTAATGCATGATTTTGATTTATTTTCCATGAAACCTTTTGAAACGATCTTAGACATGTATACCAGATTCATTCAAATTGTAAACTCATTAAATGATTTAGGAAAAGATTTTTCAAATTTTGAAAAAGTTAACAAAATTCTTCGATGTCTACTGGATAAATTTGATCCTAAAGTTGTTACTATTTGTGAATCTAAAGATTTGAATGTATATTCTATTGATGATTTGATTGGCTCACTCATTTCCTACGAGCAAGGTTTGGGTCAAAGACTTTTGGATGCAGGTGAAACAATCGTTCTAAAAGCTGAAGATACGGAAAGAAGAAGCTTAGTTGGTGACGATAGCAATGACTTATCAAGCAAATCACAAAGCTCACCAAAGCATAAGCAAACGTGGAAAAAAGATAAAAATGATAAGGATGTTAATATTTCCTCTGACGTTATTTATTTTCGATGCAGGAAACCTGAACATATGAAAAATGAGTGCCCTAATTTAAGAGTTCTTCATGCAAAAGAAAAGGGTAAGGCGAAGCTAAATTTAAACTAGGGAAATAATAAAAAGCAAAAACTCTCATGGGCAGATCTTGTCTCTAAAGCATCAGACCATAAAAGAGATAATGGTTAAATGCCTTATTTGTGTCTTTCTTTTTTGTTTTCATTTTTTTTATTTTTTTTTCATGTTTTTGTTTTCGTTAAATTTTTTCTCTCATCAACACACACATTCACTTTTCTAAAAATGAAAAATATACTTCCTGATTTTTCTTAAAATCTTTGGTAAGCTGTGATTGACTTCTCTAAAACAGTCAAAGGAAGGAAACTCATTTATTTTTAACTCTCAATCTCTATTTTATAAAAAAGGCTATCCTACTTTTGATTTAAAATATTTTTCATCTTTTAAATTGGGTTTTGAAATAAATTTTTTTATCTCCCTACGTTTTATTTATCGCATAGGAATCTTTTGCAAGTTTTTGAATCAAACTCATAATTTTTCTTAATCAAGCAATTCGCTTTGTTACTAAGATGGGTTTTCCTTTATTTTTAAGAATTAAGAAAGGAAGCATATTCAAAAAATTGGCCAATGATGCAAAAAATATAAGATGCGCAAAGACGCAAAATTGAAAATATAAAATACACAAAGTGTATCAAAAGATGCGCAGTGCACCAACCAATTGTCAAGAGGAATAAATTGAGCCCACAAAGTTAATGCTTACCATTCTTGTACTTCTTAAAAAGCTTAAGAAAACCCTTGATACTTTCGATACTTGAGTTTGAAAATCTTGATTCTTGATTCAAAAATTTATGCATTGATCTTCTATTAGATATATTTTATGGAATGAGTTTTTGAAAAATTATTGTTTCTTTCTCTAATTTAATCCTTGATTTAGATCTTGAATCAAAAAGTTTTTTTGCCTTTTTAAAAAACTTGAGTTTGAATTATCAATTTCTGAGTTTCTAACCTTTTCTGGGCTATGCGTTGTCAAATCCGATTCTACTATGATTTTGATTAAAACTAAGAGGTAACTTTATCATTTTAAGAATATTTTTTTCTCACTAGATCAGGGAACGTTCTTTGTGTTTTGTTTTATCGTAACAACTCTCTTTTTGATAATGTCAAAGGGGGAGAACGTACTGTTGAATTTGTATCCTTTTTTTTCTTTCTTTTAAAAAATTTTAAAACATCAAAAATATTTTTATCTCCCCTATTTTTTTAAAGTGTTATTCTAGTAAGGGGGAGATTAGGAGAAAATATTCCTTTTTAAAAATTCAAATTAAAATTTTTGCCATCATCAAAAAGGGGGAGATCAAACGTAATGTTGAATTTGTATCCTTTTTTTTCTTTTCAAAAATTTTAAAACATCAAAAATATTTTTATCTCCCCTATTTTTTAAAGTGTTATTCTAGTAAGGGGGAGATTAGGAGAAAATATTCCTTTTTGAAAATTCAAATTGAAATTGTTTGCCATCATAAAAAAGGGGGAGATTTTTGCGGATCTATGGTTTATAATTTTGATGATAACAAACATTCCTCATTTTTCCACGATTACCTTATGTTGTAAGGTTTCAGGTCCACATGATCAGACTGTAATTTGGAACCAACTCAAGATTGGGTAGACTAGATCTGTGTCAGTTTATAATCTTTTTCCTTTCTTAAGTCTGTGTAGTTGGTGTGGGATCTGATGTTTTGTAACTTGGAAGATTTTCTATTGTGCCCTAAAAGATTTCTATTTTTGGTAACATCGTCCGGGATGATATTTATATCGTCCTGGACAATCTGACAAAAGTAGAAACCCTAATAAGGGCATCCTCATTAAAGCAACCATCATTATGCAAAACACATCATCCTGGACGATTTTTTATCGGCCAGGATGATAGGCTCAATTCAGCAAGAGTCTGCCCCCAGGTCTATTTAGAAATAACCTATTTTTGGACATCGTCTAGAGGTTCGTCCAGGACTATAAAATATCATCCAGGACGATCCAGGTTAATTTTTCCAAAATTTCTCTAGAATTTAAGGAAAGCAATTACATGGTCAAATCGTCCTGGACGATCTCCAGATCATCCGATCCAATTAGACATCTTCCAGATTCATTTCAGGGCGATATTCAGGACGATTTTCCTCATATTTGAACTAATCGGCCAGGATGATATGCCTATCGTCCTGGACGATAATGTCGGCAACTTGCATTAATGAGCTTGTTTTGAGAGCTTCTATTTAAGCTATGGCATGTAAACTTTTGTAAGTGTCTTTGGCAGTCATTGTAGCTTCGTTCTTGTGGGGGAAACTTGAAGAGAGAGCTTGAAAATGAGTGAGAAAAGGGTGGAGTTTGAGAGAGGGAGAAGATCCTGTGAGGGGGGACTTAAGGGAGTGTGGAGGGGGGATCCACACGGTTGCTCCCGCAAGCTGGCACCTGAATACCGTCAGATTCAAGGCTTATCTCGAGGTAAGTTCACCAAAGAAGAAGATCTCTTTGGTGTCAAAGGACCCGGCGACTCAGCCGCACCAAGGAGTGGACGTAGGTCAAGGTTTGACTGAACCACTATAAATCTGGTGTGTTCTTTCTTTATTACTTCCGCACTTTTAATTTCCACATTTGTTTTCTTTGTGGTGATTTTGGTTTGTACTTTGCTTAAAGTTCCTTCTTTACCAATTCACCACTCTCTTTATTTAGCCTTGGGCCAGTTCTATAGGGCTTAACATCCCTGACGAACTTTCAAGTGCCATCTGAGCTCTTTCATATTGGAGATTTATTACAAGCTTTTGGAAATTCCAAACCTTTGTGTCACTTATTCAAAACTAATGTTGCATTAAAGTTTTATTCCACATCTCTTGATGCCTTTTGAATTTTTAAATAATATTTAATCTTTTCTCCTATTATTGTTGCACTAGATTAGTTGTTGCATTTTGAATTAATGTGTGATGCAAGTGATTATGTTGCAAATTTTGTTTTTCATTATTGGAAAGATAAAATGTTTCTTGTTATTTTTTGTGCTAGTTGAACTTTAACTGTTGTACATTAATGACATGCTCTTTTATGTGCTTTTGATAAATTTCAATCTTATTTAATTGGCATGAAGGTTGTTGTGTATATAGATCCTTTCACAATAAAATTTCTTAAAACAAAAAAATGATACCAAACTAAGATTTGTGATGAGGTTACTTTTAGTATAAGAATTTTATGTGAAAAAAGAAAAAAAGAAAAAAGAAACTTAGAACCAATTTGCAGATCATCTTTCAAGATTTATATTTGAAGAACTTTAATATCATGGAATTAACTTTAATGGGTTTTCTCTGATTAGTAATGGTTTACTTTGCATGTCACTAAATTTACTTGGTATGTTAGTTTTAAGAATTTATTTTTTGTGGTGTGATTCCTTTTGACTTGACATCCACTCAAAAATGAAAATTTGTATATAGTGCCGGACATTTCTTTTGGAATGAATCATATTTGTTTAGAAATTTTAATCATCAAACCACTAGGATATATGCCCTAGAAGACGAAATTGAATCTACCATTGGAGAGTGTCATGATTCACATTATGGAAGGCAATTTGGTGTATTTAGAACAACTTCTAAAATTCTTCAATCAGGATTTTATAGGCCTACTTTATTTAAAGAAGTTATTTCTTAAGTTAAAAGCTATGATCGCTGTCAAAAAGTAGGTAATATCACTAGAAGAAATGAGTTGCCCTTAAAATTTGTTCTATAAGTGGACTTATCTATGTTTGGGGAATTAGTTTCTTATGTCCATTTGTGCAATCCCATGGATGCAAATATATTTAAATTACCATTGATTATATTTCAAATAAATTAAAGGAGTGGAAACCCTAAAAGTGATGCTTATATAAAACTTAATTTTTTGAAGAAAACTATATTTTTTATATTTGAATGACTATATTTTTCATCAATAATATGGTAAGTCACTTTTGTTATAAAATATTATAAGCATTAATCACTAAATGTGATATCAAACATATAATTGCAACAACTTATTTTTTCTAAACTGGTGTTTGTGTACAAATTTAGCATGTAAAATGTAATGTCACAAAAGATTTTAGTTAAATTTATCTTTAGGGTTTATGCAATCAAATATATATATATATATATATATATATATATATATATATATATATATATATATATATTGACATTATACCATCCCTAAGGACAGACTAATATTTCACTATTCATCTAAGAAGAGAAATTTTCCATTCATTATTGAACACTTCATAAGGAATATTCAATTAGACTTGAAGGATAAAATTAACCTTCACCAATAAATTTAATTATGAAATTAATCCAATATTTAAAGCTTAGGTCTACGTTTCATAAATCTTTCCCCTAGCCTAAAACATAATTAAGATAGGGTTTATTTTATCTTGAGTTGTAGACTTTCTAAAGTGGTAAGCTCCTATATTTAATGGTATCTCTTAAGAGAATACTCTCGAATAAAGTGAAGATAAAATATTTACAAAGGCATATGGATCTAATGAAATATTTGGGATGATAATATTTAATGTATGAATTTTAGAATATAAATTATTTAGTTATCCATAGAATTTATATTTAGACTTTTTAGATTTTAAAAGAATTGAGTAGAAATGTAGAAGAATAAAGTGGTGTTTACATTTGAACTTTTACTTGCTTGGAGTGATTTGCTAGTTAACAATCCTAATGAATAATTAATCACCTTAAATGTAATGCATGATAGGCTAAACTCTATCCTAAGAGATTGAAGGATGAATACAACTCTAAAATTTATGACACATTATGAGTAATATTCACTTTAAGTTTAAATGACACTGGCCAGAAGACTAGCTCAGAATGCTAAATTTTATCATATTTAATTCACTTAACTAAATTTTATAACTTTCAAAATTTCTAAGAAATTTTGGTAGCATAATGACCTTATACTAAAAGAAAAAGTGTAGCAATCGAGGACACCAATACCATGCCCAAGCCTGGTATAATTAAATTGCTTAGTTTAAGTTGCAAAAATAACACGTGTTCATGTATATATGTATATGTAAAGGGGTTGGTTTATAAGATACCATTTTGTTGCAAATTCAGGCCTGTGAACTATGTTTTGATGATTGGAAAACACTCTTACTTAACTTGGACTGTCTTTTACTACTGACTTTTCAGGAATCAAAGATCGGACGGAAAAATAGAGACAGCTCAAGATGGGGTAGATTAGCGCTGAATCAGTCAGTAATTTTATTTTTCCCCTCTTGAGTCAATTATAATCTTTGGTGTGACTAATGCTAAGTAACCCTACACACACACTTGAGAGACTTAGATTTTCTATTTTTACTCAAATCGGCCAGGAAGATATTTTACATCGTCCTGGACGATCGGGCTTAAAACAGAAAATCTAATCAGGGGTTCTTAATTAAGGCAGCCGTTATTAGCCAATTGGCCTGGATGATATGTGTATTGGCTAGGACTATAAGCTCAAAACAAAAAGAAATTGCCGCCATAAAAATTTAAGATTTTCTGTAATTTTTGGTAATTGGCCAGAACGATCTTGGATCAGCCTGGATGATATTCACAATTATGCCTTAATTAATCAGACAAATCAAGGAAGTAATTAAGGATGATTGATACGATAATATCATCCTGGACGATATAGTCAAAAAGCTTAGTTACTTCTGGACGATAAATATCGGCCAGCACATATTCAGGGCGATGTGATGGACGATCAGGATCGGACAGCTTGAATTCAGGGTGATGCTCTGGACGATTTTCCTCTGATTTGAACTGATCGGCCTGGATGATCGTGAGATCTTCCTGAATGATCATGCCAATTTTCAATCATCCAGTTTGCATTCAGGGCGATTCCCTAGCTGATCTCATGAGATTTGTACTGATCGGCCAGGACGATGTCCATATCGTTCTGGACGATATAGTCAGCAACTTGAAATTAATGAGTTCCTTTGAAGCTCTTCTATTTAAGAGCTCTTATTTATCATTTTTGAACATCTTTTGCTGCTGCCTTGACCTGAGAAGACCTTGAGGAGAGAAAGAGAGAGAGAGAGAGAGAGAGAGAGAGAGAGAGAGAGAGAGAGAGAGGATCTTGTGAGGGGGAGCTTGTGAGGGGATTCACAAGGGTTGCTTCAAGGATTGCTCTACTTCTTCTTCATCTAGAGTTTCTCATTCGTGGAAGGGTCGGTAGAGGTAAGAATTCAGCAACTGATAGTGGTTCTCTGCCAGCTTCAGGAGGAAGCAAAATGAGATAGGTTCTCTGCCTTGCCGGGGTGGCAAAAAGAGGTTCTTTGTAAAGGCTTCTCTGCTTAGCTATGGGGGCTAAAGGAGAGTCACGATTGTATTGCAATACTCGAAGGGCGCCTCCGGGGAGTGGACTTAGTCGAGTTGACCGAACCACTATAAATTTCTGTGTTCTTATTTCTTGCTTCCGCACTTTAATTTCAGCAGTTATTTTTCTTGTGGTATCATTTTGGTTTATGTGATTTTACTTCTTTGTGAATTTTATTTTAAAAATACCAATTCACCCCCCTCTTGGTTAGCTTGGGCCAGTTCTATAGGGCTTAACATTTCTAACGAACTTTCAAGTGGTATCAGAGCTTCTTTCATAAAATAAGTTTTTAAAAGCTTTTGAATCTGATCCATGGCTAACTTTGGGAATTGAAACACTACTGAAGGTTATTCAAATACATGACCTCCATTATTTGACAACTTACCTTTTGATTTCTGGAAAATCTGCATGTCAATATTTTTACAATCTACTGTTTATCGCATGTGGATGCTTATCAAATAAGGTTATTCTCCACCTTCTAGTGAAATTAATGGTGTTAAAACTGAAATTACTTTTACTGAATGTACTTTTGATGAAAGAGATTTAGCCCAATTGAATGCAAAATGTTTGAACTATTTTTTCTTTGCTTTAAAATCTGAGGATCACATGCGTGTTTCTACTTGTTCAACTGGTAAAGAGATTTGGGATAGGTTATGTATCACTTACGAAGGAACCAATGAAGTTAAATAATCTCGTTTGAATATTATCTTGCATTACTATGAACTTTTTCATATGAAACCATCTGAATCTGTTTCTGACATGTATACTAGATTTACACAGATAGTCACTTCACTGCATGCATTAGGAAGAGAACTTTCAAACTATGAAAAAGTAAATAAGATTTTGAGATGCTTGCCTTCGTCATATGATGCTAAAATCACTACAATAACTGAATCTAAGGATTTGAACACTTATTCTATTGATAACTTACTTGACTCACTCATTGCTTATGAGTAAGGGGTAAATCAAAGAAATCTTGATGTAGGTGAGAAGAAGAAGAAGAAAATAGTTGCACTAAAGGCGCAAAAATCTGACTCCGATACTTTCGGGTCATAGAACAATGAAGTTTCCTTCATCACGAGGAAATTCAAAAGCTTTCTAAGGAAGAAGCAAAAGCATCATTGGAGAAAAGATAAGGATCGTAAATATTCTAAAGGATCTTCTTATGTCATTTGTTATGAATGCAGGAAATCTGGACACATGAGAACTGATTGCCCTACACTTAAAGATCACTCAAGCAAAGGAAAGAGTGATGAGAAACCTAAGCTAATGAAGGACAAGATGAGAGCTTAAAAAGAATTTTGGGTGGATTCTGCATCGGACTCATTGGAGATGGAACCAGATTATGAGACATCAAAATTGTTCTTGATGGCAGACAACAATCTTGATCAAGAAGAGGTATGTGAACTTTCCTACGATCAACTCCTTAAAGTTTCTAAAAAGATTCATACATCATATAGTAAATTAAAGAAAATACATGCTAGCTTGAAATTAGAATTCTTGAATCTACAAAAAGAGCATGAAATTTTGACTAAAGACCATCAAATGATTGATTCAAATCATATGAATTTACTTGATGAATTTGATGAGTTAAATAAAAATCATTATGAATTAGTTGAAAAATATGATGCATTAAACATTTCACACATATCACTTGAATCTGATTTTAAGAAGTCTAAACAGATGGAGAAAAATATGAGGATTGAAAATGAGGTCTTAAAGAGCAGTAATTTGAAGATTCAAAATGAATTAGAAACATGTAATAAAACTAGGATGACACCTACTTTTGACCAATTGCCAAAACCCAGGAAGAGGCATTATAATTCAAACCACTTAAGAAATCCGTTTCCTGGAGTTAGATGCTTTTCATGTGGCATGCTAGGACACATCTCACACACTTGCACATTTCACCATAGTGCACATTGGGTGTGGAGACCTAAGGTGCAAGATGTTGCAAATCTATTTTTCATGTCTTATGTTTTGATGATTGACAAACACTGTTTCTCTTGGACTGCTTGTTGCTTCTAACTTTTCAGGAATCGAAGATCGGACGATCAAAAAGGAGCCAAGTTCAGGAATGCGTAGGTTTAGGGTTGAGTCAGTCTGTACGTTTTATTTTCACCTTTTGAGTCTACTTGTAATAGTCAAAGTGACTGATGCTATGTAACCCTTCACACACACACTTGAGAGACTTAGAATTTCTATTTTTACTCATATCGGCCAGGACGATTTCTTTTATCGGCCTGGACGATCAGCTTAAAACAGAAAGTCTAATTAAGGATTCTTAATTAAGGCAGCTGACATTACCAGATCGTCATGGACGATACGTGTATCGGCCAGGATGATAAGCTCAAAATAGAAAGAAGTAGCCTCCATAGTCAAGTATGGTATACTGTATTTTTAAATTATCGGCCAGGACGATCCTATGATCGGCCTGGACGAAATTCACAAATTATGCCATAATTATTCAGGAAATCAAGGGAGTAATTAAGGATGATTGATACAATCAGATCGTCCTGGACGATCGCAGGATCGGCCGGGACGATCCAGTCAAAAACCTTAAGTTACTTCAGGACGATCAATATCGGCCAACTCGTATCCAGGGCTATTGTCAGGACGATTTTCCTTTGATTTGAACTGATCGGCCAGGACGATCGTGTGATCGGCCAGGACGATCAAGCCAATTTTCAATCGTCCTGTTTTCCATCCAGGGCGATGCTCTGGCCGATCATCATTGATTTGTACTGATCGGCCAGGCCGATGTCCATATCGGCCTGGACGATATTATCGGTAACTTGCAATTAATGAGCTCTTTTAAAGATCTTCTATTTAAGAGCTCTAGTTCAACATTTTTAAAGACCTTTGGCTGCTGCCTTGACCTGAGATGACATTGAGGAGAGAAAGAGAGAGAGGAGAGAGAGAGAGAGGATCTTGTGAGGGGGAGCTTGTGAGGGGTTTCACAAGGGTTGCTTCAAGGATCTCTCTGCGTCGTCTTCGTCTAGAGTTTCTCGTCCGTGGAAGGGTCAGTAGAGGTAAGGAGTTTTGCTTTTGGTTTTGGTTCTCTTCCAGCTTCAGGAGGAAGCAAAAGGAGATAGGTTCTCTGCCTTGCCGGGGTGGCAAAAAGGAGGTTCTTGTGAGGGTTTCTCCGCCTAGCCGTGGGGGCTAAAGGAAAGTCACTTTTTTGTAGTGCAATACTTGGAGGGTGCCTCCAAGGAGTGGACGTAGGTCGAGTCGACCAAACCACTATAAATTTCTGTGTTCCTTTTCTTGCTTCTGCACTTTTAAATTCCGCATTTATTTTTGTGGTGTGATTTGGTTTATGCAATTTTCTTTCTTTGTAAAAAGAAGTTTTTAAAATACCAATTCACCCCCCTCTTGGTTAGTTTGGGACTAAGTTCATAGGGCTTAACATCCCCATCGAACTTTCAAGTGGTATCAGAGCTCGATTCGAAATATAAAGTTTGAAAACTTTTTGAATTTAATCCATGTCTAACTTTGGGAATCACAACACTACGGAAGGGTATTCTATTACCCGACCTTCTCTGTTCGATAACCTACCTTTTGATTTTTGGAAAACTCGCATGTCAACTTTTTTACAATCTACTGATTATCGCATGTGGATGCTTATTCAAGAAGGTTATTCTCCACCTTCTCGTGAAATTAATGATTTTAAAACTGAAGTTGCTTTTACCGAATGGACTTTTGACGAACGAGATTTAGCTCAATTAAATGCGAAATGTTTGAATTGTTTTTTCTGTGTTTTGAAATCTGAGGATTTCATGCGTGTTTTAACTTGCAAAATTGGTAAAGAAATTTGGGATAAATTGTGCATTACTTATGAAGGCACTAATGAAGTTAAACAATTCCGTTTAAACATTCTCTTGCATGACTACGAACTTTTTCGTATGAAACCTCATGAATCAATTTCCAACATGTACACTAGGTTTACTCAGATTGCTACTTCATTGCATGCACTAGGAAAAGAACTTTCGAACTATGAAAAAGTTAACAAGATTTTGAGATGCTTGCCTTTGTCCTATGATGCAAAAATTACTTCCATCACTAAATCTAAAGATTTGAACACCTATTCTATTGATAACTTGCTTGGCTCACTCATTGCTTACGAGCAAGGGGTGAATCAAAGAAATCTTGATGCAGGTGAGAAGAAAAAGGAGAAAACAATTGCATTGAAGGTACACAAATCGGATTATGAATCTTTTGGGTCTGAAAGCGATGGAGTTGCCTTCATCACAAGGCAATTCAAAAGCTTTCTAAGGAAGAAACAAAAGCATCATCTAAGTTGGAGAAAAGGTAAGGATCACAAACATGTAAAAGGATCTTCTGATGTTGTTTGTTTTGATTGCAGGAAACCTGGACATGTAAGAGCTGATTGTCCTACACTTCAAGATCATTCAAGCAAAGAAAAGGAAAAAGGTGACGAGAAAGCTAAGTCTAGGAAGGAGAATAAGAAAATACAAAGAGGCTTCTGGGCAGAATCTGGAACTGATTCCTCTGAGACTGAACCAGAGGAAGAGACTACAAACTTGTGTTTCATGGGAGAAAATCAAAGTGATGAGGAAGAGGTATGTAAACCAACCTATGATGAATTGTTTGAAATTTTTGAAAAAATCCATACATCATACAAAAAACTTAAGAAAACTCATGCTAGCCTAAAATTAGAACATTCAAATCTACAAAAAGAGCATGAAGTCTTTCTCAAAGATCATGCAACGATTGATTCAAATCACATGGCTCTCCTTGATGAATTTGATGAATTAAACAAGAAGCATTTGGAATTAGTTGATAAAGGTAATGCATTAAAAGCTTCACACACCTCACTTAAGGATGATCTTAAGAAATCTAAAGAGATTGAGAAAAATTTGAGGATTGAGAATGATGCATTAAAAAGAACTAACTTGAGAATTCAAAATGATTTGGAAACATGTAAGAAAGCTAGGATGACACCAACTACTAATCAAAAGCCAGAACCTAGGAAGAGGCATTTTTACCCAAACCATTTAAGAAAACCTTTTCCTGGAATTCAATGTTTTTCTTGTGGCATGCTAGGACACATCTCACACACTTGCATAATTCACCATAATACACATTGGGTGTGGAGACCTAAGATGCATGATTCAAAGCATACCACATCTGCATTGCACTCTACATTTCCTAAGATGGAGCCCAAACCTGTTTGGGTTCCTAAAACTGACTGTTGTTGAGTTTTGCAGGTGTGCTCTCACCAAAGACCTCGTGGGAGCATAAAGATAACTGGACCTAAGGAGGCTCGCAGCTCAATTGCTTAAATCCGCTGCTTTATCACTTGCTTGAAATCTTTAGGTTTTGTGTGTCTTTTATTTTATTTGTTTGTGCTAGTTTTTGTGCTCACTTTGTGTTATTTTTAGTTTGCTTTATTTTTTTTATTTATTTTTATGAGTTTTTGTTTTTCACTTTGGTCTTTATTTTTTGGCCTTCCATATGATGAACCTTCTCAAGCTTTTAAATATTAGAGTTTTTGGAGATAGGGGTTTAGCTTTTCTAAATTGGTTAAAGGGAGTAAACTGTTGATGTTTTCCCTTCTTCTGACTTTGTTTAGTGGCATGATTTTTTTCTATAAAACAAAAGTCTAAACTCAGTTTAATCAATAGCTTTTCATCTAAGATCTCTTTCTTATCTTGCTACATTAAATTATCTTAAGCATAATAGTCAAAATTCTTAGATATCATTCAAGTTTTTGAAATCTTACCATTGCAGTTATCACGTGATTTTGATTTTGTGTTGAGGATTGTTCTTCCCTATGTTAGAGAGAGAGCTCCTATTCTCTAATATTTGGAGGATATACTCACAACTAAGTATTTTTCTTTAAGGGTATATTAAAGAGTTTTTATCTTGCAAGAGTTAAAAAGGAAAGAGGCCAATGAAGCCAAATTGAAAAGAAAGATATATACACAAAAGTGTTTCAAAAATCAAAAGATGCTCAAAGAGCCAATAAAAGTGACAAGAGGCATAAAATGAGCCCACTAAATTGCAAGCTATCATCTCTTTGGTAAAACTCTTAAAACTTAGAAAGCTCATTAATTATGTGATACGTTCAAAGATTTGATTTCAATTTCCATGATTGAGAAAAATTATTTTGGTTTATTATTTATGAGATATTTTAGTTGTTAACAAGTCTTGATTGGATCTTCTTATCCTTCTTATTCCGAGTTAGGCCTCTGTTTTTCAAGAGAATTTTGTACCCTGAAGGATGTCCGATCTAGGGTTAACGGAATCACTTTTTCTACCTTCTTCTAATTGAAATTTGTTAAACCGCTTGATCTCCTGAAACTTTAAAAGTTTAATTCGTGAAAAGAATTCTCATATGATGCCTCCGTAAAAAAAAAATTAGAAAAATTAAAATCCAAAAACATTCGGTACTTGGTTTTCATTATGTTGTTTTTTCTGTATCTTTGACTGTTTTTTTGTTTTCTTTCTTTGTTTTATTTTTGAGGGTCTTGATCATCACCATTCTTTTCTTGATTTTAAATTCAAGTCCCATCGGCCTGGCCGATATTTTTATCGTCCTGGCCGATATGATAAATTCTGTCCAAAATCCATCTGCTGACCTTTTTTTATGCTTACTGCAATTCATCGTCCTGGACGATACATTATCGTCCTAGACGATTTGATCGAACTCATGGTGATAGTCCTGGCCGATAGTATATTTGTCTAGCCAATGCATTCTATGTGCATCGTCCTGTCCGATACACTGGACCGTCCCGGACGATCCACGTGTCAGCACGTTTTGATCTTTAAATTTGGCCCCGGACGATCCATTATTGGACCATCAGCCGGGCTGATCCATTTTTCGTCCTGGATGATACACGTGGCAAGCATTTAAAACGTTTTAACTTCGACCGGTACGATCAATTATTGTGCATCATCCTGGACGATACACCTAATCGGCCCGGACGATCTGCTTTTTCAACGGTCGTCCGGACTGACTCCTCGGGCCGATAGCCTATGTCTAATCAGCCTGGCCGATATCTGATCGGCCCGGACGATTGGACTGCCCTTTTGACCAATCGGCCTGTACGTAATTATTGAACCATATCGGCCTGGACGATGCCGCGATCGGCTAGGACGATATGGCCGTTTCTTTAAATTCAGGCTGATCCAGCCGTGATTTTTCATTCTTCATCCTTTCTCCCTTTGTGTTTTTGCTTATTACTCTCAAATGGCTGGTGGGAAATGCGTCTGACAGACCTCTAGGAGTTCCTCGAGGGCAAGGATTGACCCTCGTTTCTGGGAAGCCAAAGATGAAGCCGCATATCATCATTATAAAGAATATGGAATTACTGTTTCCAGAATTATCAATCCAGTCCACATCTCTTACCCGGTAATGGATCTCTTCGCTCACACTTCCCTTTGCTTCATACTGTCTCTTATTTTCCCTTTCAATTCAGACCTTCTTCTAGAATTTTTCACAAACCTTCGTATCAACCCTACCTTCACAGCCCTGACCTCCTATGTGAATCGACGCCCTGTCGAAATCACATATCAGGATTGTGTTGATCTTTTACAGCTATCCACCACCAGAGATAAGCTGCACATAATCGCTTCTGACCCAGATTTTGACTGGTCCACGGCAAATCACTTTCTTCGCTAGACCAATATACCTTACCATGTTGGAGAAACTAGCTCTTTAGTCAGAGATGCTAGGACAATCCAACATGTCCTTCGCACCTCCATCATTCCAAAAGCCGGCGACCGAGTCCACATTACCCCTCTACTTTCCCTCACTACCTTCTATATCATGGCTCATAGAGAAATCAACACTGCGGACCTAATTTTTCGTTACATTGATCACCTAACCATAATTCGCGATCCAGGCCACAAAAGAAGACCAAATCTAGCCTTAGGACACATAATAGCCTATGTTCTTAAAACTAAATACCAACTTCAATATTCCAATCCACCAAACCTCCCAACTCCCTTCTACTCAAACAATTCCTTCAGCACCCTTCACAGTACTCGTCTCCACCCTGAAGAACCTCGGGGGGCTAGAGAGGAGGAGGCTCTCGCTCCAGCTCCCTTTCCTGACCCTGTTCCTCTCCACCAGCACTCACCGGTTGATCAGTTGATTGAGAGATTTGATCGTTGGGAGACCCGGTTTGACGCCTATGTTGCTGCCCAAGAGCAGTAACACTCTGAGGACATTGCCCGTTACGAGCATCACTGCGCTGAGGATTTAGCTCAATTTGACAGTTTTCTTACTCACCAGCAGCAGCAGCATGACCAGGACATCGCCTGGTTCAATGCTCAGTTTACCACCCTTGCCAGTTACTTTCAGCAGCCACCTCCACCTCCTCCATCTGATGATCAGGATCCCTCGTTCTTTTAGTTTGTGCTTTATGTTATTGTTTCTTATCTTTTTGTAGTTAGTCTTTCGTGATGTTTTTCTGTTGTTTCTGGACTCTCTTTTTGTGATGACAAAAGGGGGAGTAGGATAGGGTGTGGTAGGAAAGTTGATGTTGTAACTTTGATTTTCTAATGAATCTATTTTTGTTTAATTTTTTATTTTCCTACTTGTGTTTTGCCATCATCAAAAAGGTGGAGATTCTTGCAAATCTATTTTACATGTCTTATGTTTTGATGATTGACAAACACAATTTCTCTTGGACTGCTTGTTGCTTCTAACTTTTCAGAAATTGAAGATCGGACGATCAAAAAGGAGCCAAGTTCAGGAATGCGTAGGATTAGGGTTGAGTCAGTCTGTACGTTTGATTTTCACCTTTTGAGTCTACTTGTAATAGTCAAAGAGACTGATGCTATGTAACCCTTCACACACACACTTGAGAGACTTAAAATTTATGTTTTTACTCATATCAGCCAGGATGATTTCTTTTATCGGCCTGGACGATCAGCTTAAAATAGAAAGTCTAATTAAGGATTCTTAATTAAGGCAGCCGACATTACCAGAACATCCTGGACGATACGTGTATCGGCCAGGACGATAAGCTCAAAACAGAAAGAAGTAGCCGCCATAGTCAAGTATGGTATACTGTATTTTTAAATTATCAGCCAGGACGATCCTATGATCGGCCTGGACGAAATTCACAAATTATGCCATAATTTTTCAGGAAATCAAGGGAGTAATTAAGGATGATTGATACGATCAGATCGTCTTGGACGATCGCAGGATCGACCGGGACGATCCAGTCAAAAACCTTAAGTTACTTCAGAACGATCAATATCGGCCAGCTCGTATCTAGGGCTATTGTCAGGACGATTTTCCTCTGATTTGAACTGATCGGCCAAGACGATCGTGTGATCGGCCAGGACGATCAAGCCAATTTTCAATCGTCCTATTTTCCATCCAGGGCGATGCTCTGGCCGATCATCATTGATTTGTACTGATCGGCCAGGCCAATGTCCATATCAGCCTGGACGATATTGTCGGCAACTTGCAATTAATGAGCTCTTTTGAAGCTCTTCTATTTAAGAGCTCTAGTTCAACGTTTTTAAAGACCTTTGGCTGCTGCCTTGACCTGAGAAGACCTTGAGGAGAGAAAGAGAGAGAGGAGAGAGAGAGAGGATCTTGTGAGGGGGAGTTTGTGAGGGGTTTCACAAGGGTTGCTTCAATGATCTCTCTGCGTCGTCTTCGTCTAGAGTTTCTCGTCCATGGAAGGGTCAGTAGAGGTAAGGAGTTTTGCTTTTGGTTTTGGTTCTCTGCCAGCTTCAGGAGGAAGCAAAAGGAGATAGGTTCTCTGCCTAGCTGGGGTGGCAAAAAGGAGGTTCTTGTGAGGGTTTCTCCGCCTAGCCGTGGGGGCTAAAGGAGGGCTAAAAAGGAGAGTCACTTTTTTGTAGTGCAATACTTGGAGGGTGCCTCCAAGGAGTGGATGTTGGTCGAGTCGACTGAACCACTATAAATTTCTGTGCTCCTTTTCTTGCTTTCGCACTTTTAAATTCCGCATTTATTTTTGTGGTGTGATTTGGTTTATGCAATTTTCTTTCTTTGTAAAAAGAAGTTTTTAAAATACCAATTCACCCCCCTCTTGGTTTGTTTGGGACTAAGTTCATAGGGCTTAACATCCCCATCGAACTTTCACATGATCCACAACATACCATACATGCATTGCTTTCTACTTTTTATAAGGAGGGACCTAAACCTGTTTGGGTTCCTATATCTAATATTTGATAATTTTGTAGGCGGGCTCTCACAAAAGGCCTCGTGAGAGTATGTGGTACCTGGACAGTTGATGCTCTCGACATATGATTGGTGATGCCAATCAGTTTGTTGTACTAGAGTCTAGGACAGGAGGCAAGGTTACTCTTAGAGACAACACCACCAAGAAGGTGGTAGGCGTAGGTATAATTGGTAATTCCAAGAACCTTATGATTGAAAATGTTTTTCTTGTAGATGGATTGAAGTACAACTTGCCCAGCATCAGTCAACTCTGTGACAATGGCTTCATCATGCAATTCTTTGCAAATTCATGCATTATAAGTTTAAGTAACAATACTATTTTGCGCAGAAAGAGGATCAACAACATCTACATGCTTGATTTAAATAACATTGAATGTGCTGCTTCATTTTGCTTAAAAATAGTGATTGATGATTCTTGGTTGTGGCACCGGAGACTTTTTCATGCAAGTATGAAAACCCTTAGGAAAGTGACCCAAAAAGACCTAGTTAGAGTTGTCCCCAAACTCAAGTTTTCAAAAGACAACCTTTGTGATGCCTGTCAACTAGGAAAGCAAGTCCACTCCACCTTTCACCACATTAAGGACATTAGCACCTCTAGACCTTTAGAAATCCTTCACATGGATTTATTTGGACCCATTAGCACTGCCATCTTCGGAGGGAAAGTCTATGGATTTGTGTTTGTTGATGACTACTCGAGGTTCACTCGGACTAGATTTTTTTCACATAAAAATGAGTCTTTTGAGGAGTTTAAAATATTTTCTACTTGGATTCAGAAAAAGTTAGGTTGTGAGATATTGACCATCCATAATGATGATGGGGGAGAGTTTGAGAATGAAAAAATTGGTAATTTTTGTGAGGACAAGGGGATTAGCCACAACTTCTCAGCTCCTAGGACCCCTCAGTAGAACGGGGTAGCTGAAAGAAAGAACCAGACCTTGGTGGAAGCCGCTAGAGCCATGCTTGCTGAGTTTTCACTTCCAAAATACTTTTGGGCTGAAGTGGTTAACACAGCTTGTTATGTGTTGAATAGGGTGAACGTTAGAGCCAAATTAGAAAAGACACCCTATGAGATCCTTAAGGGTAGGACACCCATTCTTTCCCATCTTCATGTCTTTGGTTGTAAGGTTTTCATTCACAATAATGTAAAGTCTCACTTGGGAAAATTTGATCCTAAATCTGATGAAGGAGTGTTCTTGGGATATTCCAGTGTTGGGATTTGAGCAATGCAAGAAGAATTGAATCAATTTGTTAGGAATGATGTTTGAGAGCTTTTAGAAAGACATAAGGGATAAAGTGTAGTTGGGACAAAGCGGGTCTTTAAGATCAAGGTGAATGATTCAGGAGTGGTGGTTAGGAATAAAGTAAGATTAGTGGCTAAGGGGTATAACCAAATAGAAGGGATAGACTTGAAGAGACTTTTGCCCCTGTAGATTGATTGGAACCCATTAGAGTGCTATTAGCCTTTGCCTGTTATAAAGGATTTAAGATTTTTCAAATGATGTCAAGAGTACCTTTTTAAATGGGGAAATAAAAGAAGATGTGTTTGTAGAACAAACCCCAGGTTTTGAGAATTCACAATTTCTAAATCATGTTTTTAAATTAAAAAAGGCTTTGTATGGGTTAAAGCAGACACCAAGAGCTTGGTATGATAGGCTTAGCACATTCTTACTAGAGAGGGAGTTTGTCAAGGGGAACGTAGACACCACCCTTTTTCTTAGGATAGTTTGAGATGATTTACTCATTGTTCAGATTTATGTGGATGATATACTCTTTGGATATTCTAATAAGAAATTATGTGAAGAGTTTTCTAAAATAATGAGTAGAGAGTTTGAGATGAGTTTGATGGGAGAGTTGTCCTACTTTTTGGGGTTTAGCATAAAATAATTGGAGGATGGAACCTTTTTAAATCAAACAAAATACATAAAGGACATTTTGAAGAAGTATGAGATGGACAAAGCTAAGCCAATTAACACTCCCATGACTTCTAGTGCTCCATTGGATAAGGACCCAAGTGGTAAGTCTGTTGATCAGAAGAAGTATAGAGGTATAATTGGATCTTTACTTTACTTGACTATGAGCCGACCTGATATTATGTTTAGTGTTTTCCTTTGTGCTAGATTTCAAGCTGACCCTAAGGAGTCTCACTTGACTGTAGTTAAGTGAATTTTTTAGATACCTTTTGGGGACTCAAGGCTTAGGGATATGGTACCCTAGATACAACACTTCTTTTGAGATTATTGGATTTTCTGACTCTAATTTTACAGGATGCAAGGTGGATAGAAAAAGTACTTCAGGAACTTGTCAATTCATAAGACAGTCTCTGGTCTAGTAGGAAGCAAAACTCAGTTGCACTTTTCACTGCTGAAGTTGAGTACATTGCTCTTGGAAGTTGTGTGGCCCAAGTTCTTTGGTTGAAACAACAGGTATTGGATTTAGGATTACCTGTAGGCACCATTTCATTCTTTTGTGACAACACTAGTGCCATATGCATCTCTAAGAATTCTATCCAACATTCAAGGACTAAGCATATTGACATTAGGCATCACTTCATTAGAGATAATGTGACTAAGAGAGACAATGAGTTACATCTTGTGACAACTAAAAATTAACTGGCTGACATCTTTACTAAACCACTGGCCTTCGACACTTTCAGCTCTTTAAGGACCAGATTGGGTGTGATTGACATAACTGCATAAACTTGATCTTCTATTTGCTTTATTTTGTTTTTTTTTTGTTTTTTTTCCTTTTTTGCATTTTGTTTTCTTTTACTTTTGTTTGATTTAGCTTGCTTTCTTTTTATTGCTTTTTAGCTTTCAAAAATCATCGCTGATATGATATCGTATGCCTTGTCTTTGTTTTTTTAGAATTTATAGTAAAGGTTTTACATCTCTTAATCTGTTAGATGGTAAGAATATTTCGTTGATTGTGTCTCCTTCTCTAACCTATTTTAGTGGGATAGTTTTTTTTTCTAATCAAAAATCTATTTCAAATTAAAAAAATTGTGTATGAAATTTAGATCCTTTCTAAACTTGCTTAAAAAAATCTATCTTGTATTTATAATGCTTAAAGTCTATTGGTTAATTGATTATGTTTTGTGGATAGTTCTTCTCTATGTTAGAGAGAGAGTCCCTATTCTCTAATATCTAGAAGATACACTCACAACTAAGAACTTTTTAAGAGTTATAAAAGAGAATGGATCTTGCAAAAAAAAAAATGGCCAATGATGCCAACAAAAGATGCGCAATGACGCAAAATTGGAAAATTATATATCAAAAAGCAAAAGATGTGCACAAGCACCAATCAATTGACAAGAGGCATAAAATGAGCCCACTAACAAGCAAGCTCCTCTCTCTTTTCAAATCCCTTAAAAAACTTAGAAGTTTTCATGTATCAAAGGCTTAATTTCGATTGTTTTGAGATTGTGACAAATTTACTTTGATTCATTATTCTATAAGATATTTTTTTTAAACAAAGTAATGAATGGATTCTTGTTCCTCATATCCAATTAATTTTTAGAGTTAGGTCATTGATTTCAAAAGACGATTCTACTCTAAGAGAAAGTCTTAGCTAAGGGTAATCATGATCGGATATTCTACCGTTCTTTGGATTGTTGATGTTGTTAACTCATAAACTCACAAGTTTTTATAATCAATCACATGGAATACTACATCATCTTCATGCCTTGAAAAAAAAAAGTGTGTTGTGGTTTACTTATGTTCTTGGTTCCCTCCTTTTTAAGATGTCAAAAGGGGGAGTAGTTTTAGGATGTGTCTTGCACCACCACATTGCTATTTTTTAAATTTTTTATCGTAGTGTTTTGCCATCATAAAAAAGGGGGAGATTGTTGCGAATTCAGGTCTCTGAACTATGTTTTGATGATTGGCAAACACTCTTACTTGACTTGGACTGTCTTTTACTAATGACTTTTGAGGAATCAAAGATCGGACGGAAAAATGGAGCCAGCTCAAGATGGGATAGATTAGGGTTGAGTCAGTCTGTAATTTTATTTTTCCCCTCTTGAGTTAATTGTAATCTTTGGTGTGACTAATGCTAAGTAATCCTACGCACACACACTTGAGAGACTTAGAATTTCTGTTTTTACTCAAATCGGCCAGGACGATATTTTACATCGTCCTGGATGATCGGGCTTAAAATAGAAAATCTAATAAGGGGTTCTTAATTAAGGTAGCCATCATTAGCTAATCGACCTGGACGATACGTGTATTGGCCAGGACGATAATCTCAAAATAGAAAGAAATTATCGCCATAAAGAATTAAGGTATTATGTAATTTTTGGAAATCGGTCAGGACGATCTTGGATCGGCCTGGACGAAATTCATAATTATGCCTTAATTAATCAAACAAAATAAAAGAAGTAATTAAGGATGATTGATATGATCATATCATTCTGGACGATCGCAGGATCAGCCAAGATGATCTATTCAAAAACCTTAGTTACTTCTGGATGATAAATATTGACCAGCACATATTCAGGGCGATGCGCTGGACGATCGGAATCGAACATCTTGAATTCAGGGCGATGCTCTGGACGACTTTCCTCTGATTTGAATTGATCGGTCTGGATGATCGTGAGATCGTCCTAGATAATCAAGCCAATTTTCAAACATCCATTTTGTATTCAGGGTGATGCCCTGGATGATCTCATGGGATTTGTATTGATCGGCCAGGACGATGTCCATATCGTCCTAGACGATATAGTCAGTTAACTTGCAATTAACGAGCTCCTTTGAAGCTCTTCTATTTAAGAGCTCTTGTTCAACTTTTTTTAATATCTTTTGCTACTGCCTTGACCTGAGAAGACCTTGAAGAGAGAAAGAGAGAGAGAGAGAGAGAGAGAGAGAGAGAGAGAGAGAGAGAGAGAGAGAGAGAGAGAGAGAGAGAGAGAGAGATCTTGTGAGGGGGAGCTTGTGAGGGGATTCACAAGGGTTGCTTCAAGGATCGCTCTGCTTCTTCTTCCTCTAGAGTTTCTCATCTGTGGATGGGTCAGTAGAGGTAAGGATTCAGTAACTGATAGTGGTTCTCTGCCAGCTTCAGGAGGAAGCAAAAGGAGATAGGTTCTCTACCTTGCCGGGGTGGCAATAAGAGGTTCTTTGTAAAGGCTTCTCCGCTTAGCTGTGGGGGCTAAAGGAGAGTCACGATTGTAGTGCAATACTCGGATGGTGCCTCCGGGGAGTGGACGTAGGTCGAGTTGACCGAACCACTATAAATTTCTGTGTTCTTATTTCTTGCTTCCGCACTTTAATTTCCGCACTTATTTTTCTTGTGGTGTGATTTTGGTTTATGTGATTTTACTTCTTTGTAAAAAGATTTTTTAAAATACCAATTCACCCCCCCACCCCCCGCTTGGTTAGCTTGGTCCAGTTCTATAGGGCTTAACATCCTTAACAAACTTTCACATTTAATGTATGATCCTAGAACTAGTATACATATTCCTACAAAGTTTGAAATAAATAAATCGAAAGAAACCTAGAAAAATTCTACCCACTAAAGAAAACTACCATCCATATTGAATATAATGCATGAAGAAATGTAATAAATGAAAGCCTTAGTATCAAAAGAAATTTATTTATTCATTGATTTGATAATTTACAATAATTTAAAACACTACAAAAAAGAAATGTAACTATGTTCCACCATAACAAACCTGAGTTTCTAATACTACTACTATATATATATATATATATTCTCCAAGTCTTCTATGGAATTCAAAAAAAGAGTGTCCTCTAAAGAAAATGATATCGTTTATTGGAACCAAAATGTGAAGGCATACGTAAGTATATTTAAATCTCGTACAATTAGTTACATTATACAACTTAATCTATATAAATTTCTATTTTAAATTAACTCTGTATGTATGCATCAATCCTAGGTACATTCTATTTTAACTCTTGCAAAAAATATAAAGGCTATATAAAAGCATATAATAGTGTAAAGCATTTGTGTATTAATCTAGTGCTTCAAATGCAGTCCCTAAAGAGCCTATGTGCATCTACAAAAATTTAAAATGAATACAATTCAAATTGGTAAAAATTGTTAAACTTATGTAAGGTATTCTCTTATCAAACGATTTGAAAAAAAATCACACCACTGGCCTAGCCTAAGCTAGGGTGAATTGTCCTATCAAACCAATTGTGTGTTTAGAAAGGATGTGTCACTTAGATAGTTCTTAGGATTTATTTTTTTAGTGTTGTCTATAAATGAATATAATTGTTCAAGGTCTTTAAAGTGTGGTTTTAATTCAACTTTAATGTTTTAGAGATTTTAAAATTCTTTTAAGGATATTTTGATTGTTGATGTTATTTTTTTTTTTTTTAATTTTCAAATTTGCATTGAAAGGATCAAAGAAAACTACTTACAATTGATAAAAGGGTAGCCATCCTTCTTGATCATATTCATCAAGGTGGACGGTATACTACCAAAAGAATAACTATCAAACAAAAAATTGCCATCTAATGCCAAAGTAGCACAAAAATCAGCTACTTTGTTACAATTCCTACTAACATGATGAAAAACAACTTTATTAAAATCATTGAGAAAGTAAAGCTTATTACCCAAGCTCTCCTACAAATGCCAATTGGTCTTCTTCATAGATTGTTGAAAGTAATTAATCACATTGAAGTTGTCACTTTCAATGATGACACCAACACTTTCAAGCATCCATCCTTGAATGAAATCCGAAGAACAAAAATAGATTCCAATTCCAATTGAGCAATGTCCCAATGCAAAGAATTCCTTCCAAAAGCAAGGAGCACTCTACCTTTACAATCCCTGAAGATGCCACCAATACCAGCCGATAATTAGAGAGCAATGAAGAGTCAACATTAACCTTGATCCAATCTAGCGGTGTAGGGTGCCAAGAATTCAAATAGTCCCAAGAACATATGAGGTTTTAAAGAACATAGCTTTCAATAACTCCTAAGTGCCAAAAGTTGTTGATAAGTTTATCTTAGACTCAAAAGTCTAATGCTACCAATCTTATTAGATTGGGATATATTAATAGCATGGAGTCTTCTGATTTCATTAAATGTTTTGATCCTTAAACCTTCCCAAGTCAATACACATTTTCACTCCTAAAAAATAATAAGCACATGGATATAGAAACTATAATGTAGAAGTTTTTTATAAATTAGTCTAATTTAATTAATTATTTAGTGATTAAGATTTTATATTTTGTATTTACATTCTATAAAATTCATTAATGAAATTGTCACACCTAGAATTAGGACCAAGGCCTCCTTAGGTTATATAGCCCGATAGGCCAAAGTAATCTAATTGAAATACCTCAATTATAGGAATTTTTGTTGTTTATTTAATTTTTTTATTGATTTAATTTATTTAAATTAATGATCTAAAGAAGTTTAATGATTTATTTATTTTTCATATTTCAATACATTTAATTTGGGGATCATTTTTTGGCTTTTTGATTTTCATTATTTCCTAGAATTATTATATTTTTCATAAACACTAGTCCCAGAGATGAGTCTAAGGATTTTGAGTTTACTAAATTTCGAATTCTTTGAAGCTATTTATGGATTTTACAAGTTTAATGTTTTATGTATGTTAAGTTTTACTAAATATTGAAATTTTTATTTATAATAAAATTTGGAGTTTTATATTTATCATAAAACTATTTTTAGAGATGAGTCTAGTGTCTTTGAGTTTTCTTAATTAGGTGTTTTCTATAATTAGTGATGAGTTATTAAAGTTTGATGATTTAAATTAATTAATTTAATTTTCTAATTAGGGGTATTTTCTTATTTTTATACCAATTGAACTCCAAATCTTTTAATTTTTTTGTAAATGTCATAAATGTTATCTTAGGATGATTTCAAGTGTTAAAATTTTTTTGGAAATGTTTCTATATTTTAATTATTTATTTTAGCTAATTATTTAATTCCATTTATTTTTAAATTAATTTTTAAATTGAATGAATTTATAGGTTTTTTATTTTCCTTTATTAAAGCTTTTAATTATGAGTATTTTGATATAATTATATGCATTTTTCCAAGTCAAAATGGATTTATTGGGAATTTTCAAAGATCTTGGAACAATTATATACTTGAATATTGGGTTTAGTAAATGCAAAGAAAATGAACTACAAATGCACTACAATTTAAAGCACTTGTAAATGAATACATGTTCTTTAAAGCCACAAGGTTTATGCTCGGCAAAGCCTCCCTCTAATGAAAAATCCATCACCAAAGCTATATATCTCTATAACTTTGGTGATAAGTTTTGGATAATGACTCACTAGATTTTTGTGAGTATTCTGATATGCTTTGGTGACATGCATATAAACACACTACAGAGAAATAAAAATGTAATTATAAGTGTATGGATAATTATGAATTTTTTAAGTTATGGGTCCAAAATGGACCCATGAACTTAAAAAAATAATTCATAGAAAATCTGGTCAAATTAAGACCTGAGAAAATTAGGGAATTCAATCATGCTCCCTAATATTTACCATCCAAATTTGAGGACAATTTGACTATTGGATCTTGATAAATTCAACAAAATTGGAAATATAAATATATTATTTTTTTTTCAAAATCCATTTTTTAAAAATTGTTGACAATATTAAAAAAAAAGTAAATGTTAAGAGCTTTCCAACAAGACAAAGAATACTCAATTTTGATTTAAAATAATTCTATAAGATTTTTTAAAGGTATCTTCAATTAAATAAAATTTTTAATTTATTTTAATACTTAAAACAGCGGTGTAATTTTTTTCCTACATTGCGTGGTGCTGACGCATGTCAGGACATGTGAAGGCTAGCTTGTGGTCACCTAACCAAGTTGGCAATGAGATTCAACTATCAAATTGAATGTGAAAAGGATGAACGGCCATCGTACGGTCACATATGCACCCACTAAATGGTTTTAAGAGGGTTTGAATCCTTAGGCAATTACTCATGTGCAGGTTTGACAAATTTATGTCATCCGATTAGCCAATAAGATAGCTTAGATTGAAGCAGGGGATCCTAACAACCAAATCTTTCAATCGCTGGAGTTTTAAGGCTCTAAGAATTGAGATATAGGAGAGATTCTAATTTAAAATTAGAAAAGCAAGAGGCTATCTTGCTAACAAGTGGTCAAATTTTGATGATCTAGGACTCTATTTAAAGCTTGGGAGATCCTCTTTAACTTCGTTAAATACATGTTGAGATTATTATAGCTAGATTGAAAAGTGGATTTGAATTCTTCTTTCTCTCTCTTACTGGTATTGGGAATTTCATGAACTATGGATGGAAAGGAGGAGCTATGGGAGAGTTAAGGAAGTTGCCAAGGAGTTGGGGAATCAGATTGATCAACATTTATTCAAGGGAAGAAGGGGTATTTATAAGAGAGAAAATATTATATGGATAGCTTTTATCTTGCCACCTAAGCTATGGCCCACCTCCAAATTAGTTTTGGACTTACAAATGAGAGCTCAATGAACATTCTGGAGAGTTTCAAAGCATTTGGTTGGTTGTTGAGAAAGTTATGCTTAAACCAATCAATCGAGAGAATATTTTTTTAAGATTATTTCCACATCAGGAGCCTATATGGCCTGAGCTTGACATGTCCTATAGAGAGAATATTATAGAGTGTATGGCTAGGTTTAGATTGGGAAGAGTTTTTTTTAGTGTCCAAATACAAGGGTTTTGATGAGCTTAGTTCAACCTATACATTTGAACAAGGTTACACCATAGGTTCAAACTCTTATGGTGTGTGCATGGGATTAATATACACCTATTACATTTAAAATTTATTTTGATAAGCGTAGTGATTTAGATTAAGAAAACCCCAATTTTACCAATTGGTTCTTGACCATTGGCCAAATAATGTGGTCCCATGGGCTAAAATATTTTTAAGAGATTCTTGTTGACCACATGAACAATCCTTATGAGTTTGTTTAAAGATTCAACAATTATCATAAGAAATAAATTCTATAAGTATTTATAACATGTTTTGGTCAAACATGGTTAACTTGGTAAACTAAATTTGATATAGGGTTCATGGTGGGTCAAACTCATTCAAAAGATATTTTGGAAATATTGGAAGTGGTCCCAAGGCTTGGTATGAATTTAGATCAAAACTCATGTTTAAGGGCTAAAAGGGCCTTTTGGTTAACCTTAGCTGACTTGTTCAACCAATGCTGACCAAAGGTTGGAGTTTTCTAAGATTTGTTTTATTGGAGGTGATCTTAATATTTGGTGGGGTCTCCATGCATGTAATATAGTTTAAATGGGATAATGGAAATTTTATCAACCTAGGTTAACTTGGTTAATAAGGGTTGATGAGGCCTGGGATTTGGTTCAATGCACTCTAAATCATATCGTGATATGTTTGGATAAGGTTGTATGGCTTGGTATGACTGAGCCTTATTGAGGTTTAAGGAAAATTCAATTTTTAAGGTTTAGGGTTTTAGGTTTTTGTTATCAAACATGGTTAACTATGGTCAACAAATGTTTAATTCTAGTTTAATGCATCATGATAATGATTTTAACCATGATTAATGTATTTGGAGAGCCTCCATAGTCAAAATCATAATATGCCATATTTTATTGTATATATTATAAATATTTGATGATTTTATAACATATTGAAATTGTTTGAGTTTTAGAGGTTAAGGACCATGAAATAAATTCAAACTAAAGTGGTTGTCCCTTGGGACATGCCTAATAAATATGCAAGTGATAGATAAAAAAACCAAGGTCAGTTGGTCAAGATTTAAGGTAAGGGATTTTTTGGTAGAATGGGTTATGGACCAAGGGATTTTTTTTTTTTTTTGGCAGTGACACAAAATTTTAGAGTTTTGAATTGAACATTGAGATTAGTCTCTAGATTGGATATATATTTGATTTGGATAATGATTTAGGAGGATTTAGGGTTTGAAATGTCAAAATCATTATCAATCATTGATCATCATTAGTGATTGAAAAAGTAATCAGTTGACCATCACTGGGACTATCATCTGATAGATTTGAAGATTAATTTTGATTTAACTTTTGAATTGATCAATGGAGTTAAATTATCGAGTTAATTTTAAGCGTTGGAATTATCATACAACCAATAATCAAGTAAGATTGTGAAGTTGCAGATGATATAATCAAATATCAATTTTGGGTGATTGTGAAGTGATGGTTTCAACTGTCAATGATGAAATCACCATGCCAAAGTAGAGTGATGAGTTTGATTTATATTAAAATGATGTTGGTATAATGATTGATGTTTGATATAGAAGGGATTGACTACATCCAAAAATTGAGTCAATAATGTTCAAGATGAAATCAATAATAAGAAGTTTAAAAAAAGTTTAGAGAAATAAGTGAGTTCAAATAAACAATATTGGGATATAAGATTGGATGATGCATTATGGTCCTATAGAACTACTTTTGAAACACATATTAGAATATCTCTATATTAGTTAGTCTTTGGAAAAGCTTGTAACCATTCTTTGGGGTTAAAATATAAAGCATTTTAGGTAGTTATGGAGCTTAATTTCAATCGAAAGGAAGCCACTACCAAGAGGTTAATTTAGTTGAATGAATAAGAGCTAAAATCTTAGGAATTATTAGGAATAAATAAAAAGATGGAATGATTATAAGCTTCTTAAGATAGAATTCACCTATGGATAAGACCTACTATTACTCAATTGTATATTAAAATCTTTTAAGCAAAGTTTAAGTCTTGATGGTCTAGACCATTAACTATTACTAGGGTTTTTTCTTATGTAGCTATAGATTTTTTGGATAAAAATAGATATCAAAATTTTAAAGTTAATGACCATAGGAATTTGGTCACTTTTATTACCTGTGTGTATTACTTTATTTGTTGTTTATTTTGTTTTGTTTCCTTTTAGTAATTTTTTTCCTACATTACTTAACTATTGACTTGTAATCATATATATTACACTTTGATAGCTAAGTTAACTAAAATAAAAAATAAAAAAAAATGATTTAAAATTAAGCATAATATAAAACTTTTGCTGCTAAATTGAATAAATAAAGAATAATAATTTCTAATTTGAAAATTATAACAATCATTTATAGAAAATTATCTAAGTACTTGTACTCTAAACTTAAATACTATAAAATTTAAGTCTTGACTATTAGTAAATTGATTGAATGATGAATTTTTGCAATGGAAAGTATTATATTAATTTAGACAACTCATTATGGGCCCATGTATGAAATTAGTAAACTTGTATAATCCTTGCATAATTTCAAATTTGGGATCTTGTAGGAATAAAGTTCATTAGATATTCAAAATCATTACTTTAGTACTCATGTGCATTAAAAGAAAAATGGTGAAATATAAGAAAATCAAAAGAAAGAAAATGTTCAAAAGAAAAATGAGAACTATAATTTGAAAAATTGGTTTCTTAGAATGTTGAATTCCTAAGGATTCCTAATAATCATTTGAAAGAGGAGAGTGTAAGTGAGCTATTGCCTACGAAGGTTTATAAATTAATTTAGAAATTAACTAATATACAACTAATTCCTCAATGATAAACTATTCAATCCAACCTAATAAGTCAACATTGAACTTATACTTTTATTATATAAGTACAATTTAGATATTAATAAATGCCAATAGAAACATTTTTCATAATTTGTTAAATTAAAATTTGTAGACTTAGGTCATTATAATTCACATCTAAATGGTGGAGTGTTGACTTACAGTTTAACTAATTTCAAAGTACAAAAGTTTTATTTGAACTACTGAAGATAATCAAAGGTTAAACAAAATTTCTTGAGGACAATCAAAAGTTTAAGCTACAGAGAGTTTCTTAAGTAAAATTTATGTAGTATTTTTTATTTTATTAATTATAATAAAGATGCATGTTTTAGCTCATGTTGTGTAGAAATGTCTCCAGAAAAGAAGAAAAATTCCTATGCTTAGAAACAGAGTTGTAATGCTAGAACTATTAGCATTACAATGTACTCAATTCCCTATGGTCAAATCAGAACATTATAAAGTGCCCTAGGATTAAATCAGGACATTATAATGCCAATGTCTTGGGAAAAATGTCATTGAATTTAGCACCCTAGCAGCAATGCTTCACAACATTACAATGCTTCAAATCAACATTGTAACATTGGAGTCATAGGAAAATTACAAAATAATTTATCGCTGGAGCACTAACTATGAAAGCATTGTAGTACTAAATTATGAATGCACACAACTTTTGCATCATCACATGGAGTTGTTAATAAAAAAATGCACCACATTGGATTACTTAATCATTACACTGGATCTTTAAATAATCCTTGTAGGTTAGCCCAACACCATAAAGGAGAATACTTAGCCACACTGAGTTGCTAATTCATATTATAATATCATGGTGCTACCTTATCAAAAACCACGGTGCTTGAGGAAATTTATATAATAAGTAAAATTGGTTGTTTATATCTTTGGTACAAATAGGTTAGGGGTACCAATTTCGGGTGATAGGTCGGGGTTTGGGTCGAACTTGAAACTGACCTGATCCATTTTTTCAAATGGGTTCACTTTTTGGACTCGAACCCCAACCCACTTTGGGTTTGGCTCAACAAAAACTAACCCATGAGCATAATAACATCGACAGCAACAGCAGGCCAATGGATGACGATAGGAGAAGCCAGCAAAAGCTACTGGTGATAATGCTGGACGCATACGATGCACACTCGAGCGAGACACGAGTAACACGTAGTCATGATGTGGCATTATCCTCAGGATTCAACTCATAATGCAATGCAACCAAGCAACTGGGGAAGACAGGTGCATGTGGGGAAGTAAGGGCAACAGGAGCAAGTGGGTGCAAGGCAGTAGGGGCAAGTAGGGTAGCCAGGGCAGGCGGGTAGGCAGGGTAGGTGGGATAACTCGGGTAAGGGTCAGTCAAAGTAGGAAGACGGGTTTATTGGTCATTTCGAGTCATTCCCCATTTCTCGGGTCAACCTGAACCTGACCAAGTTTTTCAAACTGGTCAATGTTTTAGAACTGAACCCAACCCTCTTAGGGTTCGGGTCAACCCAAACCCAAAATTTTTGGGTCAGGTATTTGTGTCGGGTCAAATATTAACACTGCTAGAAAAGGTTATTAGAGCTTATTTTAGAAATGTCTAATAGAGAAAAGGGAATAGTGAGATTCATCATTTATATCGTGGAAGTTTGTGTAGGTTGTTAAACCACTATGAACTATCTCGAGGCTAACCAAGAGGGGGGCGAGAGGAGAATTGGATATTAAAAAGTCCTTTAGGGAAAAATAAATTCTTTAAATCCTTTTGAAACCTACACATGATAATTGATACTATGATACAAAAATATGTAAATTTTATAATAATAAAATAAATCAAATTATTCAGATGCTCATATAATTGTAGATGATAAAGTGCAGAAAATAATTAGAATGAATACACCATAATTTATAGTATTTTTATCAAATTGATCCACATCCACTCTAGAGACTCCCTCCAAGTATTGCACTAAATAGTAATGACTCTTCTTTTTCTCTCACAAGATGGTAGAAAAGCCCTATAAATGCTATTTCACCACCCTTATGAGATAGAGAATTGTGACTCTATTACAGGTAGAGAACCTCAACTCTATTTTTACTCCCAGGTGATGGTAAGAGAATAAAAATTCTATTTTCACTTTCCAGGTGATGGTCAAAGAACCACAACTATATTTTCATCTCACAGTGATGGTCAGAGAACCATAATCTTTGTTAAATAACTTCTTCTCCAGAGCCATAATGAATTATAGGCAGATACCAGGCAATATTCTTACTTGAAACAACCTTGAGAATCCCTTCACAACTTCTCCATCACAAAATCTCCCTCTCTTTTCTTAAAAAGCTCTCCTTTTTTTCTCCCTTAATGCTCTCCCTCCTAAAGTCTCAACAACCAAAGAATTACTAATTGAAATATTAGAAAATATTATATAGTGGGCTTCAAGAAATACTAATTTTCAATAGATTTGTCTTTTATTCATAGAATATGATACACGTATCATATAATATGATCAGTGTAATTCAGACTCATCTAGTTAGGTTCTGCAGATGAACGTTTCAACCTATATAACATTTCATACAATATAATCAAATTATTTTATGATACGAGCTATAGAAATTTTCTTTATTTATTTGGGATGAGTCTTGGGATGGCCAACATTGTACACTGTGAAAGTCTAAATAAGTTGGTAGTCCTAAAGAAATTTTCCTAAGGCTAATAAAGAGGGGGGGGGGGGGGGGTGACTTGGTATGGTTTTTTAAAACAAATCTCTTGGTAAATTAGAAAATCACTTTTAGATTTTTAATCACAATGATAATTTTTTCCAAAAATAATTTTCCAACAACAAAATTAAATCTTACAAAAAAAAATGAAGTGAAAAAGTAAAAAAAGAAAATTATAAAATTTTATAGTGGTTTGGTCCAACTAGACCTACGTCCACTCACTGAAGACTCTCTTTTCAGGCATTGCACTATAACAAAGTGTCTATCCTTTTGCTCCCTCAGCAAGGTGGAGAAGCCCTTACAATAACCTCTCTTCCATTAAACCCCAATGCGGTAGAGAACTGTTATCCTTGCTCACCCTCCTGATGAAGATAGTGAATCGACATCCTTTCTCACCCTTCTGGTGACAGCAGAATACCAGATCTCCTATGAAAATCTTCTTTCAAGAGCATTCAAGAAAGTAGAAAAGAACTTTGAAGAACAAGTAAGAGATTCTCACCAATGGGAAACCTTGTGAATACCCTCACAAATAACTTTTAAGAAATATCTTACTATCCAATCCCAAAACACTCTCCTAAACACTCTCCAAGTGCACTCTCAAAAGAAAATCATAGTAGTTCTATAGGCAGGCAATGTTTAGGACATTATATAGAAATGATAAGAAAATACATCAAAAAATTGAAAGTAGTCATGGATTCTACTTTACGAGCATACTTCATATGTACAAAGTGTTCAAAAATCATTTTATGATCCTGGATGAACTTATTTTTGTACTCTGTCAGTCGTATGTACAAACTAACATCGTAATGTACAAACAGTTCAAATGTGAACAAGTTCGTCAGGAATAATTCTATACGAATGCATTTTATACACTGGTCGGCATACTATGTAAACTATATTTTATACAATATAATTAGTTTAACTAAATCATGCTAAAATTAGTACAAAAATGGATGAGTCAATTTCATTCTCAGGACACCATCTTAATTAAAATAATTTTTTACAGTATGAACAATTCAAATAATTTACCTATTTGTATGGATAAACTGGTATGCACCTATTTCATAATGTAAATGTCATCTTTATTAAAATAATTTCATACAAAATGATCAGTTAAAATAAATGGTAAGTTCATTTGGGATGAAATGGTATGTATCCATTTTGTACTCTAGATGTATGAATAGTTCAATCAAAAAATTTTTGAGGCCTAATTCGATTCACTTCTTTTTGGAGGAACACTCTCGACAAATTCTCCATTATGATTAAATAATTTTACAATACATTTTGTTTAAAAATCCAAGTTTTAACTCACTATGCCAATGTGTGTGTGCACGGTTACCCAATTACAATCGAACTCTCTTAGACTGAAGAAAATAGAAAAAATATTGATGTTAATTACGATAAAAACTAATCTAATCTTTCTTGAAGTCTTCAACAGACTAGAGTATGATATTCTTAAAATGTTAGTATACATAAACAACACAAACAAAAATTTTCAATATATGTTAGGAGAAATTGTAATCAATGCAATAAGATTTTGGTATTATAAAAAACTCACATGATATAAAAACATAGTTTTTAAAGCTAAGTTTTAACAATCTCCCCTTTTTTATGATGAAAAAATAATTATTATTAGAGTTATCATTTAGAATAAAATTTTTTCTTAGCTCCCCCTTAATGAATGACCAATTTAAAAAAAGGGAGTCAAATGAAAATCAGAAAAAAAATTAAATAAAAACCCAAAAACTTAAACAAAAAATAATCATACACACTCAAAAACATAAACTACACACTAACACAATCTTACACACATCACCCACTTCACAAACACATCACACACATTATAAAAATCATAACAATCAAGAAACAAATAATATATTACATCAAATAATATTGTTACTCCCCTTTTTGACAACAACAAAAAGGGAAGAATATCTTGGAATGATAAATTTCTATTGATAAATAAGAATAGTTGATGAGGATAAAGATTTTAAAGTATTTGCAAATACAACATTAACTTCCTAATACTAAAAGACATAATTTTTAAATCAAGGAATAACTAAGATAAGATAAGTCAACCAGGTTCGCTGTTCTTTCTAAACAAATTAAATAAAAATAATCCTTATAAAAAGGATGAAATAAAGATTATTTAGTTTCTAATTGAATAGTTAAGATTATTATTGATTATATAGATTTGTATAATAGATAAATTATAAAGGAAAGAATAGTAACTCTTTAATTGGCAACATTGCATATTTTTTTAATTTTTATAGCACACTTTGTGCATCTTTTATATTTGGGCTAATTTTGTGCCTTTTTTTTACTTTGTGAACATTGCCCATCTTTTCAATTTTTGCACACTCTGTGCATCTTTTTTTAAAAAAAGCTTTTTTGGTCTTTCCAATATCAAAAATCTTAATTCAAATTACAATAATAAAAAAATAAACACCTTGAAAAAGAAAATAAAATAAATAAGACATATATTTTCCAACAGTTATATCTAATTAATATTTATCTATACAAACATAAAATTGATCTCCAAATCTACACCCAGTCATAATTATAATTTAAAATTTGAAAGATTAAATTTTGTAAGGAAATTATTTTGCAGAACAACATAATTCAAAATTTCATTCAGGAGATCAACCCCAAATGATTTGACTAAAGAAAAATAAATATTTGAAGTAGTGAAATTTCTATGCACATCTAAACAACATTTCATCATTTCATTTATCATTCAAGAGCACATGCATATATATTTTTCCATTTAACATCATTCCAAATAATATCATCTTAAAAATGCAAAAATAACACCTAAAAACATTGAAATCACAAGAAAACACCTCAACACAAACACATAAACTCATCAGCAACTACAACACATAAGTACAAGTAATAATCAATGGGGCTTGATCTAGAGGAGGTGGTGGGTTGAACATTAAAAAGTAACTACTGATCTAGCTGCATTGGTGTTAACTGAGTCAAATTTGAAAGTTCGATGGGATGTTAAGCCCTATGAACTTAGTCCCAAAGCTAACAAAGAGAGGTGAATTGGATAATAAAAAGGATTCTTTAAACAAAGAATCAAAATCACAAACCAAATCACCACAAGGAAAACCAAGTGCGGAAATTAAAATGCGGAAGCAATAATAAGAAAAGAACACACCGGATTTATAGTGGTTCGGTCAAACCTTAAGCTACGTCCACTCCTTGGAGGCACCCTCCAAGTATTACACTAACACAAAGTGACTCTCCTTTAGCCCCCTCTAGCTAGGCGGAGAAGCCCTTACAAAATCACTTCCACCTCTCCCGGTGCGGCGGAGTTGCCGGGTTCTTTGACACAAAAGAGACTTCTTCTTTGGTGAACTTACCTCGAGACAAGCCTTGAATCCGATGGTACTAAGGCGCGAGTTTGCCGGAGCAACTGTGTGGAACCCCCTCCACACTCCCTTGAGTCCCCCCTCACAGGATCTTCTCCCTCTCTCAAACTCCACCCTTTCCTCTCTCCCTTTCAAGCTCTCTCTTCAAGTTTCCCCCATAAGAACGAAGCTACAATGGCTGCCAAAGACACTTACAAAGTGCCTTGCCATAGCTTAAATAGAAGCTCTCAAAACGAGCTCATTAATGCAAGTTGCCGACATTATCGTCCAGGATGATAGACATATCGTCCTGGCCGATCAGTACAAATTAAGCTCATTAGCCCGGGACGATTTGAGACGATCAGAAGAAAATTGGTTACATCGTCCAGGCCGATCTCACGATCGTCCTGGACGATAAGTTTAAAACCGATTTCAATTGTCCTGATCATAGCCCTGAATACAAGCTGTCCGATGAAGATTGTCCAGGCCATCGTCCTGGCCGATCATTCGATCGTCCCGGACGATGTGATCGTATCAATCAACCATTAATGCTTTCCAAAGATTCCAGATCAATTTTAGGCATGATTGAGTTAGATCGTCCGGGACGATAATAATATCGTCCTGGCCGATTTCCTAAAACAAAGAATTCCTAAACTGATTATGGCGGTTGATTCTTTCTGAATTGAGATTATCATCCTGGCCGATACAGGTATCGTCCAGGCCGATCTGTTGATGGCTGCCTTAATGAGGATGCCCTAAATAGGGTTTCTAATTTTGGACAGATCGTCCAGGACGATATAAATATCATCCCAGCCAATCTTACCAAAAATAGAAAACTTATAGGGAACAACAAGAGATCTTCTAAATTACAATCCAACTGGTTCCACACCAAATACAACAGACTTAAGAAAGGAAAAAGATTACAAACTAACTCAGACCTAGTCTACCCAATCTTGAGCTGATTCCAAATTGCAGTCCGATCGTGGGAACCTGAAACGTTAGCACATAAGGCAATCATAGAGAAATAAGGAATGTTTGCTATCATCAAAATTATAGATCCGCAATAATCTCCCCCTTTTTGATGATGGCAAAACATTTCAATTTAAATTTTTATAAAAGTAAATCCTCCTAATCTCCCCCTCACTAGAATAAATCCTTTTTTTAAAAAAAAAATAGGGGAGATGAAAATATTTTTGTTGTTTTAAAATTTTTGAAAAGAAAAAAGATACAACGTTAAGATACAACGTTCTCCCCCTTTGACATTATCAAAAAGAGAGGAGGCACAAACAAAAAACAAAACGAACAAAAAACATTCCCTGATCAAGTGAAAAAACAAATGTTCTTAAAATGAGAAAGTTACCTCTGGGTTTTAATCAAAAAAACTTAGTAGAATTGGATTGACAACACATAGCCCAGTAAAGGTTAGAAAATCAAGAATTGATAATCCAAACTCAAGTTCTTTAAAAAGGCTCAAAAACTTTTTAATTCAATATCTAAATAAAGGAATAAATTAGATAAAGAAACAGTAATTTTTCAAAACTCCTTTCATAAAATATATCTAATAGAAGATTAATGCACGATTTGTTGAATCATGAATCAAGATTTTCAAACTCAAGCATCGAGAAATCAAGGGTTTTCTTAAGCTTTAAGAAGTATAAGAATGGTAAGCATTAAAGTTTAGTGGGCTCATTTTAAGTCTCTTGAAAATTGGTTGGCGCACTGCGCATCTTTTGATACACTTTGTGTATTCTATATTTTTCAATTTTGGCGCTTTGCGCATCTTTTATTTTTGGCATCACTGGCCAATTTTTTGATTATGCTACCTTTCTGAAATCTTAAATACTAAAAGTAAACCCATACTATTGATAAAGCGAATTTCTTGATTAAGAAGAATTTGAATTAGATTCAACAACTTGCAATAGATTCCTATGCGATACATAAAATATAGGGAGATAAAAAATTTAGTTTCAAAAACTAATTTAAAAGATGAAAAAGATTTTAAATCAAAAGTAGAAAAACCTCTTTTAGGAAACAGAGTTTGAAAGTCAAAAACATGAGTTTCCTTCCTTTGATTGTTTTTAGATAAGTCAATCACAACTTTTACTAAAGATTTCAAGAAAAATTAGGAAGTAAATTTTTCATTTTTAGAAAAGTGTGTGTGTGTGTTGATGAGAGAAAAATTTCACAGAAAAAGGAATGGAAAAAAAAGCACAAAACAAAAAAAAAACACAAATAAAAAAAGAAAGAAAAAACAAAAACACAACAAAAAAAATACAAAAGGCTCTTAACCATTATCTCTCTCCTGGTCCGATGCTTCAGAGACCAGATCTGCCCATGAGATTTTTTGCTTTTCATTATTTCCCCAGTTTAAATTTAACTTTGCCTTACCCTTTTCTTTTGCAGGGAGAATTCTTAAATTAGGGCACTCATTTTTCATATGTTCAGGTTTGCTGCATTTAAAACAAATAACGTCAGAGGAAATATTAACATCCTTACCAATTTTACCTTTTTTCCACTTTTGCTTATGCATTGGTGAGCTTTGTGATTTGCTTGACAATTCCTTTCTATCGTCACCAACTAAGCTTCCTCTTTCCATATCTTCGGCTTTTAGAACGATCATCTCACCTGCATCCAAAAGTCTTTGACTCAACCCTTGCTCGTAGGCAATGAGTGAGCCAATCAAATTATCAATAGAATAATCATTCAAATCTTTAGACTCACAAATAGCAACAACTTTAGAATTAAATTTATCCAGTAGACATCGAAGAATTTTGTTAATTTTTTCAAAATTTGAAAAATCTTTTCCTAAGCCATGCAATGATGTAGTAATTTGAATGAACCTTGTATACATGTCTAAAATCGTTTCAAAAGGTTTCATAGAAAACATTTCAAAATCATGCATTAAAATATTCAACTTGGATTGCTTGATTTCACTAGTGCCTTCGTATATGGTGTTCAATTTATCCCAAACTTCCTTGCCGGTAGTGCACGTTGATATTAACATAAAATCATCAGAACTTAAAGCACAGAAAAAACAGTTCAAAGACTTTGCATTTAATTGAGCATCCATTCGTTCATGCCTATTCCATTGATTAAAAGGAATATCAGTTTTAATTCCATTAAAATTACGTGATGGTAATGAATAACCAGTTAAAATCATATGCCACATACGAAAATCAATCGATTGCAAAAAAGTAGACATGCGAATTTTCCAAAAATCAAAAGTAATATTTTCAAACAATGGTGGTCTAGTGATTGAATATCCTTCCGCAAAAGTATGATTAGCCATGGATCGAAATTTAAAAGCTTTTAAAAACTTATTTTATGAAAACCGCTCTGATACCACTTGAAAGTTTGATGGGATGTTAAGCCCTATGAACTTAGTCCCAAAGCTAACAAAGAGAGGTGAATTGGATAATAAAAAGGATTCTTTAAACAAAGAATCAAAATCACAAACCAAATCACCACAAGGAAAACCAAGTGCGGAAATTAAAATGCGGAAGCAATAATAAGAAAAGAACACACCGGATTTATAGTGGTTCGGTCAAACCTTGACCTACGTCCACTCCTTGGAGGCACCCTCCAAGTATTGCACTAACACAAAGTGACTCTCCTTTATCTCCCTCTAGCTAGGCGGAGAAGCCCTTACAAAATCACTTCCACCTCTCCCGGTGCGGCGGAGTTGCCGGGTCCTTTGACACCAAAGAGACTTCTTCTTTGGTGAACTTACCTCGAGACAAGCCTTGAATCTGATGGTACTAAGGTGCGAGTTTGCCGGAGCAACCGTGTGGAACCCCCTCCACACTCCCTTGAGTCCCCCCTCACAGGATCTTCTCCCTCTCTCAAACTCCACCCTTTCCTCTCTCCCTTTCAAGCTCTCTCTTCAAGTTTCCCCCATAAGAACGAAGCTACAATGGCTGCCAAAGACACTTACAAAGTGCGTTGCCATAGCTTAAATAGAAGCTCTCAAAAAGAGCTCATTAATGCAAGTTGCCAACATTATCGTCCAGGACGATAGACATATCGTCCTGGCCGATCAGTACAAATTAAGCTCATTAGCCCGGGACGATTTGAGACGATCAGAAGAAAATTGGTTACATCGTCCAGGCCGATCTCACGATCGTCCTGGACGGTAAGTTTAAAACCGATTTCAATCGTCCTGATCATAGCCCTGAATACAAGCTGTCCGATGAAGATCGTCCAGGCCATCGTCCTGGCCGATCATTCGATCGTCCCGGACGATGTGATCGTATCAATCAACCATTAATTCTTTCCAAAGATACCAGATCAATTTTAGGCATGATTGAGTTAGATCGTCCGGGACGATTTCCTAAAACAAAGAATTCCTAAACTGATTATGGCGGCTGATTCTTTCTGAATTGAGATTATCGTCCTGGCCGATACAGGTATCGTCCAGGCCGATCTGTTGACGGCTGCCTTAATGAGGATGCCCTAAATAGGGTTTCTGATTTTGGACAGATCGTCCAGGATGATATAAATATCGTCCCGGCCGATCTTACCAAAAATAGAAATTTTATAGGGAACAACAGGAGATCTTCTAAATTACAATCCAACTGGTCCCACACCAAATACAACAGACTTAAGAAAGGAAAAAGATTACAAACTGACTCAGACCTAGTCTACCCAATCTTGAGCTGATTCCAAATTGCAGTCCGATCGTGGGAACATGAAACGTTAGCACATAAGGAAATCATAGAGAAATAAGGAATGTTTGCTATCATCAAAATTATAGATCCGCAACAAAATTTCCCTTGGATCTAAGCCATATCCTCATTGTATTTATTATCCTATTGATTCAAGTGATTTTCAATTTGATCAAAGCATTGATAAAAATGAGTTTCCATTCTATCGAAGCGCTGAACTATTTCTTGATAAAAATTCTAGTTAAGTTTAGGTGCTAGAGCATGAGCTCCTCCGTCTTCATCAGAATCATTTCCCTCATAACTTTGACACTGGCCAAAGAGTGGCAGTAAAGAGGCATCAATAAAAAATAGAAAGTTTATTGGGTGGATCAGGATGTATTAGGTTGTACATTTCTTTAAAATACAGGCAATTAGATGTGCCAAGGCCATATTTTTCTTTCTCTTATTATGAGGAAGTCCAATATTAGAAAGTTTGTAAATGTAATCCCTAATAAGTTGGGCTTCATCAAACAATTTTTCAGTCATAATAAAATATGTAATAATAAACAAAAGAGCAATTCAACAAAATTTCAGTTAAAGAATGTAGTGAGAGAAACTCTAGGATTTTGGTAAGAGATAATTTGAATTTCAACTTCCTCATTATTTGGTGGGTTTTTTGGATATGCCAGTTAGCCCTTCGGTCATAATCTTCGGTGACTGGAATGCTATTGGATTATCAAGCCCTTCATCCCTCAACATTCATCTTCCTGTTCGTGCGGAAGGTTGTGATAGTTTTCATCCTTTGGTGATTAATAAACCTATAAAGGTTCTTGTTAAATTATCAAAGCAATTCAACGGAAGGGGTAAGAAGGTGTTTGATAGTTATGAAGCAAAAACTCCTCGTTCCACAAGAAACTCAAGACAAGTTGAATGTAAAGCTTCGTCGTTAGCTAGTATGAATTTGTAGAAAAATAAATTTTGAAATGCGATGTCTAAAAGCATGACATCCCTTGTAGGAGTCCCTTTGGTCTAGAAAATTTTGGAGAGACCTTCAACTATTCTTGATTTTGCTGATAAAGGAATTCTAGATATGGTTATTCAAGGAAATATTAATAAGGTTTTTGGATTTCAATCGATCAGTGGTAATCCTTGGGCTAAGCATCCTCATATTAAAATAAATGTAGTTAAAGATGATTCATTTATGTCTAAGGATGGTTTGACATTCAAGTTGCATAAGCCTAATGTTCTATCAAATTTTTAAAAACTTAAATTCTCAGTGGTGGTTAAAGTTTTTAGTCAAGAAGTTCCATTTTATTTAATAGGTGCTGAATTAAGGCATCAATGGCTGCAATTTGGGAAATTCAAAATAATTGTTCTTGGTTTAGGATGGATTTTATGTTCATTTAATTCATTAGAAGCCATGGAATATGTGTTATCGGACATGCCATGGTTTGTTAATAGACATATTGTGGGGCTTGATAAATGGTCATCTCATTTTTCTCCTACATCACTTAAAGGTCTTTCTTCACCAATTTGGATAAGAATGCCTAGTCTTGCCCTATATTGTTGGGATGAGATCAATGTGTCAAGTATTGCTTCATTTGTTGGTATTCTGCTATGATAGATGGTAACATGTTTCAATGGGGGAGATGGGAATTTAAAAGGGTGTGTGTCCGTGTGGAACTGGACAAGCAATTGCCTTTGGGAGTATAGGTGGATGGTTTAGATGGAAGGTTTTTTCATAAGGTGGAGTATGAAAAGGTTTCATCCTTTTAAGATAAATGTGGGAAAATTGGTCATTTGATCAATGATTTTAATCTCAATAAAGGTGATGACAAAGACAAAGTCCTAAATAATTGTTCCATTAAATATGTTCGTGGAAGTAAAAGCTTGGTAGAGGGTGTTAAAGTAATAGAAGACTTAGATGCTTATGGACCTTGGATCCATGTTAATTATAGAAAGAAGAGAAAGACTAAGGTGGTTCAAAAGAAATAGGTTTTTATTCCTAAATCTGTTAATGATTAGGCTAAAAATTCTAAACCAACCTTTGTTGATAATCAAGCTGCTGGATTTGAGGTTACATCACAAGATTCAGTTGCTCATATTTCAGATGGCATTGAGATAAGTGTTCTAGAATGAATTTATAAATAAAGGATAATTCATGATGATCCTGTAGAGTTTACAAAAAATGTGGAAACATTCCCTGGTTCAGGAAACAATATGTTTAAATTGATAGAAGCAATTGATGACGATGGTGTTATTATAAGAGATGAGAATAATGAAGAAAAATCTAGCTTGGACGAAGGATAACTGGGGGTTAATGACTTCGAGGGTGAATGTTTGAAAAGTTCTTTGGCTATTAAGGAAAAGATTCCTGAGGCAACTTCAGATGCAGAAGAAGGATTGGTTTCATCTATTTCACATAATTCCAAACCTAAATTATGTAACTTAAATCTCCAGGACATTTAGGTTCTTCCATGAGAAGTAGAAAGAATGAAGGCTAGAATAAGAGAAGGATTGGGGGTCCTTCCTCGTCGGTGGTTAAATGTGTTTCATTGTTTTTTAGAACTGTAGAGGGGCTAATAAGATGGAAGCCTCTCTTTACTTGAAAGTAGTTGAGAAAGATTGGGATGTTTTTTTTATTGGTATTGTAGAAATGAAAATTTCTTTGACTGATAGGGGAGAGATTTTTTAAAATATTGGGAAACGATTGGAATGTTTTCATTTATCCTTTGATTGGTGAATCGGGGGGTATTATGACATTGTGGAGATCTAATTTGTTTACTTTCTTAGTTTTGAAGAGCTCTTCCCAATGTGTTACTGGGAATTGAATTATTTAAAGATTAATTCTGATTGGTTGATATTAATGATTAATGGAGATAGTAAATTGTATAATAGGAGAAGTTTATGGGAGTGTTTTGGATTATTCTATAATTTAAATATTCCTTCTTTTGTAGGAGGTGACTTTAATTGCATCTTATCTTAAGATGAGAAAAGAGGAGGGAAACGATTTAAATTTTATCTTAGTCCACGGGAGATGAAATCATTTATGAACTTTAATGATTATCATGATGTTGGATTTATTGGACCAAGGTATACTTGGTGTAATAATAAAAGTGAAAGTGTGAGGAATTTGGAAAGATTAGTCAGATGTTTGTTGAATACTAAAGCTCTTCAATCAATACACCAAGCTACAACAAAACATTTGGCATGGGTAGCATCAGTTCATTGTTTGATAATTTTGAAACTACTTAATTCTGTGGAGACAAAGAAGGTTTTCCTTAGATTTGAGGATGTTTGGGTATCTCACCCAACTTTGGCAGCACTGGTTTGGAAAACATGGAGTAAGGCTTCAGTTGGTTATCTGATGGAGAGTCTTAATTTAAAGTTTCTAAAAACCTTGAAGGCACTACATTATTTGGTGTAGATCTAAAATAGAAGAATTGTTAGGTTTGAAGGAAAAGCCGAAAAGAGAAGTGACTGATCTCCAAATAGTGGAAGTTAATAGCGGTGGACTATCTGATGCAAAACTATTGTTACTTTGCTCCATGGTTAATAAGTTAAATATGACGCTTGATCGGCTTAACACAAGGTGGAGATAGAGGGAAAAAGTAAAGTGGTGGAGTGAAGAAGACAAAAAGTTTTTTCATGTCACAGCAAATGGCCAAAGGAATTCCAATCTCATTAACCAGTTAAAGGATGGACAAGGAAACATTGTGGACACTCAATCTAAAATTGAGAAAATTTTATTTGATTTCATTACAAATAAGTGGAGGGAGAGGTATTATATGCTGAACAATTGGCTGGCTTGTCTTTTTAAATTAAGCTTCAAAGATTTTCAAATTATAGATGCTGATCTTTCCATTCTTTAAGTGGAAGCTATGCTAAAGGAATTAGGTATGAATATTTCTCCTGGAGCTGCTGGCATCACTTACTCTTTCTTAAAATATTACTGGAATGTCATTGAAAGTTTGATGGGGATGTTAAGCCCTATAGAACTGGCCCAAAGCTAATTTAAAAGAGAGAGGTGAATTAGAAAACTTTAAAATCAAAGATAAAACTAAAACCAATATCACCACATAGAAAACCAACGATGCGAAAATTAAAGTGCGGAAGTAATAAAGAAAAGAACACACCAGATTTATAGTGGTTCGGTCAAACCTTGACTTATGTCCACTCCTTGGAGGCACCCTCCAAGTATTTCACTAACACAAGTGTCTCTCCTTTAGCCCCCACAGCTAGGCGGAGAAGCCCTTACAAAATCACTTCCACCTCTCCCGGTGCGGCGGAGTTGCCGGGTCCTTTGACACCAAAGAGACTTCTTCTTTGGTGAACTTACCTCGAGACAAGCCTTGAATCCGATGGTACTAAGGTACGAGTTCGCCGGAGCAACCGTGTGGAACCCCCTCCACACTCCCTTGAGTCCCCCCTCATAGGATCTTCTCCCTCTCTCAAACTCCACCCTTTCCTCTCTCCCTTTCAAGCTCTCTCTTCAAGTTTCCCCCACAAGAACGAAGCTCCAATGGCTGCCAAAGACACTTACAAAAAGTGTTATGCCAAAGTATAAATAGAAGCTCTCAAAACGAGCTCATTAATGTAAGTTGCCGACATTATCGTCCCGGCCGATAGGTTTATCATCCTGGCCGATTCGTTCAAATTCAGCTCAACGACCTAGGACGATTTGGGACGATCAGAAGAAAATTGGTTACATCGCCCTAGCCGATATCACGATCGTCCAGGCCAATTAGTTTAAAACCAATTTCAATCATCCTGATCATCGCCCTGAATACAAGCTGTTCGATGTAGATCGTCCAGGTCATTGTCATGGCCGATCATGTGATTGTCCCGGACGATGTGATCGTATTAATCAACCATTAATACTTTCCAAAGATACCAGATCAATTTAGGCATGATTGAGTTAGATCGTCCTGCACGATAATAATATCGTCCTGGCCGATTTCCTAAAATAAAGAATTCCTAAACTGATTATGGCGGTTGATTCTTTCTGAATTGAGATTATCGTCCTGGCCGATACAAGTATCGTCCAGGCCGATCTGTTGACGGCTGCCTTAATGAGGATGCCCTAATGAGGGTTTCTGATTTTGGACATATCGTCCAGGACGATATAAATATCGTCCCGACCGATATTATCAAAAATAGAAATCTTATAGGGAACAATAGGAGATCTTCTAAATTACAATCCAACTTGTCCAACACCAAATACAATAGACTCAAGAAAGGAAAAAGATTACAAACTGACTCAGACCTAGCCTACCCAATCTTGAGCAGATTCCAAATTGCAGTCCGATTGTGGGAACCTGAAACGTTAGCACATAAGGCAATCGTAGAGAAATAAGGAATGTTTGCTATCATCAAAATCATAAACCATAGATCCGCAACAATCTCCCCCTTTTTGATGATGGCAAAACATTTCAATTTGAATTTTCAAAAGAAAATAATTTCTCCTAATCTCCCCCTTACTAGCATAACACTTTTAAAAAATAGGGGAGATGAAAATATTTTTATTGTTTTTAATTTTTTGATTACAAGTTACAAATATGATAACAGTACAAAAATTCAACAATACGTTCTCCCCCTTTGACATTATCAGAAAGAGAGGAGGTACAAACAAAAACAAAATGACCAAAAGACAAAAAACATTTCCTGATCTAGTGAAAAACAAATATTCTTAAAATGAGAAAGTTACCTCTTAGTTTTAATCAAAAAATTAGTAGAATTGGATTGACAACGCATAATTAAAAAAAAGGTTAGAAAATCAAGAATTGATATCCAAACTCAAATTCTTTAAAAAGGCTCAAAAACTTTTTAATTCAATATCTAAATCAAGGAATAAATTAGAGAAAGAAACAATAATTTTTCAAAACTCCTTTCATAAAACATATCTAATAGAAGATCAATGCACGAATTATTGAATCAAGAATTAAAATTTTCAAAGTCAAGTATCAAAAAATCAAGGGTTTTCTTAAGCTTTAAGAAGTATAAAAATGGTAAGCATTAAAATTTAGTGGGCTCATTTTATGCCTCTTGACAATTGGTTGGCGCACTGCGCATCTTCTGATACACTTTGTGTATTCTATATTTTTCAATTTGGCGCTTTGCGCATCTTTTATTTTTGGCATCTTTGGCCAATTTTTTTGATTATGCTACCTTTCTGAAGTCTTAAATACCAAAAGTAAACCCATACTATTAATAAAGCGAATTTCTTGATTAAGAAAATTTTGAATTAAATTCAACAACTTGCAAAAGATTCCTATGCGATAAATAAAATATAGGGAGATAAAAAATTTAGTTTCAAAAACCAATTTAATAGATGAAAAAGAGTTTAAATCAAAAGTAGAAAAACCTCTTTTAGGAAATAGAGTTTGAAAGTCAAAAACATGAGTTTCCTTCCTTTGATTATTTTTAGATAAGTCAATCGCAACTTTTACTAAAGATTTCAAGAAAAATTAGGAAGTAAAATTTTCATTTCTAAAAAGTGAGTGTGTGTGTTGATGAGAGAAAAAATTTCACAGAGACAAAAAGGAATAAAAAAAGCACAAAATGAAAAACATAAAAACAAAAAACACAAAAAAGAAAAGGAAAAAACACAAAAACACAATATAAAAAAAATACGAAAGGCTCTTAACCATTATCTCTCTCCTGGTCCGATGCTTCAGAGACCAGATCTGCCCATGAGATTTTTTGCCTTTCATTATTTCCCCAGTTTAAATTTTGCTTCGCCTTGCCCTTTTCTTTTGTAGGAAGAATTCTTACATTAGGGCACGTATTCTTCATATGTCCAGGTTTCCTACATCGAAAGCAAATAATGTCAGAGGAAATATGGACATCCTTACCACTTTTACCCTTCTTCCACTTTTGCATATGCATTGGCGAGCTTTGTGTTTTGCTTGACAATTCATTGCTATCATCACCAACTAAGCTTCCTCTTTCTGTATCTTCGGCTTTTAGAATGATCGTTTCACTTGCATCCAAAAGTCTTTGACTCAACCCTTGCTCGTATGCAATGAGTGAGCCAATTAAATTATCAATAGAATAATCATTCAAATCTTTTGATTCATAAATAGCAACAACTTTAGCATCGAATTTTCAAGTAAACAACGAAGAATTTTGTTAACTTTTTCAAAATTTGAGAAATCTTTTCCTAATGCATGCAATTATGTAGTAATTTGAATAAACCTTGTATACATGTCTAAAATTGTTTCAAAAGGTTTCATAGAAAATATTTCAAAATCATGCATTAAAATATTCAACTTTGATTACTTGATTTCATTAGAGCCTTCGTATATGGTGTGCAATTTATCCCAAACTTTCTTACCAGTAGTGCATGTGAAAATTAACAAAAAATCATCAGAATTTAAAGCACAGAAAAAACAATTTAAAGATTTTGCATTTAATTGAGCATCCATTTGTTCATCCCTATTCCATTGATTAAAAGGATATCAGTTTTAATTCCAATAACAATACGTGATGGTGATGAATAACCAGTTAAAATCATATGCCACATGCGAAAATCAATTGATTGCAAAAAAGTTGACATGCAAATTTTCCAAAAATCAAATGTAATATTTTCAAACAATGGTGATCTAGTGATTGAATATCCTTCCGCCCAAATACAATTAGAAATATTAGCCATGGATCAAAATTCAAAAGTTTTTAAAAACTTATTTTATGAAAACCGCTCTGATACCACTTGAAAGTTCGATGGGGATGTTAAGCCTTATAGAACTGACCCAAAGCTAATTTAAAACAGAGAGGTGAATTGGAAAACTTTAAAATCAAAGATAAAACTAAAACCAATATCACTACATAGAAAACCAACGATGCGAAAATTAAAGTGCAGAAGTAATAAAGAAAAGAACACACTGGATTTATAGTGGTTCGGTCAAACCTTGACCTACGTCCACTCCTTGGAGGCACCCTCCAAGTATTGCACTAACACAAGTGTCTCTCCTTTAGCCCCCACAGCTAGGCGGAGAAACCCTTACAAAATCACTTCCACCTCTCCCGGTGCGGCGGAGTTGCCGGGTCCTTTGACACCAAAGAGACTTCTTCTTTGGTGAACTTACCTCGAGACAAGCCTTGAATCCGATGGTACTAAGGTGCGAGTTCGTCGGAGCAACCATGTGGAACCCCCTCCACACTCCCTTGAGTCCCCCCTCACAGGATCTTCTCCCTCTCTCAAACTCCACCCTTTCTTCTCTCCCTTTCAAGCTCTCTCTTCAAGTTTCCCCCACAAGAACAAAGCTCCAATGGCTGCCAAAGACACTTACAAAAAGTGTTATGCCAAAGTATAAATAGAAGCTCTCAAAACGAGATCATTAATTCAAGTTGCCGACATTATCGTCCCGGCCGATAGGTATATCGTCCTGGCTGATTCGTTCAAATTCAGCTCAACGACCTGGGACGATTTGGGATGATAAGAAGAAAATTGGTTACATCGTCCTGGCCGATATGACGATCATCCAGGCCAATTAGTTTAAAAATGATTTCAATCGTCCTTACCATCGCCCTGAATACAAGCTGTCCGATGTAGATCGTACAGGTCATCGTCCTGGCCGATCTTGTGATCATCCCAGATGATGTGATCATATGAATATACCATTAATACTTTCCAAAGATACCAGATCAATTTAGGCATGATTGAGTTAGATCGTCCTGGACGATAATAATATCGTCCTAACCGATTTCCTAGAATATAGAATTCCTAAACTGATTATGGCGGTTGATTCTTTCTGAATTGAGATTATCGTCCTGGCCGATACAAGTATCGTCCAGGCCGATCAGTTGATGGCTGCCTTAATGAGGATGCCCTAATGAGGGTTTCGGATTTTGGACATATCATCCAGGACGATATAAATATCATCCCGGCCGATATTACCAAAAATAGAAATCTTACAGGGAACAACAAGAGATCTTCTAAATTACAATCCAACTGGTCCCACACTAAATACAACAGACTCAAGAAAGGAAAAAGATTACAAACTGACTCAGACCTAGTCTACCCAATCTTGAGCAGATTCCAAATTGCAGTCCGATCGTGGGAACCTGAAACGTTAGCATATAAGGCAATCGTAGAGAAATAATGAATGTTTGCTATCATCAAAATCATAAACCATAGATCCGCAACAGTCATAAGTAAGGATGTATGGTTGGCTATTCTAAATTTTTGTATAGATGGTTAAATGAGCTCCAAATGGAAAGAGGATTTAGTGGTTTTGATTCCTAAGATTAAATATCCTACTCTTACTTCTCATTTTTGTCTGATTAGTTTATGTTTGTCTATTTGTAAGATGGTTACAAAAATCTAATTAAATAGTTTTATGAAAGTTATTTATGAAATTGTTTTAGATGTGCAAGTGGTTTTCATAAAAGGGAGGACATTATTAGACAAAATTTTGCTTGTTCAAGAACATTTAAACAAATTTAGATTCTCTAAATCTAAAAATGGGTTGGTAGCTATTAAAATTGATGTGGAACAATCCTATGATAGTATGGCATGGCCGACTCTTAAGCAAGTTTTGGAACATTATGGCTTTTATTTAAGATTTTCAAATCTTTTTTTGGAATGTGTTGTGAATCCCAAATCATTGGTTCTGACTAGTGGTAATAAATTGGAATGGATTGAATCTAAAAGTGGCTTTCATCAAGGTTGCCCGCTTTCTCCATATTTGTTTATTCTTTGCTCTCAATTATTATCCATTTAATTTACTTGCAAAGGAAATTGTTTGGGTATAAAAGCTGGTCCAAATGCACCGAGGATAAATCATTTGATGTATGCTAATGATGTCATAATGTTTTCTAAAGAGAAGTTCAATCATACGAGGAAAATTAGAAAAATTATTTCTAATTACTACTTGTGGATGGGATAAGTCATTAATTATGATAAATCTAGTATCATGTTTTTTTAAATGGTGGGAAGGAGATCTAGAAGAAAAATATTGAGCATATTGAAATTCAAGGAGGTAAAAGAGATGAATTATCTTGGGTTTAAAGTGACATTGAGGAGATTGTTGTCTTTTGATTTTTTGAGTATCCTAGAAAATGTTTCTTACAAGCTAAATATTTGGGAAAATAAACTCATTTCATTAGAATGATTTTTTTTTGGTTAAATATTTGATACACTCCATTTTAGTTTTTTTTTGCTTCGCATTCCTTGGTTCCTTTGAGTATATTAAAAAAAAAATGATAAGTTGTGTAGATAGTTTATTTTGAACAAACAAGGAGGAAATTGTGGACTACATTATATGTCGTGGCTTGAGCTTTGCAAACCAATTAGTCATGGTGGAAGGTGACTTCATCCAGGTGAATTAATTGAAGGACCATTAAGAGTTATGTTTGAATGGAATTTCTACAATAATAATGGTTCTCTTTTAAATAGATCTATCAAAGCAAAATATGGTGATATTTTGAATGTGGATTATAAGAGGAACAACTCTATTACATGGAAAATTCTTGTTTGTGGGATGGTATTTCTTAAGCCTCTAGTTAGATGGAAGATTGCCTTAGGGTATTCGGTTAACTTCCTTAAAGATATTTAGATTCTAGACAAAAGTTTAGAAAAATGGCCAACCTTTATTGCTGTTGAAGATGATGAGATCCCTTTGCTTCAGGATTTCATTGTAGATGGAGGATGGCATGTGATGAAATTACAAAGATGGTTTAGACTGAGTATAATTTATATCGTAACTCAAATTCAAATATGTCCAAACATCCCTCATGATCATTTAGAACTCATGTATAAATTCTCTGGTAAATCTCTCACTGCTATGGTGGATTTTTCTTACAGAAATTATTGAGAGAAGAAGGATTATGAATGATGGATGAAAAAGCTACAGTTATCTCCTTAGGTGGAATATTTCTAGTGGCATGTTCTCAATAATTCCATACCTACCAATGACTTCTTATTTTATATAAGAATGGTGAATAACAACTCTTGTCCTAGGGGTTGTTTGACAATAGAGAATCTACATCATGTGATAGCTAACTATTCTAAAATTCAGATGGTTACATACAAAGTTGAATGAATGGGGGTTCTACATAACAAATTCTTCTTCGTTTACTGATTGTATAAGGAAAAACAAAGTTTTATCCGAAGTCAATTAGTTTATTGGAAATGTATATTGTTCAATGGTGTTCATTTCTTGGAAAAGCAAGAACTGAAAAAAGCATGGAGATATAGACTTTGGTTTGGGATTCATTGCGGCTAATGCTATTAGAATAGCTTCTAATGCTTTAAAGTTTAATTTTATTTTGGATCTTTAGGATGCTAACAACCTTCAGCTATCTTTTTATCTTGGAATCCTCCTCCACCTTATTCGATTAAAGTGAATATTGATGCAGCCTTTTACAGTCTAATGAAGTAGGTATTGGTGGTGTTTTTATAGACCACAAGGGAAGGTTTCTTTCAGCTTTTTGGTTGAAGTGCACACATTGGAATATTGGATATTTGGAACTTGTAGATTTTTGTTCTTTGAAGATGGTTATTAAAGATTGGATGATGGATGCTAAAGGTTTTATAATTGAGGGGGATAATGTGAATATCATTAAATATCTTCAGACTTCGATTTAAAAAGCTGATTAGAATATAGGCAAAGGCTAAATTATAGACTTATGCTTCCTTATAGATTTTGGATTCTTTTTATTTCATTTTACTTATAGAAAATGAAATAAGTTAACATATTATTATGCTAACTTAGCACTTGAAGGTGGTTTTTTTAAAATGATTTATCATGTAATAAGGTTCCTCTTGCTTTTATTTCTTTATTAAAGGAGGATTGTGATAGTTTTTCTATCACTTAGTAGTTTGTAATTAGGTTTTTTTAATTTAATGCTATTTTCATTTTATTAATAAATATATATATATAATAGTGGACAAAAGAGGGGTCAAGTTTATGCGATCACCAGCTTTTGGAATTATAGAGGTTCCCAAAATGTCCTGGATAGTCTTGGCATTCTGATTAAGAGTTTACACATGAGACATATGGCTCACTTGGGCAACACCTCTAAGAGTCTAATTTATTTATGACCAGTCTAAATCTACTCTAGAGGTTACGGTGTGCGCTCTAACTCCTTGTGTTCTAAGGTGAAGGAAGTTTCTTATATCTTCCTTAGTGATTTCTGCATGCTTCTTAAAGATGAATGAGGTAATCCTAGTGTGATATTGGTTTACCTTCATGTTTGTAAGGAACATTTAAAAAGTTTCATGGTGGTAGGCATAAATAAGAGTAAGAATGAAGGAAAACTGGGTTTATTTCCCATGTACATGCTACATAATTCATACAGTATGAAATATTTTATACAATATGAAGAGAATACATAACATAAAACATAATAAATAGAGAACCTTTTCACATAAAATAATATGTTTCTAGTAAAAAAAACAAAAAAAACACAACTAATAAAGAAAAAACAACAAAAAAAAACAAACAAAATAATAAAACAAAATACAAACAACAAGTGATTACAAACAACCTAAGAAAATAAACAAACACAATACAAAAAAATTAAGTTTGTAAAATTTCAATTTAAGTATTAAGATCAATCACACCTAATCTAGTTGTTAAGGTTCTAAACATGTCAAAAGCTAATGGTTTTGTGAAATGTATATAAGTTTATTCTCTGTAGCAACGTGATGTAATTCAATTTCTCCTTTAGCTAGATGACCTCTAATGAATTGATGCCTTATATCAATATAAGAATGTTGAATATGATTCTTTGAAATGCATCTGTCATTTGTATTATCACAGAAAATTGGAAAAGTGCCAATAAAAAATCCTAAGTCAATCAGTTGTTGCTTTAACCAAAGAACTTATGTCAAATAACAACCTAAGGCATTTTTTTGGTTAAAACCCACAGAGGGGACTATGCGTTAATTAATAAAAATAAATATAAAGTCATTAATAGAGATAATTAGCTCACTAAAGCTCGAATGATCTACAAAACAAAGCAAAAAAAAAAAAAAACTACAATCCGATAATCTCCACTAAAAAAAAGTGTAAGATAACCTAGTAACATTCTGAAGATGCTATAGATAAGCATCCAAAAAAGAAAGAGAAAGGTAAGGAAATGAAGCCTAATGTTTCTACAAAAAAGCTTGAGGAAAACCATAAGTAACTCCACCTGCAAAACAAAGATATTGAAAAAGCACAAGCTAGACCATAAAAATTCTAGGTTAACCATAAAGAGTAAACTAAATTTAAGCCATTGCCAAAATAAGAAAAGAAAAAATTGCATAATAAGAAGTAATCCAAGCCATGCCAACCCTAAAGCCAAAAAGAGGATGAAGACTCATAGAGCTCAGAGTAGAATTAATAAAGAAAGCCTCATTTAGGAAATCCACAAGCCACTTATGTTGAGATAGTTGCTACTTATCTTTACATGTTTGACATTGTTGCAATTTATATGTTTTTGATAATTCCAAATATTATTATTTTGATTATTATTTCTCCTAACATATTTTGGAAGAATTTTTTTTTTCTTATGTGTACTAAATTTTTAGGGAAATCATATTCCAGATTATTGAAGACTTCAAATCAAGATTAGCTTTGAATGTTTTATACATTGATGTATGTATTTTTTTAATTTATTAAGTCTGAGAGAGTGTGATTATAATTGAATAACTGAGCATACACACACTGGAGGAGAGTTTTAAAATTTGTAATTTTTAAACTAATTATATGTTGCGATATAATATTGTAAGGGACAATCTGATTAGTTATTTTTCCCCAGTGAGCAATGAAATGAATAAAAAATGGCCAAAATTTTTCTGAGTACAGATCATACAGACAAAATGTTTAGTTTGTCCTTTGAGGATCTACTCTGGATTTACCAAATACACTGTTCATCCAGATGAAATTTTTAGTTATTCCCTGGACGATCTACTCTAGATTTGCCAAATGCACTGTTCGTCCAAACAAAATGTTTAGTTCGCCCTTGGACAATCTGCTCTGGATTTGGCAAATACACTATTCTTCTAAACAAAATGTTAAGTTCGTTACAGGGTGATCTGCTCAAAATTTAGCAAATACACTATTTGTCCAGATGAAATGATTAGTTCATCCCAGGATGATTTGCCTAGATTTGGTAAAAAACACTATTCATAAGACGATATTTCTAAATCATATTGGGATGAAGGGCTCTATTATATATACTTATAATTCATCTTGAATTTTCATACCAATGAACTTTGAAAAATAACTATTCGTACCAAACAAACCACGTTCATACAGGATGATGATCGGGTATGAATAGCGTTCGTACCCATTCACAATGAGTTCGTATATAACCATTTTTGAATTGTTCATATGTACAAAATTCAATCCCATGGGATAATCGTGCACGTTCAAACTAGAAAAATTCAATTCTTTTGGATGGTTTTTTGTGTCTTTTCTATAAAAGGGCCACTTAAGACTGCATTTAATATTTTTGTCTACTGATCTTCATGAATGGTAAAGGGAAATTGAAGGAGAGATTGTGAGAGAGTGTTTGAGAGAGATTTCTTCTTATTGGAGCGTGAAGGGTTCACTAAGTTACTCAAGGGTAATAATCTCTATGCATGATTTATGTTTCTTCACTCTTTCTCTTGTCTTTCTAAATTGCTCATGTGAAGTTTGTTGAAAAGGATCCGGTTCTCTACCGACACTCGAGGAGTGTGAATAGCGAAAGGTTTTATACCTACACTTGGAGAGTGTGAACAGCCAAAGGTTAACTACTTACACTTGGAGGGTGTGAAAAATAGAAGATTCTCTGCCTACACATAGAGAGTGTATATAGTCGAAGGTTCTCTGCCTAAACTTGGAGAGTGTGAATAGCAGAAGGTTCTCTACCAACCCTTGGAGGGTGTAAAAGGATGACAATTCTCTGCCGCACTGGGTAGTGGTGGAAGAGAGTTTTTGTGAAGGCTTCTCCACCTTGCTTAGGGGGCAAAAGGAAGGATAGTAGTGGTAATAGTGTAATACCTAAAGTGGGAGACTTCAGGGAGTAGATGTAGGTCTTGTTTGACCAAACCACGATAAATCTTTTTGTATTTTTATTTCCACTACTTTAATTTTTGTTTTTTTATTTTTCTGTGGTTGAAAAATAGTTTTAAAACTTGCTAAAAATAATCCATCGGTTTCAAACTTTTTAAAGATTAAAAAGTGGAATATTTTTAAATAACCAATTTACCCCCCCTCTTAGATAGCCTTTTGGACATAACCTAAGGTCTAACAACCTAACTCATATTCAATAAGTGGTATCAGAGCTTTATTTCAAAACCATAAGTTTAGACTACTTTTTGATTAATGACCATAGCTACATTTGGAACCTGGAACACACCAGAACGTTACTCTATAACTTAGACCTCTATTATTTGATAATATTCTTTTCGAATTTTGGAAAACACACATGTTTACATTTTTACAGTCACTTGATTATCGCATGTGGATCTTAGTACAAGCAGGGTATAGAAAACCAACTAGACTAGTTGATGGCATTAGAGTAGAAATACCCTTTGCAGTTTGGACTATAGAAGAACGTGACTTAGCACAACTTAATGCTAAATATTTAAATAGTTTCTTTTATGCACTTAAGTCAGAGGACTACATGCGAGTTTCCACTTACAAAAGTGGAAAGGACATATGAGATAGACTCTGTATAATTTTGAAGGAACTAATGAAGTTAAACAGTCTAGATTAAACTTCTTGTTGCATGAATATAAATTATTTCTCATGAAACCAAATGAATCTATTTTGATATGTACATAAGATTCACTCAGATAGTCACTTCTTTGCATGCATTAGGTAGAGAATTAATAAATGCTAACATGATTAATAAGATTCTCTATTGTTTGCCTACAACTTATGATGTAAAAATAACTGCTATATCAAAATCTAAAGACTTAAATGTTTTCTCTGTTGACAATCTTCTTGAATCACTAATTGCTTATGAGGTAAGAAGTAGTCAACAAAAGGTTGATGCAGGAGAGCCATGAAAGAAAAAGAACATAACATTGAAAGTAGAGGAGTCAGAGAGTGATCTATCACAACCTGAGGATAAGGATGACATCGTGTTAATGACTAGATAGTTCAGAAGCTTTTTGAAGAGGATGCAAAAGAGATGCCAACAATGAAACCGAGGTAAGTTCAATAGAAATGTCAAGGTTTCTAATAATGTGATTTGCTATGAGTGCAGGAAACCTAGACATGTGAAGTCAAAGTGCAAAAACTTAAAGCCACTCCTAGCAAGGAGAAGGTAGAGGAGAAACCAATTATGAAGAAGGGAAATAATAAATTCTAGAGAGCTTTCTATTCAGACTTAGCTTCTGTCTCGTCAGAGACTAAAAAAGAAGAGAAAGTAACCAATCTGTGCTTGGTGGTTTATAATATTGATCAATTAGATTAAGAAGAGGTATGCGACTTAACTTATATTGAACTTTTTGAAGTCTCTGAAAGAATACGTGATGCTTATAGGAAGCTAAAGAAAATGCATGCTAGTCTTAACCTAGAACTTCAAGAATTAAAAAAAGAACACGAGATCCTTAGGAAAGATCATGAATTAATTGATAGCAATCACATGAGCTTACTTGATGAATTTGATAACTTGAATAAGGAGAACAATATGTTAAAATCATCCTTTTTAGAACTAGAAAAAGAAATTTAAGAAATTTAAGGATGATTCTAAGAGTAGAGAGCATTACTTGAATTTTGATAAGCATTTCCTAGAAGATTTTAATATTTATTTAAAGTTGAAAGTAAAAGCTCTCGAGGAAAATAGGAAACCTTCAACACTTGAAGATTTTACAAATCCTACTTTGTATCCAAAATTTTACAACTCACGAAGAGACAGTGTAGTTATAGAAGATTGAGAAAACCTTTTCCTGGAGTTAAATATTATTGTTGTGGATTGATTGGACATATAGGACACACCTGTACATTAGATAGAAAAACTCATTTGGTATGAAAACCTAAGATGCATAAACCTAGACATATCATACAAGCATATGTTTATAAGTTGCCAAAAGGTGAACCCAAACTTATTTGGGTTCTTAGGTCTAAAGTTGGATTATTTTGCATGCACGCTCTCATACAAGGCCTCGTGAGAGAATATGGTATCTAGATAGTAGTTGCTCAAGGCATGTGACTGGAGATACGAAGCAATTTATATCACTAGAAGCCAGAAGTGGAGGCAGGGTTATACTTGGAGATAACACCACAAGGAAGATGGTTGGATCAGGTATGATTGGAAATCTTGAGAATTTTTTTATTGAGAATGTGATACTAGTTGAAGGCTTGAAGCATAATCTATTAAGTATTAGCTAGCTATATCATAAAGGACACAACGTTAATTTTTTTCCTACTAGATGCATATTAAGCCTAAATGGTATTGATGTTTTACATGGTTTGAGGGTAAATAATATTTATATGCTAGATTTAAATTATATCAAAACTCCTAATGCTTTATGTTTGAAAACTATTTTTGATGAATCATAGTTTTGCATAAGAAACTTTATCACTCTTGCATGAAAAAACATAGGATGATTACCCAAAAGAACTTAGTGAGAGGTATACAGAAACTAGAATTTAATAAGGATCACGTTTGCGATGTATATCAATTAAGAAAACATGTGAAGTCCTCTTTTCAGTCAATAAGGATCTTAAAATTAGTAAACCATTAGAGATTTTGCATATGGATCAATTTAGCCTATTAGAACTATGAGTTTAGGAGGAAAGGTATACAGATTTATGTTAGTGGATGATTTTTAAGATTCACACGGGTTAAATTCTTATTTCATAAGAGTAAATCATTTGAGGAGTTTAAAGATTTTTTGACTTGGATTTAGAGGAAACTAGGATGTGAGATTTTGATGATTCAAAGTGATCATGATGGAGAATTTAAAAATGAGAAATTTGAGGATTTTTTTAAGGAGAAAGGGATTGATCACAACTTTTTTGCACCTATAACTCCTCAAAAAAATGGGGTTGTAAAAAGGAAAAATAAAACATTAATAGAAGCTGCTCGACCCATGTTGGCAGAATATTAACATCTTAAATATTTTTGGACTAAAGAGGTTAGCACAACATATTATGTTCTGAATAGGGTAAACATCAGATTAAATTTAAATAAAATACCCTATGAGTTACTTAAAGGGAAAACACCTAACCTATTACATTTGTATGTTTTTGGATGCAAGGTGTTCATACATAGTAATGAAAAATTCGCCTTAAGAAAATTTGATCCAAAATCTGATGAAGGAATTTTTTTTGGATACTCTATTGTTGTAAAATCTTAAAGGATATTCAATAAATGAACTTTGGTAGTTGAGGAGACCACACATATTGTATTTGATGAATCTGGAATTTTGGAAGAGCCAATTATTGAAGAGGATGAGATAGAAATTGACTCCCAAAAATTGAGAAAATAAATTTGGATGAAAATTTGGAGATTAAAAGCCCGTTGCCTAAAGATTTGAGATTTTTTAAAAATCACCTAATGGAATTGATTATAGGTGAACCTAGGCGTGGACAAAATAAAGAAGTATATCATTCAGCCTTTATTTCTATAATAAAACTCATAAATATTGATCAAGTACTTTTAGATAAATTTTGGATTTTGGAAATGCAAGAAGAATTAAATCAATTTGTAAGAAATGAAGTTTGGAAATTAATTGCAAGGCCAAAGAATTAAAGTTTTGTTGGGACTAAGTGGATATTCAAGAACAAAATGAATGACTCAGGAGTAGTCATTAGAAATAAGATTAAATTGGTGGCTAAGGGGTATAATCAGATTGAAGGGATTGATTTTGAGGAGACTTTTGCCCATATAGCTAGACTTGAAGCTATTAGGGTTTTGTTAGCCTTTGCCTATTATAGAGGATTTAAATTGTAGCAAATGGATATTAAAAGTGCCTTTTTGAATGGGATAATTCAAGAGGATGTTTATGTTGAACAACCTCCAAGCTTTAAAAATTCAAAATACCCAAATCATATTTTTAAATTGAAAAAGGAATTATACGGATTGAAACAGGCACCTAGGGCTTGGTATGAGAGATTGAGCACCTTCCTACTTGAGAGATTTTTTGAAAAAGGAAGTGTCGACATAACTCTCTTTTTGAAGAAATTAGGAGAGGATAAACTCATTGAATAAATTTATGTTGGATGATATCTTCTTTGGATCTACAAATAAAAAATTTTGTGATGATTTTTTTAAAATAATGAGTAGTGAAGTTGAGATGAGCCTAATAGGAGACTAGAGTTACTTTCTATGCTTTAGCATTAAGCAAATTGAGGAAGATATATTTCTTAGTCAGTCAAAGTACGTTAAGAATATCCTCAAAAAGTATGAAATGGACAATGCTAAACCTATTAGTACATCTATGAGTTCCTTAGTTCAGTTGGATAAGGACCCAAAGGGAAAATATGTTCATCAAAAGAAATTTAGAGGAATTATTGGATCTTTACTTTACTTGATATCTAACCAACCTGAAATTATGTTTATTATTTATTTGTGTGCAAGATTTCAATCAGATCCAAAAAAATCACATTTGATTGTAGTAAAAAGGATTTTAAGATATTCTTAGGAACTCAGAACCTAGGGAATTGGTATCTTAAGTTTAGCTCTTCATTTTTTTTTGAGAGCAAATGCATTAGCATTTAAATAAAAAGTAAGGAAGAAACAAAGAAATCAAAGCAATCCTAAAGCATCACATTCCTCCTTCAAGCAAGACAAGAATGAAGGAGGAATGTCTTTATCCCAAAGATCTACCCAGTTAAAAGAGTTATAAACTCCCAAATTAGCAAAAATATCTGCTAATTTGTTACAATTTCTACTACATAAAGAAAATTGAACATGTTTTAAGTCATTAAGAAAAGCCAATCTTCCATCTGTTGTGTCTTTGTTCTTCCTTTTCTTCCATTCAATTTGTTGAGCTTTGATAATATTAGAATTATCACCTTCAATCATCAGTCCTTGATAATCAAACATCCAATCCTTTATAATGTCTTTAAGGAAGAAGATAGTCTTTAATTCCATTTGAGAAATATCCCAGTGCACAAAATCAGCTCCAAAGGCCAGTAAAAACCGACCTTTGTCATCCCTAACAACTCCTCCAACTCCTGCCATATTGTTGCATTTAAGAGCGGCATCTACATTAATTTTAATCCAACCGGGTGGGGGAGGATGCCAAGAATTAGACAGCATATGCTGGTTAACATCCCAGTTGTCCGATTGGATATTGATTAATTTGCTCACCGAAGTTAGGGAGATAGAATTAGAAGCTATAAACATATCTGAGTCTTCCACTCCTTCATGTATTAGTTTACATCAACTTTTCCAAACTAGAAAAATAGATGTACAAAAAAGATTAGCAGAGAAAGTATTTATCTTTGCATACCTCTCAAGTTCCTCTAAACAAGATTTGAAGTTAGAGAATAAAGGTACCTGGAACCCCCAAGTATTAATCAACTTAATCACCTTAATAATTTTTGTGCAGCTGCCAGCAATATGCCACAAGTTTAGCTCTTCATTTGAAATAATTATATATTCAGATTTGGACTTTGTAGGTTATAGCGTTGATAAAAAGAGTACTTCTAAAACATGTCAATTTATTTAAAATTCTTTAGTCTCTTGATTTAGTAGAAAATGAAATTTTGTAGCCCTATCTACTTTTGAAGCTGAATACATTGCTTTAGGAAGTTGTGTGGCACAAGTACCTTGGTTGAAATAACAGTTAATTGATTTAGGATTAATAATAGGAATAATTCCCATTTATTGTGATAACATAAGTACCATTTGTATTTTAAAAAATACCTATTCAATATTCATGAACCAAACATATTGACATCAGGCATCATTTCAAAAGGAATCATGAATCCAAAGGAAAAATTAAACTCAATCATGTTTCAACTGAAAATCAACTGGCAGATATTTTTACAAAACCATTTACCTTTGATACTTTCAGTACATTAAGAACAAGCCTTGGTGTGATTGATTTGAATGCTTTATTAAAGTTTCTGCAATATTGATGTGTTTTTGTGAGTGCGCTTTGTGTTTTTGATTTACTTATGTGTTTTTCATTTTTTTGTCATTTTTATTCCATGTTTGCTTTTGTGTTTTTTAATCTTTTTGTTTTATGTGTTTTGAAAATATTTTCACATTGAAATTCATGTTTTTGAGCAATCATACAAAATTTTCTAAGTGTGATATTCATCTGTATGAAATTCATTTTGTACTGAACGAATCTTGTAGCTTATCGATCGTTGATTTGAACAGTCTGCGTATAAGTTTTTTTAGTTTTTGTTACAGATCATTTGTACGATCCCCATATTTTCTGGATGATATGTATTTATTCATATGTACACATGAAGATGGTTATACAAACATAATCAATTTTTATTTTTGATCATATGTACAAACCTTAAGTTCGTACGTATGAACACGCGGCAGTCTAAATTGGGGATGTTTGAATCTATCATAAAAATGATCTTAAATAACCGATCATTTCGAATGAACACCTGTTCATCTGTACGATCGTTTGGTCAAAAATTCTATACAAAATGACACCTCATAACTTGCATGATTACGAAAAAGCCATTTTGTTTTTGACATATTAGGTCATACATATGAAATTTTGTTTCGTACGTACGAACGCAACATAGTATGGTACAAAATTGATTTCATACGTATGAAAGATCATTTTTTCTTTAAATAGAAGGCTTTGGATTTCTAATTTCATACACTTCAAAAGCCTTTCCAAACCCTCTCATCTTTCCAAATCTATCAAATGGCAAGCTCTAGCAAAAGGAGTATAGTGGCTAAGAAGCTGACTAGGGGACCTCCCTCTAGAAATCATAAAGAAAATTTTCTGTCTAATTCAAGCGAAGAATCTTTTCCTAGGTTACATTCTGTTAAAATCACCCCTTATAGAGTTATTCTACTAGAGAACATTAATTTCCAAGTAATTTACCTTTTTACTTTGACCTAGTTTGCTTTTATTCTAGCATTAATCCAGTCCAACAACAAGTAAACATTCCTTTATTTCCTTGCAAACATGACTTTCAATACTGACTAGAATAGAATTAGTTCCTATGATTTGAAAAAGAGGGTAGAAATAACCAAAGAGGATTTGGGGATATTCTTAAATTTAAGGACTCAAGGGATTAGAGCCCATACCTTGACCTCTACCTCTAACTACGGATGGATTGCGATAAATAAAGTTTTTAGAGGGATTAGTGAAGTATGCAATATGCCTAAGGTGTCCACTCTTAACCGAAATGCCTGTATGCATGTTCTTCGTACTTCTACAACTCCTAAAGCTGGTGATCGAATAAATATTACTCCTCTTCTTTCCACTATAACTTATCTGATTATGACTGGCCAACTAATAGATGAAGCCCTACTGATCATTAATTACATGTATGGACATTTTGAGATTGGACATGTCTCCCATAAGATAAATAAGAATATAGCCATAGGACACGTTGTGACCTACATTCTTGAAAAGAACTATGATCCAGTTCAACATCTAGAAGAGCATATCTACTACAATGATGATTCATTCCGAGCAATAATTGCTAAAGATGCACAACTAGAAAGTGATGACTCTGAGGAAGAAAGGAGAGGAGTTGCACCTGCACTTGCTGTTGGACCAAACTTTTAGGAGATGGTCCAGCACTTTGATCATCTTGAGAGACACTTTGAAAAACATTTTGATCAAATTGAAACTCATCTTCAGTAGCAGGATTTTAATATCAGTAAGATATTGTTGGATACGAGGTAAATTTGAATCAGACAACACGAACATAGCTATGATGAATAGCTATTTTAATCTCTTCAACTAGCCAGCTCCTCCAGACCAAGGCCCCTCAGAATGATTGATATGCTTCTTTTGTGATTTTGTTTGCCAGTTATGATGATGTGATGTGATGATGTTTTATGTTTGTGACTATTTTTTTTTATTTTTGTTTTATGAACGTTTGTGTATTGATATCAATTGAACTGTAATGTATTATCCTTATTTTGATATCAATAAAACATATCCTATTTTTTTTAGTTATTTTTGTTTGTTCGTTGAAATGTTTATTTGCCTATATGAAAATCCTAACATAATTGATCTTAAAGTGGTATAACTTAAAATGCAATACAAAAAATTTTTAAGTTATCTTATAACTCGATCAAGTTAAAGATATCATTCTCTTATACTTTTTAGGCATACAAAATTTTAATATTATTATTGCAATCCTGATGTCTCATTATTATTACGTATTTCTTTTTCCAGTATAATTATCTTTGAACTTAGAGAAATTTGAGTTTTTAGATTATTAATTTTGGAAAGAATAACTTGAAAAATTGGAAAGTGTACAAAGGTACAAAAATCAAAAGAATGCAAAATTGTTTGCAAATTGAAAAGAGGCACAAAATTAGCCCAATTATAAAAAGATGCACATAGTGTGGCAAAAATATTGAAAAGATGCGCAATGACGCCACAAGTATATGTTCTTTTATCTATCTTTTAATCTTCTCTTTCAAATCAATCTAATGTTAAATAATCATTTATATTGGAACTTGACTTACATTAATTTTCATTTCAACATTTTTGCAATAATTTTCCTTATCCAATTGTCTAGACTGATTCATGACCTTGATATATTTTTCTTGTCTTTATTATCTCTTAACTTAAATGATATGAATCTTTAATTTTCTTTAATGAACATTAATCTTCTTATTGCAATTTTAACTCCATCTCTTTCAGTCTCAATTATCAAAGGCTTCTCATATGATTTCTTACATTTCTATTATCATTTTCTCTTTTTGCTGTTGTCAAAAAGGGGGAGAAATATTATTTGAACTTTAGACTTTTATGAGTTTTTGTGTTTTTGTTCGGGTTTGTTTTGAGTTTGCATTTGATTGATTGTGTTTTTTATTTTGGGTGTTTTGTTGTTTGTAGTTGTTTTTTTTTTGTTTTCGTGTTTGTGCTCTGTGTGATAAAAATTTAAAAGTTAAATTTTTTTAACCTCTTCATAATAAAAATCTCCTTACATTCACATGCTTATTCATTCAGGGGGAGTTAACAAGAAATTTAGGATTTTCAATTGTACTCAAACAATAATTGCTTTTCCATTATCATCGTGGACGTTCAAACTTGAAAAATTTAGTTTTTCTCAACGATTTTTTGTTTCTTTTCTATAAAATACCACTTAAGACATTCATTTAATCTTTTTGTCTACTAGTCTTCATGAATGGTAAAGGGCAATTGAAGGAGAGAGTGTGAGAGAGTGTTTGAGAGAGATTTCTTTCTATTGGAGCATGAAGGGTTCACTAAGTTACTCAAGGGTAAGAATCTCTGTGTATGATTTATGTTTCTTCACTCTTTCTCTTATCTTTCTAGATTGCTCGTGTGAAGTTTGTTCAAAAGGATCCGATTCTCTGCCGAGACTTGAGGAGTGTGAACAGTGAAAGGTTCTCTGCCTACACTTGGAGACTGTGAACAGCTGAAAGTTCTTTACCTACACATGGAGAGTGTGAACAACAGAAGGTTCTATGCCTACACTTAGAGAGTGTGAAGAGTCGAAGGTTCTCTACCTTCACTTGAAGATTGTGAATAGAGGAAGGTTCTCAGCTGACACTTGGAGGGTATAAAAGGTCGATAGTTCTCTGCCGCACTAGGTAGTGTTGAAAGAGAGTTTTTGTGATGGATTCTCCGCCTTAATGTTGGGGAAAAAGGAGAGACATTAGTGGTAATAGCGCAATACGTGAAGTGGGAGACTTCAGGGAGTGGATGTAGGTCGTGTTTGACTGAACCAATATAAATCTTTATCTTTTTATTTCCACTACTTTAATTTCTATTTTTTTATTTTTTTGTGGTTGAAAAATAATTTTAAAACTTGCTACAAAGAATCCATCTATTTTAAACTTTTTAAAGATAAAAAAGAGGAATATTTTTAAGAAACCAATTAACCCCCCTCTTGGATAGCCTTTGGGACATAAGCTTAGGTCTAACAACCTCACCCATATTCAACAAGTTTAAACAACTCAATCCTACCCTCATGAGCAATTAAAAGCCAACTTAAATGACCCCAAATAATAAAGCATACATTCCCTAGAGGAACAACACAAAAACTCAAACTTATCAGCAATACCCAGGCTAAAATAAAACCCCAAGCCAATCAACCAGACAACATAATTTGCAAGGTTTAAACAAAAAACTAGGGGATAACCAAATTCCTACATGCAACATCCAAAGTTAAAATAGAGCCAGCACAACCCCAAAGCCTAGCCATCCTCTCACAGATACCCCCAGCAAGCAAAAAAAGTAACATGAAGATAGCAGAGTAATAATGGGAAAACCTATCATCCATATAACATGTGCAATCATAGCTCAAGTCTAGATTCATATAGACATCAGCAAAACTGAAAGCCACATAGAGATGCCAACTATAATTCACAAACAAGAGGACAACATAATATTAGAAAAAAAAAATGAAGAACAGAGTAGCACATAAAAATCCAAAGAAAGAGCAGAATGAGGTGCCAGTACAGAGATTCATCAATCCAGGTATTCAAAGAGACAAACCCAAACTAAAGAAATCACAATACACCTTTTGAAAAAAGTGAGGAAGAGTAGAAAACCATATAGACCGAGAAACACCCAGACAACAAAATCACAGATAAGCAACAACCGTATGGATAATACCCACCAACATAAGAAATATAAAAACCATGACGAAGAAGTAGATAAGCACCATCATAAAATAGTGACACCAACCACAACCCAACAAAAAAATATCCACAGAAAGGCCCAGCTCACCATCCAGGAAACCCAAAAGTGGCCCCTAAATAGAGAAAGAGGAGGATGCCAACAAAAAAACCAATTAAGTTTTAACATAGGGAAGACCAAGAGCATCAAGATTAAACATACCTCTAAGTGCCACAGGAATAGTGGACCAACTAACAATATAAAAGAAATCAAGATTACACCCCCAATTAGCAAGCCAAGAAGCACATGCATTACCCTCTTTACTAATGTGATGAAACAAATAAATCATAAAAAATCAACAAATTTTTAATTTCCCTAACTTGATAAAAGAGAACCAGGGAGTAATACATATCATCATTAGCGTAAAGGAAATGGAAATCATAATCTGAATTAACCTCTACAAATAAGTTAATTAAGTTAAGGGAAATACATAACTTAATATCATAATGAATCTCCATGGTGATAGCGACAAAGTTATTATCATCCTAAACAGGACCAACAAAGGCCATAATAAGGGTACCATTACTATCCCTGATGGCAACACCACAACCCATAGAAGATCCTTTACTAGCACCATCTACATTTAACATAAAGAAATTGCTAGGGGGATTATTCCAATAGATAATATTAGCCTTTAAAGGAGTAGGATCCTCCTCCAAGTTAAGGCGTAAAGCATTACCAACCAAGTAATAGTTTTTAAAATTCTTAATAGAGAGAAGTTTCACAGTCATAAGAAAAAAAACTTTATCCTTCAACTTTTGAATAACTTTATGATGATTCATCGGAACATCATTAAAGAGAGAATTATTCCTCTCCAACCATAAGAACCATAAAATGAGAGAAGGAATTATATTACAAAAGTGAAAATCATGATGCATATTCTCCAAATGGAAACAATATTGAGACTTGGAAGGCAACAAAAACCCTTTTTTGGTATGATTATCATCCGTGGGAATAATTTTATGTAAAATTCTCCAAACAGAGACAACCATAGTAGTAAGAATTCTCTGATGCCAAATCAAGGAGAAAATATTATCAATATTACTCCTAAATCTAAAAATATGCCAAGCACTTTTTAAGTGAAAAGCACCATCTTTGGAGAAATCACATAAGATAGTATCCTTATAAGCAGGATTAATAGGCAAGTTAAGAATATTATGAATAATGCAATCAGGAACAATATTGGAAAGTTTCTCATAGTCCCAACAACAGTCCTTAAAAAAAGAATTAACCTTAATAAAAGCAATAGAGGAAGAATTCAAAATAGAATCAATAGATTGATTACCTAACCACCAATCTTGCCAAAAGAAAGTATTATCTTCACCAAGGCCCCATTAAATGAAGGGCTCAACATCCCATTTAGCCTTGTAGAGCCTTTACCACACTCTAGAACCACCTTACTTAAAGAAACAATTAGTAGGGTGCTTGGCAACATAATTTTTGGAAAACATGAAATTAGGCCAAAGGCTAACTTTAGCACAAAAATTATACCAAAGTTTTAAAGAAAAATCCATTGCAATATCATTCATATTCTTAAATCCTAAACCACCTTTAGTTAAAACACCACAACATTTTTTCCAAGCAGCTCAAGTAATTTTGGAATAAGTAGAACTACCTTTCCTAAAAAACATTATTGACAAGCTTATGAATTCTATTGCAAATAGCTTGAGTTGGAAGAATAGTTTGAAAACTATAAAATAGTAAAGAGAAGAGAACACTTTTGATAAGAGTGACTCTATCACAAAAGATTAGAAATTAGAGTCCCAAACCACAAGCTTATTTTGAATAGAAGTAATAAGCTCATCAAAAAGAAAAGTTTTCTTTCTACCTTTGAAAAGGGGCACACCAAGGTGCTTAATGGGTAATTGAGAAAGCATAAAGTCAGTTAAAACTTTAATGGCTAAAATACAATCATTAGAAATCCTTTTAGATGCAATTAAACAACTTTTATTCTTACTAAGAGATAAGCCACTAACCATCTCAAATTGATTAAAAAAAATCCATAAGTTTATGAATTCTTTTAATAAAAGTATTAGTAAATACAATAAAATCATCCACAAAACATAAGCGAGATAAGGGAAAACCACTTAAACTTGTAAAATAGATATTAGGATTTTTTAAAAAAATGATTGGTGATACCCCTAGATAAAAATTCAGCAACAATAATAAAAAGAGCATGAGAAATAGGGTGACCTTGCCTCAACTCATGATAATATTTGAAAAAACCATTACTTGAGCCATTGACAATAATAGACAAAAAGAAATCTTTAATACGGTTCTTAATAAGCTTAATAAAAATAGAATTGAAACAAGAAAACTCTAAAATATGCTAAATAAAATTCAAATTAGTATTATCATAAGCCTTAGAAATATCAAGTTTAAGAATGAGATTTCCCCCTCTCACTTTAACATCCAAATCATGACAGAATTCTTGAGCAAGCAAAATATTATCCGCAATGACCACACCTTTCATAAAAAACATTTGATCAGGAGAGATAAGTTTAGGTAAAAGAGGGGTAAGTTGATTTGTGAGAATTTTAGAAATAAATATGTTAAAGAAGGTACATAAACTAATAGGTCAAGAATCATTCAAAGTGTTGACAGAGTTATTTTGGAATACGCATAATAGAGGTAGAAGTAAAAAACTTAGAGATATAATTATCTGCAAAGAAATCTAAAACAGCATAAAAAATATCATTGTGAATAATGTTCTAGGATTTTTGAAAAAACTGAGTAGTAAACCCATCTGGCTCAGCCACAAAATCACTATTCATATAAAAAAGAGTATCTCTAACTTACTCAAAAGGAGGCATAGTGAGATTCACATTATCCTTATGAGAAATAAGGCTAGGAATAAAAAAATGATAAATAATCTGAGCCAGGATAAAATTCTTATTAATACGAGTTTGAAAATGTTAACCACTAAATTAGCAATCTCCACATTGTTCTTAGTAACAAAATAATCCTCCTGTTGAATTTTATTTATACAATTTTTAGCCCTTTTCCTTTTAACCAACACATGAAACTATTTAGTATTGTTATCACCTTTAACCAAGTGCTTAACATCAGCTTTTAGCTTCCAAAAAACCTCTTCCTGAGCTTGGAAATTAAAAAGCTCCTGTTTAGACTTCTTTAAAAGAGAAAAATTAGCATCAGAAGGGTCATCCTAACACGAAAGCTCAATAGTATTAACAAGTTGTTCAGCTTGCAAAATGTTAGAAAAAAATATTTCTAAAAATATGATGGTTCCACCGATTTAAAACTTGTTTCAACCTTTTCATCTTAAACTAAAGTCTCTTTATGCTAAAATAGAATTATCTGGATGTATAGGCAAAAAAAGAGTCATAAAGTATCCATATGTTTTGAAATATGAATTGAGAAGAAGCATTAAATTGTCTAAAATTAGGACTAATAAACAAGGAAGAATGATCAGACAAAGTTCTACTAAGATGCTACACATTGGTGTAGTTAAGAGAATTACGCCAAGTCATTAAAGAGAACACGATCCAACCTTTGGCATAAGTAACCCCTATTCCAGGCAAAGTCATTTCCATCAAAACCAATATACATTAAATTGAAATCCAAAATCATATTATTTAAATCCTCCATAGAGCGATAAGAAGGAGAGGAACCTCCTATCCTTTCCGAGGGGTTGGTAATAGTATTAAAATCACCACCAACAAGCCAATGAAAATTAGAAATAGTATGAAAATTAATAAGTTGATCCCAAAGCAATTTTCTAATGTAACGAGATGATGTGGTACAAAAGAAGCACAATAATGAAAATTAAGAACCTCAACTTTGCATTGCATGACCTGAGTAAAATCACCAATAACATCAATTTTAATCAGGTCTTTCCAAAAAACCTAAATCTTGTTAGCCACATTTGAAATAGCATACTTAAAACCCAAAAATGGGAGGTGCTTAACAACCTAGAAGAAGAAATAAGAGGCTCAAGCGACATAAGAATAGAAATATTATGAACATGACATAAATTCTTAACATGAATTATAGAAGAGGGACAACCAATGCCCCTCACATTCAAAATAATAGCATTAAACTTAAAAAAAAAAACACTTAATGAGAAGTATTCAAGCGAGTGGTAAAAGGAGATTGCAAAGTAATATGCTTTGGCTTCTTCCCTCTTTTACTATGAACTTTACTAAATCTACTATCATTATCAGTCCTGGAAAAACATTTAGCACTAAAACTCATATCCTCAGTATTAGTAAAAGCATCGCTATAATAATTAGAGGTTGAAGGAGTCTTACTATCATTATGTTGGCCCCTTTGAGTTATTTGATGAGGACATACATTCTCTATAAACATATCATCATCCTCTAAATTATCATTATCCCTCACAACAAGATCTTCAATACACTTAGCAAAAGCGGAGCTATGCTCCATAAAAACAAATTCACCTTCCTCTAATGAGATATCATTCCTCCCACCTTCTTTGAAAAGAAAATGAAAGCAACATTAGCTCCAATGTCAATTTCCTGTTCATTCAAAGGATTAGAGAGAGTATGAGTAAGCATAATACCATTAGAATCAGTAACATTTTGATTAGTAATGCTAGAAAACAATGGCATCATTTTGGACCTCAATATTTGGCAAAATATGCACCATAATATTCTCAAAATCAATAGATGATATAGCATACAATTTGATAATAACCCCTTGATCATGATTCAAAGAACTAGCATTGGTAATAGTAGGAAGAGGTTCATCAATAGTTACAACAAACGGCTCCTCAATAGTTTGAGTCATATTAGAGGTATTGCACTCTAAAAGAATTAGATTAGGATTAGAAACTTCCTAACCAACCACCCCATTAATTTGCTTCAATGAGTCATTCTCTCTAAGAAGGTGGGAATACTTTTGAAAACAATAGTTCATACCATGACCGTGCATTTTGGAAAAAGAACAAAATAAAGGTAAATTTTTAAAATGAACTTTTTAAAAATAACCCTTCACCTCTGATCCAATCCATATTTCACTAGGTTTTTTTTAGATACATCCAATTCCATCAACATTTGAGCCACAGATGGCCTCGATACATAAGCAGGGGCTTAGTCAGTTAGTAATGATCACCTAAAGATTAAGGACATACCAAAAAGGATTTGATGATTAAAAAAATGACATCTCAAATTAGGAAAGGAAATCCAAATTGGTGCAATAAGTGATTCCTCCCTAACATCAAAATCTGGAGTCCATTTAAGAAACCACATTTTACAAGATTGTATATAATAAGATATCATAGTAAATATGCGGCTATAATCAAGATCATTAGAAAGTTGAATAATAACATGTCTTTGATCAAGTAAGACAATGTGAAATGATTCAAAAAGCTTTATGTTAAGAAAAAAATTAAGTGTAACATCAAGATTGTGACACCTCGTAATAAATTTACCCACAAGCATCAAAGCATAGGGAGCGGCCAACTGATCAACAACTGAATCCTCAGACAATAGGACCGGATAACCCTTGAAAGAAGAATGAACAAAATTTAGTTTAGAAGAAGTAGATGACAAACCAACCAACACATCTTTGAATGATCAAGTTTTCCCCTCAAAAAGAGAAGAAGATGTTGGGTTCGATTATGACAGAGTTGTCATCACCCATCACCAAAAAACTAATGAAACCTCAAAATAAACAAAAGAAAGACAACAAAATGAATAAAGCAAGAGAGATCAATGGGAAAACATAAAGAAAACAAGCCAGGAGGCCAAAAAACCATCATGCGAGAGAAAGCCCTAGAATCGCCCCCTAAGGCAATATATTCTACTTCTGCAGTAAATAGGGAAACCAAAATCTATTTCCTACTAGATAAAGAAACTAAAGAGTTTTGTATGAATGAACAAGTTTTAGAAGTACTTTATTTGATTAACCTTATATCATGTAAAATCTAAATTAGAATGTCCAATGATTCCAGAAGAAGGGCTGTGGTTAGGATACCAAATCCCTTTGTTTTGAGTTATCAAAAGATATATTAGAATTCTTTTAACTGTCATCAAATGTGATTCCTTTGGATGAAATAAAAATCTATCACACAAATAAACACTAAATAAGATATCTAGTCTACTAGCAGTAAAGTAAAGTTCTGATCTAATTATACCTCTAAACTTCTTCTGATCAATAGATTTTCACTTAGACCCCTTATCTAACTGCACTGGGAACTCATTGGTGGAGTCACTGGTTTAGCATTATCCATTTCATATTTCTTGAGGATATCCTTAATACACTTTGACTGACCAATAAATGTTCCTTCCTTATTTTACTTTATAGTAAAACAAAGAAACTAACTCAAGTCTTCCATCAAACTCATTTCAAATTCACTACTTATTATTTTTGAAAAATCATCACAACTATTTATATTAGTAAATCCAAACAAGATATCAATAATATATATTTTAATAATGAGCATGTCATCTGTTATCCTTTTTAAAAAGGGAGTGGTGTCCTCACTTTATTTCACAAATGACCTTTTTAATAGGAAAGTGCTTAACCTCTCATATAAAACCCTAGGTGCTTGTTTTTATCCATAACACATGATTTGGGACTTTTGATTTTTTAAATCCTATAGGCTGCTCAACATAAACATCCTCTTGTATCAGCCCATTATGAAAGGCACTCTAAATATCCATTTGAAATAATTTAAAATCTTTAAAATAGGCAAAGGCTAGCTAAACCCTTATCACTTCAAGTCTGGCTATAGGGGCAAAAGCTTCTTCAAAATCAAACCCTTCTTTTTTATTATACCCCTTGACCACCAATTTTTCCTTATTTCTAATCACAATACCAAAATTTTTCATTTTATTTTTGAACACCCACTTTGTTCCAACAATAGTTTGATCTTTAGACCATTCAATTAATTCCCAAATATTATTTCTAACAAATTGAATCAATACTTCCTGCATGGCCAACATCTAAAATTTATCTGAAGTGCTTAATTTATGTTAGAGTGTTCAATCATTGATATAATGGTAGATTGGTTCGCTTCTTTGGTAACTCCATGCCTAGTTATAACACCCTTACTAGGTTAACTTAAAATTAATTCCTTAGGATGACTCTTAGAAAATTTCCATTCTCTAGGTAAAGGGTTTTCAGTTCTAACATTCTCTTCTAAATTTGACTTTTTAATTTCTTGGGAGATACTTTCAATATGATATTTTTCCAACCTTAGCCCTTTCGAAATGCCATATTCATCAAAAACATTGTGTGTGGTCTCCTCAACTACAAAAGTTCTCTTATTAAATACTCTATAGGATTTACCAATACTAGAATATCCAAGAAAAATTCTTTCATCATATTTATGAATAAATTATCAAATTAATTTTACCATTATTGTGAATGAACTCCTTGTATCCAAAAACATGTAAATATAAAAGATTAAGTGTTATTCTCTTAAGAAGTTCATAGGGTGTCTTGTTCAATTTGGATCTAATGATAAGCCTATTCAGAACATAACAAGCAGTACTAATCGCTTCAGCCCAAAGTAATTTGGAAGTGAGTATTCTTTCAACATACTCTACTTGCTTTTATTAATATTCTATTCTTTCTTTCAGCTACCCCATTCTGCTGAGGGGTCCTAGGTGCTAAAAAATTGTGATCAATTCCATATTCCTTAAAAAAATTCAAATTTTTTAGTTTCAAATTCTTTTCCATGATAACATTTATTTGATAAAATCTCACACTCTAATTTCCTCTAAATTAAGTTGAAAATCTTCTAAACTCATCAAAAGATTCACTCTTATCAAATACAAAATTAACCAAAGTGAATCTCAAAAAATCATCAACTATTATAAATTTAAAAACTTTACCTACTAGACTTATAGTGTGAACCAATAAAAATAGAACCTTATATATGACATCTAATAGTTTGCTAGTTTTAGGATCCTTAATGGAATTAAAGGAGGACTTCACATATTTTCTTAATTGACATGCATCACAAAGGTGATCCTTAGTGAAGTCTAGTTTATGTATACCTATAACCAACTCTTTTCATGCTTTCTTGACAAAGTCACCTATGCCATAATCATAATTAATCAATAATTATTTTGAGACAAAAAGCATTAGAAGATTTAGCAAAATGTAAATCTAGCATGTACATGTTATTTACCCTATTTTCAAACAAAACATCAATTTCATTTTGGCTTATTATGCAGCTTGTGGGAAATTTTTTACACTAAACAAGTTATGCTTTAAGCCATTTACATATAATTCATTTTCTATAATTTTTTTTTTCTTATTTCCAATCAAGCCTGTGCTTACTACTTTTCTTATGGAATTATCTCCAAGTGTAACCTTTTCTCCATTCCTCGCTTCCAGGGATATAAATTGTGTCATGTCTCCAGTCATATGCTTTGAATATCCACTATCTAGGTTCCAAATTCTCTCACGATTTCTTGTATAAGAGCGTTTCTATAAAATGATCAAACATTAGACTCAGGAACCCAAACAAGTTTGGGTTCTCCTTTTGGCAATAATAATATAGATGCATATTTAATATGCTCTGGTTTATGTATCATAGGTCTCCACGTTAGATGTGATCTACTATGAATCATGTAAGTATGAGAAATATGACCAAACATTCTACAAGAAAAATATTTAACTACAGGAAAAGGATTTATTAATTTATAATAATTATATTATCTTCATTTGGATCAAATTTCTTTGAATGAGATTTTTTATTAATTAAAAAAATCACTTACATCCGAACACATTCAAATGAGGCAAATTTAGTGTTCTACCCTTAAACATCTAATAATGTTAAACTTACTAAGAACAAAATAAGTATTATTCTCTATCTCTTCCAAGAATTACATTGGTAAACTTTACTCAGTAGCATGGCCCTTGTAACCTCCATTAGTATCTTATTTTTTAGAAATGTCTTTTTTTGTGTTTTGTAGGACCTAAAAAATTATGTTCTATTTTGGATTATTGATAATATATTTCAAATATATATATATATATATATATATATATATATATATATATATATATATATATATATATATATATATATATATATATATATATATATATATTTGTGTCTTGTAACCTCCATGATAACTATGGATTGAGGAAATCAAGCAACTCATTTTTCTCTAAATCCTCATTAAGAATATTCTAAATTTCTTAAATGAATCATTGTTACTTACAAGGAATTTAAGCTAAGGGTATTTAGAGTAACCATCAATAATAAAAAATCTAAATTATTTCCCTCCTATTCTCATAATATTAATAGGTCAAAATAAATCCATGCGAAGTACTTCTAATGGTCTTCTGGTAACTACATCTAGGGGTATAAAAATGAGTTTTTGGATTATATTCAGTTTAAAACTTGAACCTAACCCACATTCAACTAATATATAATGAAGCCAACCTATTTAGATAAAAATGCCATAATATTTGACCAAAACTTTACCCGCCAAGTTACTAATTTGACCTATCCCAACTTACTTACATATAAATGCAAGTGCATAACACACCGAAGTCAAGTGTGAGTTGGGTGGGGTTACATGATTGTGAGCTAGGGTAGGTGATGGAAATTGTTCTAACAAGGCTATTATTTTGAGTTGCAGAGGGCAAAGGCCACAATTCCATGTGGAGACTATGTGTGTGGGAGAGGTTGGTTGATATAATGTGAGCATATGTGAGAGGCTACGAGCATAGGGGAGAGTGAATGGTGAGACACCTGAATTTGGGCAAGGTAGAATAAGGAATTGATCAAATTTGGGTTTGGGTGTTAACCCAGACCTTTCCTAATTTTTCAAATGGTTAAAAAATTAGAACTTAGATAAGACCCATTTGATAAATAGGTCAACTAAAATCTAAAATTTTTAAGTCAGATCAATAATTGACACCCCTAACAACATCCTGAATGGAATGGAATGAAGATTTTATTGACTTCCATTATTGACATGCATCACAAAGATGTTTCTAAAAAAAAAAATTTAGAAATGTCTCTATCCAAATATAATTGGGTGATCATCCTACGAGACCTCATGCATCCATGGAATAATATTCTATGCCACAACCATGATTCAATAATAGTAAAATTCAAAATACTAATAACATTTGGTTTATTCATGTAATTTTGATCAATCATTTAAACATTATTAGTTTTAAACCATTCTAATATAGTTTTGAATAGTTTTGCAATTTAACTTTAATAGGCATTCTATAGAGAAATTTTTATGTTGAATCCTTTATTTTATAACTTATTAATTTTTAAAAGATTATGCATAAAACATTCTAATATCCAAATATTTTAATAAAAAAACTTTCAACTATTGCTATTGTACCTGCTCCTACCACTTTCCTAGTAGTGTTTTCATAAAGTGGTACCTTTCCTTTTCCCTTAGCTTCTTGCGTGATAAATTATTTTAATCTATTAGTTTTATGTCATGAGCATCTACTATGAAGGTATCCCATACTCTCGAAGGGCCTCTTATGAGAACTTATCTACATGATCAATCATAATTTAATTTTAGGAACCCAAGAGGGTTTGGGTCCCACCTTATAGTTTAATGAATGTATGTTATAATGTGCAGATGATGTCCTAGGTCTCCAGACCAAATGTGATATATGGTGGATTATGAGTGTGCAAATACATAAAATATAGCCTAATAATCTGTAAGGAAAACTAATTGGAATGGATGCACTACCCCATATGAATAACGATTTTTAATTTTATTAGAAGGTGGAGTATGCTATGTTCCATTTTATGGCTTTATTATGTGTGAAGGCTCTGATGTAGTTCTAAGTGCTATGATTTCTTTTCTAAGAAGTTCATTAGCACTTTTTATATATGCCTACCTAAAATTGTAATTTATGTTAAATACAATACATCTACTTTAATTTATTTGATTGCTTTTTCTAATTCATTATGCTATTTGTTTAACAATTCATACTTCTCAAAAAAAGTGATAAAATTATTTTTTAAAATGGTTTATTTATAAATAATGTTAGTATACTCTTCTTTCAAAGTAAAATATTCTCTTATAAGATAGAAATGCTGAATTTTTAACTTTTTATAAGTATTAGGAAATTGTTCTGAAATGGAAAGTAATTCATCACAAGATAGATGACATACATGATTACTGTTAGAGTCACCATAGCAATTTTAGGCCATGAGACATAAGAGGATTACCTCCACTTTAGATTATGTCTGTGATGAGTATGAATATGGATTTTTGCAAAAAAACCTTTTATATTTTCTATTTATCCCTTTTTATAGGTCCTTTCTCCCCACCCTTTTTGTTTTATAGGGTGATTCTTTACATTCCAATAACCAGATTATATATCTCCTAGCCTTTTTCATTAATATAAATAAAACTAATAGTAAACTTATTTAAATTTAAATTATTACCTCAATATTTATCATTATAGCACTTTTTCTTATGTTTCAAAATCAAGTAAGTTATCTTTTCATCGATGCAATATCACCATTTCCATCTAAACCCAAATTATTACATCATCAGCATTTAAAGCAATTATCTTTTCCTTCATTTATTCAACCATATCTACATTTCTTTTACAAACCTTTTACTACTAGGTAATCAAATAATTGATTCAAGTAAGTAATTTGTATTTTATGTGTTATATTTTTAATAAAAATAAAATGTGTTATCTTAGTTATAATATGCATGAAAAATATAATAAGGCACAAAATTCTAAGTATCATCCAGCGCAATGGCATTAGACAAATCAACACTGTCTTGCCTTTCAGGACAGCACTGGAGTGCTACAAAAAGGACATTACAGTGCTGACTACTCTTTTTTTTTTTTTTGAGAGAGAAATGCAATAATGCATTAAAATAAGAACAAATTGAACCAAGATACAAAATATTGAAATAAAACCAACATATCACATTCCTCCTTCAATAAATAAAGAAATGAAGGAGAAAGATTATTCTCACTAAAAACATCCAAAAAAAAAGAAGAAATTGCTAACTTAGCATAATAAACGACTAACTTACTATAGTCATGACCAACACAATGAAATAAACCATTATTTTAATCCTTTAAAAATATCAAATCTTCAACTTCATGTCTTCCAATCAATTCCTTCATTTTGCTGTGCAATTTATGAAGAAAATTGATTGCATTAAGATTGTGCTCCTCAATAATAATACCTTTCACATTTTACATCCATCCTTGCATCACCTCCTTCACAGATTTGAAAGAAATTAGCTCCAATTGTGCTATGTCCCAATGAGCACAACCAAATCCAAATGCTAACATAAATCTTCCTTTACTATCTCTTACAATACCACCAACAGCTGCCTTATTATTTTCCTTGAAAGAAGCATCAATGTTAATCTTAAATGACTCTGGAGGAAGAGGGTGCCAAAATTTAAAAAATAGTTTTAAAGATTGATTAGCACACCAGTAATCTAAGATGATTTCTTTTTTATTATTAATACTCACAAAATTGATCACTCTATAGCAGCAACAACCGCATCGCTATCCTCGACATTACCATGCTTCACTTCATTTTTGTTATTCCATGAAACCATATTAAAGTAAAATAAATATTAACAATAACCAGATTCCTCCCAATAATTTTATCCAGTTCCCGCAAGCAGCTCGGGAATGAATAGAACTTTGGTACCATGAATTCCCAGGTATTAACAAATTTAATAACCTTTATAACCTTTAAACAAGTAACAATAATATTACTAGTGTCTTCAACTTCATCACAACCCCTTGGACATAAATTACTATTAGATAATCTTCTATGCATAAGGAAGTGCTCACTACTATGTTGGACAAAACCATATTTCAAAATATCAACATTGCAATGACATGCAATCTTTTGTCCAGCACTATATCTTCATAATCTATAATGCTTTGGGGCTAGAATTGCACTTCTACTACCACAACAATCAAAAGTCAGTTGTGCCACAATGTAGAAGTTATAACTTCCCAAGGAAATAACATTTCAGTAAAATGATGTGATTGCTCACTAAGTAATTTGTCCACATTAGTAAGTACTATGGTAGATCTAGAACAGTAGAGTAGTGACATTAATTCATTTGTTGGGAGTAGTAGCATTGACCTTTCAATCACCATTGTGCCTGTTTTGTACTTTCTATTTTTGTATAAATTGGCAAAATGTTATGTTTATAATGGATTTCAGTCACTTAGATGATTTTAGATAAATTCAAAGTTCTTCTCTAAATTTCTTTTAGGGTGATAATTAAGAAAATTTAGGGAAGTATATGATACCATTATAATTGTATTTGGCTTTTCTTTATGGAAGCAATCTGATAGTATAAAGGAGTGTGGAGGAGATTTATTGAACCATTTTGGTGATATCTATATCTTTTATTTTTTATCTACCATGTAATTAATGAAAATGAGTTTCTTTCAATTATACTCTTTATTTGGCTAAATTATCTAGTTTTGGATTTAAGATGTAAATATTATATGTAGCACTAATGTGTTTTCTTATTCCTTAATGAGTAAAATGATATATTCAATATTTCTATATCTTAATTTAATGCTTATGGTGACAATTTGTGTAGTTAAATTTAGGTTAAATATGGAGCCTAGATGGAGGGAAGCTGGAAAAAGAAGAAATATTGAATTAGTATGAATCATACATAGGCATAGGATATGAAATGTAGTAAATTTTTAAGGAGAGGTTATAACCATAGGAAGTCAGTGGACATCCTTTGCTCCTACAAGCTAAATAGATATCTAAGGATGCATATGATATGAATAACATCATAATTAAAAGAGATTAATAAGGAAAAAATATATTATTTATATTCATCAATTAAAAGTATTATATCTACATAGTGTATTAATTAACTTTATCAAATTTTATTGAAGTGATTGAATCTGCACAACATCCATTTTTATTTAACAAGATAATTATTTTAATTTTAGCAGACAGTACTAGTGTTGCCAATTAAGGATATCTTCCTCATGGGATCATACTATATTATATCATTATATAACTTGATTCAACACATATACTTGCATATGATAAGTGGTGTTTTTATTATTATTTTATAAAAAAAAACTTATGCATTTTTAGGGATTCATAGCTTTAATTTTATGTTTTATTAATTATTGCGTATTCTTTATTTCAATAGTGGAAGTTTTAATATAAATGTTAATATTTTAAACATAATATTAAGCATCAAAGTACCTATTGCTTAAGTGATTAAGTGCTAAGTTAATTAAGTCAAGAATGCATGGCATTCCAAAAATAAAAATGTGCTGTAAAAATAAAACTTTAATTATTAAAGTTAGGAGAGCATTGAGATGTTATTAATAAGAACCATTATGTTACTATTTACCATAATTGTTTCAGTTAGAGCACCACAGTTGTTCTTAGACATTAGCATCACAACATTGAAACATGTCAATTTTCATGATTGTGGCCTTCTCTAAAGTGACACTGCAATTTCCAAAATCTTGTGCCACTGTGTTATGTGGCTTAGACAACTGTAGCACTTATAAGTTGACCATCTTGTCTTTTAGGGTCTCCATTAAGTTGTAGAGCACCATATCTCACAACATTATAGTTCTTCATCATGTTTTAAATAGGGGATCCATTTTTCATTTTAATAATCACTATCCATTTCCTTCAAACTTTTTTCTTCTCAAAAAACTTCTCTAGAAAGAATGGCTCCTAAAATGTTTGGTACGAAGAGATCTTCTACCTCTTTTGCGAGGACAAATTCTTTAATTGAGGATGCTAAATAAATTTTTTTTTATTTGGTAGTAAAAAAACAACTTATTCTAGATTAAGGTTTTTATCTTTCTACTCGACATGTCATGCAAATCATAGCAATTAGAGGTTGGGAAATATTTTAAGAATAAGCCTATGTTACCATTGTTAATATAGTGCATGAAGTTTTGCAAATGGGAAAGTGGTGGTGGACAATAAGTGTTATGTCAAGGGTAAGAGAGTCAATTTTGATTCTATAGCCATTAAAAAGGTTTACCGACTTAGAGATTTTGAATTTTATGAGTATAGTGCCTTTATTATAACACCTATAAATCCTAATGAAATCTTGAATACTTGTGTGGAACTAATAATGGAGCAAGTTGGAAAAATAAAGATGATAATATTATTAATTTCCCTACCAGTTTTATAACCAACCTCCAAGGCTTGGCATTATTTAATTTCTACCTGATTTATTCCTAGAAATAAAATTAGTGAAGTCACTTATGATCATGCCCTTTTAAATTACTCAATTCAAAAGGTGTAATTTATTGATGTTGGGAAACTTATATTTTCTTCTCTCATGTGTATCATTAGGGGTATGACATTTGTTAGGATAGGGTACCTTTCTCTTATTTATACTATCTGTGCAGCAATAGGTGTTAGGGGGGATTAGAATGAAGAATAATTATTTCTTATTCAAGGTATAATTAAAAGGAAGATTTTAAGTTTGAAGCAAGCAAGAAAGGATGAGGAGGAGGGTGAAGTTAGTGAGGTTAGAGTATATATTAGACCAGGAAGCAATAGAAGTAATAGGAGTTCCAGAGCTCCTAAATAACTAGGAGAGCAAATAGTTGATTTAAAGGAAAAAATTGAAAAGGTGCTCACTTTTATGAGGAAAACTTGGGATTGTAAATTTGGGATGAAAATGAGGATGTCACATAGCGTGGACCAATTATATTATTATGATATACCAAAAAATTTAATGATGCACTTGTTGGAATGTTTAGGAGTATCTCTTTTGTGGAGCATCCTGAGTAGATTGAGTTTCCCCCTGTAACTACTTACTGACCATTAGTGTGATGGCCTAGAGCGAAAGTTCATGAGGATGATGATGGATAGGAGGTGGAAGAAGACTTAGATTTAGATGGTTAAGAGTTATTATTATTTTTTGGATTATGAGAGAGAGACAGACAAAGTGAGTAAGAAAGAGATAGATTGAGGGGGAAGAAAGATAGAGAGAAAGAGAGAGAGAGAGAGAGAGAGAGAGAGAGAGAGAGAGAGAGAGAGAGAGAGAGAGAGAGAGAGAGATTGAATGCTACTATGGTGTGGTATAATTTTTTTTTTTTTTAATTTTTTTTTTTTGATGATGTGTTGGATCATATTGTCTTACTGAAGACTTTAAACTTAGCACTTGTAGGGGGCAACCCAATTGATATGATCTATATGGTTCCTTGTGTACTAGTTTTCTTGTAACATGTTTTATGTTATAAATGTTATGTTATTACATATTTTGTATGACTTTGATCATTCATATGAAAGCATGTGTAGTTTTAATTATTTTTGGTTTATTTTTTTACATTTTATTGAAGCTCCCCTTATACTTACTAAAATCTTTATTAATTTTGGTATTTTAGTTATTTAATTGACCTCATTAAAAATGATATTTAAAAATATATAATTTTTTTTTAAATAAGCAAATTGCTTTAAAAAGAAACTATTACAAGCTACTAAAAGCAAGAAACCCTATCACATTCCTCCTTTAAAATAAACATAAAATAAGGAAGAATATTATTACAACTAACATCATTCCAAAACAAATCACTAAACAAAGTAAGGTTAGCACACAAGTCGGCTTGCTTATTACAATCCCTATTAGGAAAATGAAAATAAACTTGGTTAAAATCCTTTAAAAATGAGAAATCCTCCATACAAATATCATCTTTCTTAATTATGAAATTACCCTAGGACCCTTAAAGAAGCTTAATAATATTATCATTATCACATTCAATTATGATACATTTGGCTTCTAACATTTAATCTTGCATAACTCCCTTTAAAGAATTAATTGCTATCATCTCCAATTGCGCAATGTCCCAATGAATATTGTTGAAACCAAATGACAATAAAAATATGCCCTTGTAATATCTAAAACCACCTCCAATTCTTACTTTATAATAACTCAATAAAGAAGCATCAATGTTGATTTTTATCCATTCTGGAGGAGTAGGGAGCAAAAAAGTTTTATACAACTAAAATTATTGGTTAACACCTGAATTTACTGAATACAATTCATATGAGAATAAATAGCATAACAAATAATAAGAGAAAAAATTCCAATTGAAAAATCCACCTTACCTCTATGCTTAACGTTACATCTTCTTTTCCAAGAAAAGAAAACCCTTGTACAATACAAATTTGTAATGCAATAATTATTACTTTTAACATTTTGAAACACTCATAATAATCATTAAGAGACATAAAAGGAGTATGAAATTCCCATATGTTTAGATACTCAATAACTTGAATAAGCTCCATGAAAAAATCTGTTATATGTTTAGTCATCTCCATTGCATGGAAACAACTCATACATGAATTATTGTCCAACATCCCTCTATATATACGAAACTAATTAGTAGGAATTGCATTTTTTCAAAAAATGCCATAAGAATATTTCCAGTCTTGGTTTCAACTTGAATCTTTTCATCCAATTCCTATGTACATTTTTAAATACTATCTTCCTTCGTTGTTCTCATTGCCAATGCTGCAATTGATTTCCCATAAATCTTTTTTTTTTTAAGTTCCAATTAATCTCTTCTTAACTCAGGGAAAATGCAAATTTGAGTAATGAGATTCACCAACTAATTTCAAAACACTTTATTTAGCCCTTCCATATTCCATTCACCTTCTGAAATAAGGTTTTCAACAAATATATTGAAAGTTCGTTAGGGATGTTAAGCCCTATGAACTTAGTCCCAAGCTAACCAAGAGGGGGGGGGGTGAATTTGTATTTTAAAAATTCTTTTCACAAAGAACAAAAATCTCATAAACCAAAATCACACCACGAGAAAAATAAACAATCCAAAAATTAAAGTGCGGAAGCAAGAAAATAATAAAATAGAAATTTATAGTGGTTCAGTCAACTTTACCTACGTCCACTCCTTGGAGGCACCCTCTAAGTATTGCACTACAAACGTGACTCTCCTTTAGCCCCCACAGCTAGGCGGAGAAGCCTTTATAAGAACCTCCTTTTTGCCACCCCGGCAAGGCAGAGAACCTATCTCCTTTTGCTTCCATCTGAAGCTGGCAGAGAACCAACAACCAGATGCTGACTCCTTACCTCTACTGACCCTTCCACAGATGAGAAACTCTAGACAAAGAAGAAGCAGAGCGATCCTTGAAGCAACCCTTATGAATCACTTCACAAGCTCCCCCTCACAATATCCCCTCTCTCTCTTTCTCTCCTTAAGGCCTTCTCAGGTCAAGGCAGCAGCAAAAAGGTTGTTGAAATTGTTGAACTAGAGCTCTTAAATAGAAGAGCTTCAAAGGAGCTCATTAATTGCAAGTTGTCAATGATATCGTCCAGGCCGATATGGACATCGGCCTGGCCGATCAGTACAAAACTCAGAAGATCGGCCAGAGCATCGCCTGAATGCAAACTGGACGATTTAAAATTATGTTGATCGTCCAGGCCGATCTCACGATCGTCCCGGCCGATAAGTTCAAATCAGAGGAAAATCGTCCAGAGCATCACCCTTAATTCGAGCTGGACGATATTTATCATCCTGAAGTAACTAAGGTTTTTGAATAGATCATCCTGGCCGATCATGCGATCGTCCAGGACGATATGATCATATAAATCAACCTTAATTACTCCCTTGATTTCCTGATCAATTAAGGCATAATTTGTGAATATTGTCCAGGCCGATCACTAATCGTCCTGGTCGATTATTTAAAAATACAGTATACCTTAATTATCTATGGCGGCAACATCTTTCTATTTTGAGCTTATCATCCTGGCCGATACACATATCGTCCAGGCTGATCTGTTAATGACGGCTGCCTTAATTAAGAATCCATATTTAGACTTTATGTTTTAAGCCTGGTCGTCCAGGACGATGTAAATATCGTCCTAGCCGATATGAGTAAAATAAGAAATTCTAATTCTCTCAAGTGTGTGTGTAGGGTTACTTAGCATCAGTCTCTTTGACCATTACAAATAGACTCAAGAAGAGAAAAAAGAAAGTACAAACTGACTGAATCCTAAACTTACGTAATCTTGAACTGGCTTCATTTGTTCGTCCGATCTTCGATTCCTGAAAAGTTAGAAGCAACATGCAGTCCAAGAGAATCAATAGTGTTTGTCAATCATCAAAACATAAGTCATGAAAATAGATTTGCAATAATCTCCCCCTTTTTGATGATGGTAAAACACTACGAAGACAATTAGCAGAAAAATTTTAGGATCGACAAGTGTAAAAATATCATAAACTTCTCCCCCTTTTGACATATCAAAAAGGAGGAGGGAACACAAAAGAACAATAATAACTCACAACAACTTTTTTTATTATAATTTTTTTAAACCAAGGCATGAAAATGATGTAGTATTCCATGTGATTAATTTAAAAACTTGTGGGTTAATGAGTTAACAATCTCAACCATCCATAGAATAGTAGAATATCCGGTCATGGTTACCCTTAGCTTAGACGTTTTCTTATGGTAGAATCGTATTTTGAAATCAATGACCTAACTCAAAGAATTAATTGGATATGAGAAAAAGAATCCATCCATCACTTGGTTTAAGAAAAAACTATATTTATAAAATAATGAACCAAAGTAAATCTGTCACGTTCGCAAAATAATCGAAATCAAGTCTTTGAGAACCAAAACTTCTAAGTTCTAAAAGATTTAAAAAGAGAGAATAGCATGCTTTTGAGTGGGCTCATTTTATGCCTCTTGTCAATTTAGTGGCACTTTGCGCATCTTTTTATAGATTTTTCAATTTTGGCGTCTTTGCGCTTCTTTTGTTGGCATCATTGGCCAAATTTTTTTATTTTTTTTTACAAGCTACATTCTCTTTTATAACCTCATAAAAAAACCTTAGTTATAAATATATCTTCTCAGATATTAGAGAATAGGAGCTCTCTCTCTAACATAAGAAAGAATTACCACAAACATAATTAATAATCAAAGACAATAGTAACGAGGGATCATGATGTGACAAAAAACTTTAAACATTATAAATACAAGAAAGATTTTCTTAAGCAAGCTTAAGAAAAGATCTCAATTTCATAAACAATCTTTAATTTGAGATAGACTTTTGATTAGAAAAGAAAACTATGCCACTAAAATAGGTTAGAGAAAGAGACACAATCACAAATTTTTTTACCATCTAGGAGATTAAGAGATGAAAACCACATTGACTACAAATTTTCAAAAAAAAAATAAGGGCATGGAATATGTTATCATTTCAGTGATGATTTTGAAAACTAAGTAAGAGAAAGAATAAAACAAAAGAAAGTAAAACACACCAAAAACTAAAAAATAAAAAATAAAAGAAAGTAACTAAAAGATCAAGTTTCATGCAGTTATGTCAATCACACCCAATCTGGTCCTTAAAGAACTGAAAGTGTCGAGGGCCAGTGGTTTAGTAAAGATGTCAGCCAATTGATTTTCAGTTGTCACATGGTGTAACTCAATGTCTCCCTTAGTCACATGATCTCTAATGAAGTGATGCCTAAGGTCAATATGCTTTGTCCTTGAATGTTGGATAGGATTCTTAGATATGCATATGGCACTAGTGTTGTCACAAAAGATTAAGATGGTGCCTACATGTAATCTTAAATCCAATACCTGTTATTTCAACCAAAGGACTTGGGCCACACAACTTCCAAGAGTGATGTACTCAGCTTCAGCAGTGGAAAGTGCAACAGAGTTTTGCTTCCTACTAGACCAAGAGACCAAAGATTGTCCAATGAATTGACAAGTTCCTGAAGTGCTTTTTCTATCCACCTTGCATCCTATAAAATCAGAGTCAGAAAATCCAATAATCTCAAAAGAAGTGATGTGTCTAGGGTACCAAATCCCTAAGCCTTATGTCCCCAAAAGGTATCTAAAAATTCTCTTAGCAGCAGTCAGGTGAGACTCCTTAGTGTTAGCTTGAAATCTAGCACAAAGATAAACACTAAACATGATATCAGGTTGGCTCGCAGTCAAGTAAAGTAAAGATCCAATCATGCCTCTATACTTCTTCTGATCAACCGACTTACCACTTGGGTCCTTATCCAATGGAGCACTAGAAGTCAGGGGAGTGCTATATAGCTTAGCTTTGTCCATCTCTTACTTCTTCAAAATGTCCTTTATGTATTTTGTTTGATTTAAAAAGGTTCCATCCTTCAATTGTTTTATGCTAAATCACAAAAAGTAGGACAACACTCCCATCAAACTCATCTCAAACTCTCTACTCATTGTTTTAGAAAAATCATCACACAATTTCTTATTAGAGGATCCAAAGAGTATATCATCCACATAAATCTGAACAATGAGTAAATCATCTCCAACTCTCCTAAAAAAAAGGATGGTGTCTACGCTCCCCTTGACAAACTCCCTCTCTAGTAAGAATGTGCTAAGCCTCTCATACCAAGCTCTTGGTGCCTGCTTTAAACCATACAAAGCCTTTTTTAATTTAAAAACATGATTTGGAAATTGGGAACTCTCAAAACCTGGGGGTTGTTCTACAAACACATCTTCTTTTATTTCCCCATTTAAAAAGGCACTCTTGACATCCATTTGAAAAAGCTTAAATCTCTTATAACAGGCAAAGGCTAATAGCACTCTAATGGCTTCCAATTTAGCTACAGGGGTAAAAGTCTCCTCAAAGTCTATCCTTTCTATTTGATTTTACCCCTTAGCCACCAATCTTGCTTTATTCCTAACCACCACTCCTGAATCATTCACCTTGTTCTTAAAGACCCACTTTGTCCCAACTACACTTTGTCCCTTAGGTCTTTCAACAAGCTCCCAAACATCATTTCTAACAAATTGATTTAATTCTTCTTGCATTGCTAAAATCCAAAACTCATCAGTAAGGGCTTGGTTAATGGTGGTGGGTTCAGTCATTGAGATAAAGGCAGAGTGGTTCACCTCCTTCCTAAGTCCATGTCTAGTCTTAACTCCACTAGAAGGATCTATTAAGATCAAATCCTTGGGATGAATTGTAGAGTATCTCCAATCTCTAGGCAAAGTGTGTGAAAGTCCAACCCTTTCATTCAAATCAAAATTTTCTAATCCTTGGGTGACTTCTCCTACTCCTTCATTAGATTTAGGATCAAAGTTTCCAAAGTGAGACTTCCTATTATTGTGAATAAAGACCTTACAACCAAAGACATGAAGGTGGGAAAGATTTGGGGACCTATCCTTAAGGATCTCATATGATGTCTTTTCTAATTTGGCTCTAACAATCACCCTATTCAACAAATAACAAGTTGCGTTAAGCGCTTCAGCCAAAAAGTATTTTGGAAGTGAATACTCAGCAAGCATGGCTCTAGCGGCTTCCACTAAGGTCTGGTTCTTCCTTTCAGCTACCCCGTTTTGCTGAGGAGTCCTAGGAGGTGAAAAATTGTAGCTAATCCTCTTGTCCTCACAAAAATCTCCAAATGTTTCATTCTCAAACTCTCCCTCGTGATCACTATGGATTGTCAAAATCTCACAACCTAGCTTTTTCTGAATCCAAGTAGAAAATGTTTTAAACTCCTCAAAAGACTCATTTTTATGTGAAATAAATCTAGTCCAAGTGAACCTCGAGTAGTCATTAATAATCACAAATCCATAGACTTTCCCTCCCAGGCTGGCAGTGCTAATGGATCCAAACAAATCCATGTGAAGGACTTCTAAAGGTCTAGAGGTGCTAATGTCCTTAATGGGGTGAAAGGTGGAGTGGACTTGCTTTCCTAGTTGACAGGCATCACAAAGGTGGTCTTTTTAAAACTTGAGTTTGGGTACACCTCTAACTAGGTCTTTTTGGGTCACTTTCCTAAGGGTTTTTATACTAGCATGACAAAGTCTCCGATGCCACAACCATGAATCATCAATCACTGTTTTTAAGCAAAATGAAGCAGCACATTCAATGTTATTTAAATCAAGCATGTAGACATTGTTGATCCTCTTTCCCTACAAAATAGTGGTGTTACTTAAACTTACAATGCATGAATCTGCAAAAAATTGCACCATGAAGCCTTTGTCACAGAGTTGACTAATGCTGAGCAAGTTGCGCTTCAATCCATCTATAAGCAAAACATTTTCAAAAATTAAGGTTCTTGGAATTACCAATTATAACTGCGCCTACCACCTTCTTGGCGATGTTGTATCCAAGAGTAACCTTGCCTCCAGTCCTGGACTCTAGAACAACAAACCGATTGGCATCACTAGTCATATGTCGAGAGCATCCACTATCCAAGTACCACATACTCTCACGAGGCCTTTTGTGAGAGCCCTTCTGCAAAATTATGAAAAGTTAGATTTAGGTACCCAAGCAGGTTTGGGTTCCTTCTTATGAAGAGTAGAATGCAATGCATGTGTGGTATGCTGTGGATCATGCATCTTAGGTCTCCACACCCAATGTGTACTATGGTGTACTGTGGAAGTGTGTGAGATGTGTCCTAGCATGCCACATGAAAAACATCTAACTCTAGGAAAAGGATTTCTTAAGTGGTTTGAGTTATAATGCCTCTTCCTAGGTTTTGGCAATTGATCAAAAGTAGGTGTCATTCTAGTTTTCTTACATGTTTCTAATTCATTTTGAATCTTCAAATTTGTGCTTTTTAAAACCTCATTTTCAATCCTCAAATTTTTCTCCATCTCTTTAGACGTCTTAAAATTAGATTCAAGTGATGTGTGTGAAACTTTTAATGCATCATGCTTTTCAACTAATTCATAATGATTTTTATTTAACTCATCAAATTCATCAAGTAAAGTCATATGATTTGAATCAATCATTTGATGGTCTTTAGTCAAAATTTCATGCTCTTTTTGTATGTTCAAAAGTTCTAATTTCAAGCTAGAATGTGTTTTCTTTAATTTCCTATATGATGCATGAATTTTTTCTGAAACTTCAAGAAGTTGATCGTATGAAAGTTCACATACCTCTTCTTAATCAGGATTTTCGTCTGCCATCAAGAACAATTTTGATGTCTCATCTTCTGGTTCCATCTCCGATGAGTCTGATGCCGAATCCGCCCAAAATGCTTTTTGTACTCTCATCTTGTCCTTCCTTAGCTTAGGTTTCTCCTCACCCTTTCCTTTGCTTGAGTGATCTTTAAGTGTCAGGCAATCAATTCTCACATGTCCTAGTTTCTTGCATTCATAACAATCAGTTCTCCAATTTTGATGATGCTTTTGTTTCTTCCTTAGAAAGCTTTTGAATTGCCTTGTGATGAAGGCAACTTCATCACTTTCAAACCTAAAAGATTTAGAATCCGATTTATGCGCCTTTAGTGCAGCTGTTTTCTCCTTTTTCTTCTCACATGTATAAAGATTTCTTACATTCACCCCTTGCTCGTAAGCAATGAGTGAGCCAAGTAAGTTATCAATAGAATAAGTGTTCAAATCCTTAGATTCAGTGATTGTAGTGATTTTAGCATCATATGACGAAGGAAAGCACTCAAAATTTTGTTTACTTTTTCATAGTTTGAAAGTTCTTTTCCTAATGCATGCAGTGAATTAAATATCTGAGTAAACCTAGTGTACATGTCAGAAATTGATTCATGAGATTTCATACAAAAAAGTTTGTAATCATGCAAGAGAATATTCAAATGGGATTGTTTAACCTCATTAGTGCCTTCATAGGTGATACACAATTTATCCTAAATTTCTTTACCAGTTTTGCAAGTGGAGACACGCATGTAATCCTCAGATTTTAAAGCACAGAAAAAATAGTTTAAACATTTTGCTTTCAATTGAGCTAAGTCTCGTTCATTGAAAGTCCATTCAGTAAAAGTAACTTCGGTTTTAACACCATTAATTTCACGATAAGGTGGATAATAACCTTCTTTTATAAGCATCCACATGTGATAATCAGTGGATTATAAAAATGTTGACATGCGGGTTTTCAAGAAATCAAAAGGTAAGTTGTCAAACAAGAGAGGTCATGTAATTGAATAACCTTTCGTAGTGTTACGATTCCCAAGGTTAGCTATGAATCTAATTAAAAAAGTTTTCAAACTTAAATTTTTTTATCCCGCTCTGATACCACTTGAAAGTTTGTTAGGGATGTTAAGCCCAAAAAAATTAGTCCCAAGCTAACCAAGAGGGGGGGGGGGGCTGTGAATTGGTATTTAAAAAAATTCTTTTCACAAAGAACAAAATTCTCATAAACCAAAATCACACCACGAGAAAAATAAACAATTCGGAAATTAAAGTGCGGAAGCAAGAAAACAATAACACAGAAATTTATAGTGGTTCAGTCAACTTGACCTACGTCCATTCCTTGGAGGCACCCTCAAAGTATTGCACTACAAACGTGACTCTCCTTTAGCCCCCACAGCTAGGCGGAGAAGCCTTTACAAGAACTTCCTTTTTACGACCCCGGTAAGGCAGAGAACCTATCTCCTTTTGCTTCCTCCTGAAGCTGGCAGAGAACCAACAACTAGATGCTGACTACTTACCTGTACTGACCCTTCCACGGATGTGAAACTCTTGACGAAGAAGAAGAAGAGCGATCCTTGAAGCAACCCTTGTGAATCCCCTCACAAGCTCCCCCTCACAAGATCCTCTCTGTATCTCCTTCTCTCTCTTTCTCTCCTCAAGGCCTTCTCAGGTCAAGGCAGCAGCAAAAAGGTTGTTCAAAATGTTGAACAAGAGACCTTAAATAGAAGAGCTTCAAAGGAGCTCCTTAATTGCTAGTTGTCGACAATATCGTCCAGGCCGATATGCACATCGGCCTGGCCGATCAGTACAAAACTCAGAAGATCGGCCAGAGCATCGCCCTGAATGAAAACTGGATGATTTAAAATTGGCTTGATCGTATAGGCCGATCCCACGATCGTCCCCACCGATCAGTTCAAATTAGAGGAAAATCGTTCAGAGCAGCGCCCTAAATTTTAGCTGGCCGATATTTATCGTCCTGAAGTAACTAAGGTTTTTGAATAGATTGTCCTGGACGATCCTGCGATCATCCAGGATGATATGATCGTATCAATCATCCTTAATTACTCCCTTGATTTCCTGATCAATTAAGGCATAATTTGTGAATATCGTCCAGGCCGATCACTGATCATCCTGGCCGATTATTTAAAAATACAGTATACCTTAATTGTCTATAGTGACAACTTCTTTCTATTTTGAGCTTATCGTCCTGGCTGATACATGTATCATCCAGGCAGATCTGTTAATGACGGCTGCCTTAATTAAGAATCCATATTTAGACTTTCTATTTTAAGCCTGATCGTCTAGGACGATTTAAATATTATCCTGGCCGATATGAATAAAAATAGAAATTCTAATTCTCTCAAGTGTGTGTGTATAGGGTTACTTAGAATCAGTCTATTTGACCATTACAAATATACTCAAGAAGAGAAAAAACAAATTACATACTGACTCAACCCTAAACCTATGCAATCTTGAACTGGCTTCATTTGTTCGTCCGATCTTTGATTCCTGAAAAGTTAGAAGCAACATGCAGTCCAAGAGAATCAATAGTGTTTGTCAATTATCAAAACATAAGTCATGAAAATAGATTTGTAACATATATTACTATCTTCAACTTCAGCAAAAAAATGTTAGCCATTTAATAGTTCTTTTATCAGGTATCCACCTATCATTAAGGATATTAATAGAACCCCCTAAAGGGATTTTCATCTCACTATAGGTTTCAATAATTTTCCTCCATGAACATTAATTTTCCAAGTAGAAGAACATCCTTTCTTAATTTCAAATATCCAAATATCATTATCATATTTTGAAATGAGACCTCTATTGAGAAGAGAATTTGGATTATTGACAAAATTCCAAGAAATCCTAGCACATTATGGCCCTATAGATGAAACCATCGAATTAGTCCCATGTCCTCCATTACATCTTCCATAGCATAAAACATTCTACGATAAATAATTAAGACCATTATTGCGATTTTGCTTATGCCAAATGAAATCCCTAGACATTTTATCAAAATCATTCAAGATTCTCAAAGGAACTAGTGAATGAGAAGATAAAAAAATAGGCAAAGAAAGAAAAATTGACTTAATAAAAAACCAATCTTCTTGCTAACAAAAAAAATTTGTTTCCACAAGCATTGAATCTATTCATTAGATTCTCCATAAATTTGTGAAAATCTAAAACCATTAGTCTTCTTAATGCAATCATCACTCCAAGATAATTCATTTATTTTACAACTTTGAAACCCATAAGCTGAGAGATTTTTTAGTCATTCTTTCTTTTATCAAAATTCCCAAAAAATAATAGTGATTTATCCAAGTTGACCTTTTGACCCAACAATTTACCATGGTCATTGAGAAGATTCTTTATCTTCTTCATACATTTAGACTTGGCTTCAGAGAAGAAAAGAATATCATCAACATATAGTAAATGAGATATTCTTTGAGCATTTGGAGCAATTTTTATACCAATTACATCTCCTTTAAAAAGAAAAGCATTTGATAAAAGTTTAGAATTTAATATAAAAAAATAAGGAGATAATGGAAATCCTTGTCTAAATACACACTTTGCTTGAATCCAATTCAAATTATTACCATTAACCATGACTGAAATTTTTTTATTATGAACACATTCTAAAAGGAAATTAGAAAATCTATATGGAAAACATAAATATTACAATTCCTGTCTTAAAGTTGACCAACCCATACTATCATATACTTGTTCCATTTCAATCATAGTTGATAAAAATCCATTTTTTAGATTTAGAAAATAGAATTTTATGAAAATATTTTTGATCAAGTATAATAGGATCATATAAAGATCTTTCTTTGATAGAAGCAGTTTGGCCTTCATATAAAATCTTTGGAAGAATAAATGCTAATTTATTCAATAATATTCTAGCAATAATCTTATACGTAGTCATGCGAATACTAATGGTTCTAAAGCTCAACGGTATCGTTGGTTCAAGCACTTTAGGAATGGCCAATATAAGAGTATCTTTATATTTAAAACACATTTTCCTTGTAAAAAATAACTTATTAATAGCCTTTCGCATATCAACCGCAATGATACTCCAATAGGCTTTAATGAACTAGTTTGTTATATCATCTATACCATGTGATTTTTTATTCCCCATATACTTAATGACATCAAACAATTCCTCGTTAGAAAATTTAGCTTTGAATGAAGATATTTCACCATCCTCAAGAATATTAAAAGGATTTGACCACCCATGAAGGATACAATTTCTATCCCACCATTTATTTTTGAAGAAATTAAACAAATTAACTTCAATTTCTTTTTGAACTTCAACTATAAAACCATTGATATCCATAAATTGATTAATCTGATTACCCTTTCTCCTTGCTCTTGCAAATGCTTAAAAAAACATAGAATTCATATCACCTATTTTCATCCATTTTACTTGTGCTCTTTGTCTCCACCATGCGTTTAACCAAGCTAAGGTAGCATTAAGCTCGGTAACCTTAGATCTTAATAAATACAAATGTTTCACCAAATAAATGATAGGAAGAATCTTCTTCAATTTGTATTTCCAAGATTTCCTTTTAAGACAATCTTTCAACTCCACAAAATTTTTTTATTTTTGAATTACTTCAGTAATAAAGAGCTTTCAACATCATTTAGAATTTTAAGTGGTGGATTTATGGATTATCACCAACATACTTCTTATTCAAGGATTTCATAACCATTGCAGCGAAGGATGATATGACACCCAAACTTCTTCAAATCTTATTATCCTTTTGTGTACAAATGTAGAATACATAAGGTTCAAAATAATCAAACTCTGATTAGAACAAACTTTAGCTAAATGCTTCATAACAGGCAAATAAATATAATTAATAGTAATATAGTTCACTAGACATCTGCCCAATCTTTCCAATTTATGAGAACTTCATTCCTTATTATTACACAATGTAAAATTTAGGGCAGTAAAACCAATATTATGATAGTCATTATTTGTTATGAGCATCTTCATCTCTTGAAGATCTTATGAAAAACAAAATCCTCTCCTCTTTTGTCTTCTTTGGATAATAAATGTTGAAAATCTATTTTTTCATGGCTTATGTTTTGATGATTGACAAGCACTGTTTCTCTTGGACTGCTTGTTGCTTCTAAATTTTCAGAAATCGAAGATCGGACGATCAAGAAGAAGCCAGTTCAGGATTGCGTAGGTTTAGGGTTGAGTCAGTCTGTACTTTTGTTTTTAAATTCATGAGTCTACTTGTAATGGTCAAAGAGATTGATGCTAAGTAACCCTTCACACACAAACTTGAGAGACTTAGAATTTATGTTTTTACTCATATCGGTCAGGACGATTTTTGGATCGGCCTGGACGATCAGGCTTAAAACAGAAAGTCTAAATAAGGACTCTTAATTAAGGTAGCCGACATTAACATATCGGCCTGGACGATACGTGTATCGGCCTGGACGATACGTGTATCGGCCAGGACGATAAGCTCAAAATAGAAAGAAGTTGCCGCCATAGATAATTAAGGTATACTGTATTTTTAAATAATCGGCCAGGACGATCCTCGGATCGGCCTGGACGATATTCACAAATTATGCCATAGTTGTTCAAGAAATCAAGGGAGAAATTAAGGATGATTGATACGATCATATCGTCCGGGACGATCGAATGATCGGCTAGGACGATCCAGTCAAAAACCTTAAGTTACTTCAGGATGATAAGTATCGGCCAGCTCGTATCCAGGGCTATTGTCAGGATGATTTTTCTCTGATTTGAACTGATCGGCTAGGACGATCGTGAGATCGGCCAGGAAGATCATGAGATCGGCCTGGATGATCAAGTCAATTTTTAATCATCCTGCTTTGCATCCAGGGCGATGCTCTGACCGATCTTCATTGATTTGTACTGATTGGCCAGGCCGATGTCCATATCGTCCTGGACGATATAATCGGCAACTTGCAATTAATGAGCTCCTTTGAAGCTCTTCTATTTAAGAGCTCTTGTTCAACATTTTTCAAGACCTTTGGCTGCTGCCTTGACCTGAGAAGACCTTGAGGAGAGAAAGAGAGAGAGGGAGAGAGAGAGGATCTTGTGAGGGGGAGCTTGTGAGGGGATTCATAAGGGTTGCTTCAAGGATCGCTCTACTTGTTCTTCGTCTAGAAGTTCTCATCCGTGGAAGGGTCGGTAGAGGTAAGGAGTTAGCTTTTGGTTTTGGTTCTCTGGTAGCTTCAGGAGGAAGCAAAAGGAGGTAGGTTCTCTGCCTTGCCAAGTGTGGCAAAAAGGAGGTTCTTGTGAGGGCTTCTCCGCCTAGCCGTGGGGGCTAACGGAGAGTCACATTTTGTAGTGCAATACTTGGAGGGTGCCTCCAAGGAGTGGACGTAGGTCGAGTTGACCGAACCACTATAAATTTCTGTGTTCTTATTTTTTGCTTCCGCACTTTTATTTCCGCATCGTTATATTTCTGTGGTGATTTTGGTTTGTGATTTTTATTCTTTGAGAAAAGAAAATTTTAATTACCAATTCACCCCCCCCCCCCTCTTGGTTAGCTTGGGCTAGTTCTATAGGGCTTAACATCCCTAGCGAACTTTCAAGTGGTATCAGAGCGGGATTCGAATATTTAAGTTTAAAAACTTTTTGAATTTGATCCATAGCTAACCTTGGGAATCGTAACACTGCGATAATTTGATCCATTCCTTTCTATTACCCTACCTCCCCTGTTCGATAACCTACCTTTTGATTTTTGGAAAACTCGCGTGTCAACGATTTTACAATCTACTGATTATCGCATGTGTATGCTTATTCAAGAAGGTTATTCTCCACCTTCTCGTGAAATTAATAGTGTTAAAACTGAAATTGCTTTTACTGAATGGACTTTTGATGAACGAGATTTAGCTCAATTAAATGCGAAATGTTTGAACTGTTTTTTCTGTGCTTTGAAATCTGAGAATTACATGCGTGTTTCAACTTGCAAAACTGGTAAAGAAATTTGGGATAAATTATGCATCACTTATGAAGGTACTAATGAAGTTAAACAATCCCGTTTGAACTTTCTCTTGCATGACTATGAACTTTTTTGTATGAAATCTCATGAATCGATTTCTGACATGTACACTAGGTTTACTCAGATAGTTACTTCATTGCATGCACTAGGAAAGGAACTTTCAAATTATGAAAAAGTGAACAAGATTTTGAGATGTTTGCCTTCGTCTTATGATGCTAAAATCACTGCAATCACTGAATCTAAGGATTTGAACACCTATTCTATTGATAACTTACTTGGCTCACTCATTGTTTAAGAGCAAGAGGTGAATCAAAGAAATCTTGATGCAGGTGAGAAGAAAAAGGAGAAAACGATTGCACTAAAGGAGCACAAATCGGATTTTGAATCTTCTGGGTCTGAAAAAGATGAAGTTTCCTTCATTACAAGGCAATTCAAAAGCTTTCTAAGGAAGAAACAAAAGCATCATCAAAGTTGGAGAAAAGGTAAGGATCATAAACATATTAAAGGATCTTCTGATGTTGTTTGTTTTGAATGCAGTAAACCTTGACATGTGAGAGCCGATTGCCCTACACTTCTAGATCATTCAAGCAAAGAAAAGGAAAAAAGGTAAGGAGAAAGCCAAGTCAAGGAAGGACAAGAAGAAAATCCAAAGAGGTTTCTGGGCAGAATCTGGTACTGATTCCTCTGAGACTGAACCAGAGGAAGAAACTATAAACTTGTGTTTCATGGGAGAAAATTAAAGTGATGAGGAAGAGGTATGTAAACCAACCTATGATGAATTGTTTGAAATTTGTGAAAAAATCCATGCATCATACAAAAAACTTAAGAAGACTCATGCTAGTCTAAAATTAGAACATTCAAATCTACAAAAAGAACATGAAGTTTTTCTCAAAGATCATCCAATGATTGATTCAAATCACATGACTCTTCTTAATGAATTTGTTGAGTTGAACGAAAAGCATTTGGAATTAGTTGATGAACTTAATGCATTAAAAGCTTCACACACCTCACTTAAGGTTGATCTTAAGAAATCTAAAGAGATTGAGAAAAATTTGAAGATTGAGAACGATGCATTAAAAGGAACTAACTTGAGGATTCAAAATGATTTTGATACATATAAGAAAAATCGGATGACTTTCACTTTTGATTTTAAGCCAGAACCTAGGAAGAGGCATCATAACTCAAATCATTTAAGAAACCCTTTTCCTGGAGTTAGATGTTTCTTATATGGCATGCTAGGACACATCTCACACACGTGCACCGTTCACCGTAGTACACCTTTGGTGTGGAGACCTAAGATGCATGATTCACAACATACCATATCTACATTGCACTTTACTCTTCCTAAGAAGGGGCCCAAACCTATTTGGGTTCCTAAATCTGACTGTTGTTGAGTTTTGCAGGAGTGCTCTCACCAAAGACCTCGTGGGAGCATAGAATAACTAGACATAAGGAGGCTCGCAGCTCAAAATTGCTTAAACTCGCTGCTTTATCACATGCTTGAATTATTTAATTTTTGTGTTTCTTTGTGCTAGTTTTTGTGCTTACTTGGTGGTAGTCTAGTTTGCGTTGTTTTCATTCTTTTTGTTTGTTTTTATGTGTTCTGTCTTCGCGTTGCTCTTTAAATTTGGTCTTTCATATGATGAATTTTTTTAAGCCTTTAGATTTTGGAGTTTTAGAGATAGTGTTTAGCTTTTTCTAAATTTGTTAAAGGGAGTAAACTGTTGATGTTTTCCCTTCTTTATGACTTTGTTTAGTGGTATGATTTTCTTCTCTAAACAAAAGTCTTAACTCAGTTTAACCAATGGCTTTTTATTTAAGTTCTTTTTCTTATCTTACTACTTTAATTTATCTTATGCATAATAGCCAAAGTTTTTAGATATCATTCAAGCTTTTGAAATCTCGCCATTGTATTTATCACATGATTTTGATTTTGTGTTATGGATTGTTCTTCCCTATTTTAGAGAGAGAGCTTCTATTCTCTAATATTTGGAGGATATACTCACAACTAAGTTTTTTTAAGGGTATATTAAAGAGTCTCTGGCTCGCAAGAGTTAAAAAGGAAAGAGGCCAATGAAGTCAAATTGAAAAGAAAGCTATATACACAAAAGTGTATCAAAAATCAAAAGATGCTCAAAGAGCCAATCAAAGTGACAAGAGGCATAAAATGAGCCCACTAAATGCAAGCTATCCTCTTTTTGCTAAAACACTTAAAACTTAGAGAACTCATAGATTATGTGATGCTTTCAAAGACTTGATTTCATTTTTCCATGATTGAGAAAAATTACTTTGGTTTATTAAATATGAGATATTTTCTTAGTAAAACAAGTCTTGAATAGATCTTCTTATCCTATTTTGTTATTCTGAGTTAGGCCTCTGTTTTCCAAAAGAATTTTGTACCCTAAAGGATGTCCGATCTAGGGTTAACAGAATCAGATATTCTACATTCTTCTGATTGGGATTTGTTAAACTTCTTGATCTCTTGGAACTTTAAAAGTTTAACTTTTGAAAAGAATTCTCATATGATGCCTCCATAAAATAAAAAAAAAAATTAGAAAAATTAAAATCCAAAAATATTCGTTGTTTGGTTTTCGTCGTGTTTCTGTTTTTTGTTTTCCTTTACTATGTTTTGATTTTTTTTTAAGGTTTTGATCATCACCATTCCTTCCTTGATTTGAATTTCTAGTCACATCGTCCTGGCCGATACTTTTATCGTCCTGGACGATATAATTAATTCTGTTCAAAATCCATCTGCTATCCTTTTTTTGTGCTTGTTGTATCTTATCGTCCTGGACGATCCTGTATCGTCCTGGACGATTTGATTGAACTCATGGTGATAGTCCTGGCCGATAGTATATTTGTCTGGCCGATGCATTTTATGTGCATCATCTTGGCCGATACACTTGATCGTCCTGGACGATCCACGTGTCAGCACGTCTTGATCTTTAAATTCGGCCCCGGACGATCCATTATTGGACAATCGGTCGGGCCGATTTACTGTTCGTCCTGGACGATACACATGACAGTGATTTAAAACGTTTTAACTTCGGCTGGTACGATCAATTATTATGCATGGTCCAAGACGATACACCTAATCGGCCTGGACGATCTGCTTTTTCAATGGTCATCCGGACTAACTCCTCGGGCCGATCGCATGTGTCTAATCATCCTGGCCGATATCTGATCGGCCCGAACGATCGGACTACCTTTTTGACCAATCGGCCTGTACATAATTATTGAACCATATCGGCCTGGACGATGTTGCGATCGGCCAGGATGATATGACCGTTTCTTTAAATTCAGGCCGTTTCGGCCATGTTTTTTCACTCTTCATCCTTTCTCCTCTTGTGGTTTTGCTTAGTTCTCTCTATGGCTGGTGGGAAATGCGTCCGACAAATTTCTGGGAGTTCTTCGAGGGCAAGGATTGACCCTCGTTTTAGAGAAGCAGAAGATGAAGCCACCTATCATCGTTACAAAGAGTGTGGAATTACTGTCTCCAGAATCATCAATCCTGTCCACATCTCTTACCCGGTAATGGATCTATTCGCTCACACCTCTCTTTACTTCATTCTGTCTCTTGCTTTCCCTTTCAATTCTAAGTTTCTATGAGAGTTTTTCACAAACCTTCGCATCAACCCTACCTTCACAGCCCTGACCTCCTATGTGAATGGACACTCTGTCGAAATCACATATCAGGATTGTGTTGATCTTTTACAGCTATCCACCACCGGGGATAAGCTTTACTTAATCGCCTCTGACCCTGATCTTGATTGGTCCACGGCAAATCACTTCCTTCGCCAGAGCAATGTACCTTACCATGTTGGATAGACTAGCTCTTTAGTCAAATATGCTAGGACAATCCAACATGTCCTTCACACCTCCGTCATTCCAAAAGCCGGCGAACGAATCCACATCACCACTCTACTTTCACTCACTACTTTCGACAGCATGACTCATAGGGAATTTAATACTGCAGACCTAATTTTCTGATACATTGATCACTTAACCACAATCTGTGATCCAGGCCACAAAACGAAACCCAATCTAGCCTTAGGACACATCATAGTCTATGTCCTTGAAACCAAATACCAACTTCAGTATCCTATTCCACCAAACCTCCCAACTCCTTTCTACTCAAACAATTCCTTCAGCACCCTTCACAGTACTCGTCTCCACCCTGAGGAACCTCGGGGGGCTAGAGAGGAGGAGGCTCCCACTCCCGCTCCCTTTCCTGACCCTGTTCCTCTCCACCAGCACTCACCAGTTGATCAGTTGATTGAGAGATTTGATCGATGGGAGACCCGTTTTGATGCCTATGTTGCTGCATAGGAGCAGCAACACTCTGAGGATATTACCCATTACGAGCATCATCGCGCTAAGGATCTAGCCCGATTTGACAGTTTCCTTACTCACCAGCAGCAGCAGCATGACCAGGACATCGCCTGGTTCAATGCTCAGTTTACCACGCTTGCCAGTTACTTTCAGCAGCCAGCTCCACCACCTCCATCTGATGATCAGGATCCCTCGTTCTTTTAGTATGTGCTTTGTGTTGTTTATTTCCTGTCTTTTTGTAGTTTGCTTGTTAGTCTTTTATGATGTTTTTCTGTTGTTTATGGACCCTATTTTTGTGATGACAAAAGGGAGAGTAGGGTGTGGTAGGAAAAAGCTGTTGTAACTTTGATTTTCTAATGAACCTATTTTTTGTTTAATTTTTTCTACTTGTGTTTGCCATCATCAAAAAGGGGGAGATTGTGGCAAATCTATTTTTTCATGGCTTATGTTTTGATGATTGACAAACACTATTTCTCTTGGACTACTTGTTGCTTCTAAATTTTTAGGAATCGAAGATCGGACGATCAAGAAGAAGCTAGTTCAGGAATGCGTAGGTTTAGGGTTGAGTCAGTCTGTACTTTTGTTTTTCACTTCTTGAGTCTACTTGTAATGGTCAAAGAGACTAATGCTAAGTAACCCTTCACACACACACTTGAGAGATTTAGAATTTCTATTTTTACTTATATCGGCCAGGACGATTTTTGGATCGGCCTGGATGATCAGGCTTAAAATAGAAAGTCTAAATAAGGACTCTTAATTAAGGCAGCCGACATTACATATCAGCCTGGACGATACGTGTATCGGCCAGGACGATAAGCTGAAAACGGAATGAATTTGCCGCCATAGACAATTAAGGTATACTGTATTTTTAAATTATCGGCCAGGACGATCCTCGGATCGGCCTGGATGATATTCACAAATTATGCCATAGTTGTTCAGGAAATCAAGGGAGTAATTAAGGATGATTGATACGATCATATCGTCCGGGACGATCAAATGATCGGCCACGATGATCCAGTCTAAAACCTTAAGTTACTTCAGGACGATAAGTATCGGCCAGCTCGTATCCAAGGCTATTGTCAGGACGATTTTCATCTGATTTGAACTGATCAGCCAGGACGATTGTGAGATTAGCCTGGACGATCAAGCCAATTTTTAATCATCCCGCTTTGCATCCAGGGCGATGCTCTGGACGATCTTCATTGATTTGTACTGATCGGCCAGGCCGATGTCAATATCGGCCTGGACGATATAGTCGGCAACTTGGAATTAATGAGCTCCTTTGAAGCTCTTCTATTTAAGAGCTCTTGTTCAACATTTTTCAAGACCTTTGGCTGCTGCCTTGACCTGAGAAGACTTTGAGGAGAGAAAGAGAGAGAGAGGGAGAGAGAGAGGATCTTGTGAGGGGGAGCTTATGAGGGGATTCACAAGGGTTGCTTCAAGGATCGCTCTGCTTGTTCTTTGTCAAGAGTTTCTCGTCCGTGGAAGGGTCGGTAGAGGTAAGGAGTTAGCTTTTGGTTTTGGTTCTCTGCCTTGTTAGGTGTGGCAAAATGGAGGTTCTTGTGAGGGCTTCTCCGCCTAGCCGTGGGGGCTAAAGGAGAGTCACATTTTGTAGTGCAATACTTGGAGGGTGCCTCCAAGGAGTGGACGTAGGTCGAGTTGACCGAACCACTATAAATTTCTGTGTTCTTATTTTTTGCTTCCGCACTTTTATTTCCGCATCGTTGTTTTTCTGTGGTGATTTTGGTTTGTGATTTTTATTCTTTGAGAAAAGAAATTTTTAATTACCAATTCACCCCCCCCCCCCCTCTTGGTTAGCTTGGGCCAGTTTTATAGGGCTTAATATCCCTAGCGAACTTTCAATAAACAGTTGAAATATCCACCCACCACCAATGGAATATCACTATTAGCATGTACTTCGAACATATTCCCTAAAATCCTTCTATTATATATATTCTTTCTCCCATAAATCATAGGAATAATCCATAAACATTTATTCAAAACATTAAGTTCAATAATAACATATTTAGAAGAAGCCTCAAGCAATGAGAATGAACCAACATTAGTCGAAAAAAACTAAAATGCCACCCGACAAACCATCATAAGGAAAAATGATTAAAAAATATTTTCATTCAAGATGATGTAGCTTTTGAAGAAATTGTAAATGAAGAAATAAAACTAGCATAATAGTAAAACCCTATATTATAATTTATATCAATGAAAACCATACTTTATGGAGTGGAAAAAGCTAATAAATAACTAATTTAGACCATTTAAGTTATTGTTTTATTTTAAAATTATAAGTTATACATTTATGTATTACTTTAAAAAATAAAGATAAATATTTAGAATTAAAGATTAGATATGAGTAGATTGAAATTAGAATTCATAAGCAACTTAAATTTGAAATAGTTAATCTTTTTAAATCCTTAAAAATCATTAAGATTGTAAAATGGGTTCAAAGTAAAAATAGATATTCAAAATCATTAACTATGTACTCTATAAATAATAAAAAAAAAAAGATTTGTAAAAATAGTTCTAAAATGAAAAGTAAAAAGGATGAGTACATTCAAAATTTGGTATAAGTTAAAAGCTTAAAATTTTATTACAATCTTATATTTAAATTCATAAAGAATAAAATAAGAAAACTATTATAAATGATGTTGAGCTATTGAAGATTCAATTCTAACTACAAACATATACAATAATTAAGCAACATTATTCCCTTTAAAATTAAAAAAATTATAATTAAATCAATAATCTATTAATTAAAATTAAGCAATAATAATGAATGTCTCATTAGTGTAATTATTTTTATTTTTCTAAACTAGAGTTATAACATTATTCATTTTTTCTACTTCTAGACTGTGATGTATTATCCTATATTTTAGTAATCTTAAATTGTCAGTTTTTTACTTTTGTTAATCATTTTATCATAATTACAATTTTTTTTTTTTTTTCTTGAGGACAAGAAAGAGCTTAAGCTGGGGAGAATTTGATAAGTATAAATAATGTGTATATTATGTGTTATCTTTTTAGTGAATTATGATTCTTTATTTATGATGTGTGGGAAAAATATAAAAAATTATACAAAATTCTAAATATCATCTAGCACTATGGTATAAGAAAAATCAACATTATCACACCTTCAAGGACACCGCATTGATACAAATAGGATATTATGACAAAAGCTTCTTTCTTGAGCAACACCATAGTGTCAAAATATGTACTTTGTAGTGCCATGTTCTCTGTCATCCAATGCCTTAGCGTCACAATCTAAAACACCTCGGCATGAAAATTTCTATTTTTAGCATCGTAGTGCCACGACATAGTAGATTTAATTCCTAAGGAAATGACTATTCAATTAAATAATGTAGATATTCAATATTATCAAGCACCACAAAAAAGAGAGAATATTAGTGCAGCTGCGTTAATTTATTTATTAAGCACAGTGGTACCAACCTTTCTAGTGCCACACCACTAGTTGCCTTCTTTACATTATCCTATAAATAGTAAAAATGTTATGTTTGTAGGGAAGTTTAGTCACTTTGAAAATTTAGTATTATTTAGAGTGCTTATTTGAACTATGCATAGGGTGAAAACTAAAGAAATTTTTTAAAGTATTTGATACCAACATTTAAGTGTTTAGCTTGAGTTTCTAGAAGCAATTCTATAAGTAAATGGAGTGTAGTGGAGATCCATTGAACCATTATAGTGATATCTATCTCTCATTTTTTACTTTCAATCATGTTATTAATAAAAATGAGTTTGCTTCAATTTTACTCCATGTCATGCTATTATTTAGTTTTGGATTTATGATGAAAATATTATATATTGTACTAATGAGTTTTCTTATTTTTTTAAATGATCAAAATGATATTTTTAATATTATCATATCTTAATTTAATGCACATAGTGGCCAATGTGTAGTTAAAATTTGGTGTAATATTGAACCTTGATATAAGGAAGCAGGCATAAAAAGGAATATTAAATTAGTATGCATTATTAAGGGGATGATATTACTATAGGAAGTTGGTGGTCATCCTTTATTCTTATAATCTTGATAGAGTTTTAGGGATGCATATTCTCTAAATAATATCACAAATAAAAGGGATTCATTAGGAAAAAATATGTTATTTATAGTCATCTATCAAGAACATTATATCCATAGAGTGTATTCAGTATCTTTATCTTATTTTTTTTAGGTGACTGGATCTCCACAACATTGATTTTTGTTGAATAGGAAAATTATTATAATTTTTGTGGATAGTACTAGTGTTTTCACGAGAGCATATCTTTCTTGTCGGGTTGTTACTCTACTCTTTCACTATATTACTTGATTTGGCATGTATACTTGTGCATATTTAGTGAGATTTTTATAATTTTTTATATCATAGAAATCCTAATGGTTATTAGGAATTGATAGAGCACTAAATCAATTAATAATTTTCTATGTTACTCGATACCCCCCCATCAATAACTAAGTAGGTTGTCAATTGAATAGTACTCATAAATTGAAGTAACTTTTGCATCCCTAGTTTTAAGTAAAAAATGTATAAATTTTATTCCCTTTCCAAGCATTCGATATTTCATTTCCTAATGCTTGTTGAGAAATAATATATTTTGTGAACCTTGTGTACATGTAGGAAATAGATTTGCTAAGTTACCTAAAAATAGTTCATATTCATATTCATGCAATGGTAAGTTAATGGGAGATTATTTTTCACTTTATAAGTTCATTTATAAGTTATCACATGCTGTTTTTTAATTTTAAATAGAAGAAATATTTCAGTTATTTTTCATTTAGTTATGCTTGATCATGATCTTCTAAAGATGATTTAGTAAAAGAAATCATTAATTTAGCTTTAATCATCATTATAAAGGGTAAAAGCTAACCAATTTGAATCATATGCCACATATGAAAATTGATAGACTATGAAAAATTAGACTTACAAATCTTGCAAAAACTAAGTTGAATATTATCAAATAATGGTGGCTAGGTAAAAGAATGCACTTATTAGGGATTATAATTTATAATGTGTGCCATGTTAATCTATTCAAGGTGTTGAAACTTAACAAAGTCAGAATCCCACTTTGATACCACTTGAAAGTGTTATAATGTATTAAGAGGTGGTGTATTATTATTTTAAAAATTTCTCTTAACTTGAAACTAATTAGCAAAATATGTAGATGCTTTAAGAAAAAAATTAAACAAAAAAAATAAAGCAACTTTTTTTTTTCAGAATAAAATATTTAATTTTTTTTTAATTTATCTTTTAACTAAGATTTCAATAAGAAAATAAATATTAAATCATAAATTTTCAAAGATCGACAAACTAAACTTTAGTGCATAAAGTAAATATAGGAAAATAAGTGTAGGAATGTAAGAATATGCATACTAGATGTTTAGTAGTTTGATTGAATTGACCTATCTATACTCTTCAAATGTCCTCCTCTTTGAGTATTACACTAACTAATGATCTCCTGGCACTTATCCAAGGGGAGAAAGTCTTTTGACTTATGAGGTAGAGAATAACTTTTATTGACTTTTCAGGCCCTGTAGAGTCTCCCTCCTTATGCCTCCTGGCTTGGTAGAGAAGTATGTTGATATTATATACCTTAAGATTTATTCTAAAGGTTTTGATGATAATAAATATATGCTTGGATGATCTAATTTGTATGTTAAGTATTTCAGCTGTATTGATTTGATGGATGTGCATGATAAATACTTACATGAGATTTATGTTGCACAACTTAAGTTCAAACAAAATTTGAGCTGAAAGAACTCAAGATGGACTAAGATGGATAGCTTGAAGGATTTTATATTAACGTAGGAGTAAGTTAGAGGTCCATTAATATTTTGTTGCATGATTTGAATGGCTCAAAATTTAAAACTCTATTAAAATAATTCACATATAGTTAATTAAGGTTAATAATCTTGACATAGAAATTTATTAGATTCCTTTATTAAAAAAAATGTATATGCTTCATAGATTACAAAAATTTTATTAAAAACTGGGATTTCAAAATCCTGTTCCGTTAATTCGATTTGAATTCGACGGTCCTTCTTTTTTGCGGCTGGATTGACTGGCAATCAGTCGGCTCTCCGACGGCCTTGAGAGGCGCAAATGGAGAAGAAGCGCTTTCATTATTCGGAGGCTTGGACAAATTATAGGTTTCGGTTCCGGTGCAGCAATCTTCAATAGTTTTTAATGGACGTTCCAAAGTTCTGGATGGGTTCAACAAGAATTTCAAAGGTTTTAAGGAAAAACTGTTGACTATCAACGAAGGAGTTTTATTGGGTAAGAAGGAGATTCCCATTCTTGTTCCAGGTAAAGGAAAGGGAGTTATCAAGGAGGTTTGTTTTGATTTGCTAGAGGCTACACCAACTCATGATAGAGAAGAGAAGGTGATTGGCAATCTTAATTTAGAAGCTTCATCCTCTACTGGATTGAGAATCTATTCTAACAAATATTTCAATACGGCTTCCTTGCCATCTTCACCGATCAGAAGAGAGGTAATTGCACCCAATAATTTGGAATGCAATACACGAAAGGTAGACAAAATGGATGAGGTTTTGTCTCAAAAAAAGAAGGATGTTAAGATAGTTGCTATTTGCATGCTTTACATTTTTGCGACTTGTATAGTTTTGATGATTCCAAACATTATTGTTCAAATGTGTAGTTATCTCCTAACAATTTTAGAAGATTTGTATTTTCTCTTGTGTGTACTAACATTTTAGGAAAATCTAACTCCAGACTACGAAGACTTCAAATCTAAATTCAGCATGAGATACTTTGTAAATTTGAAGCTTGTATTTTTCTTTTAAATAAACTTGAAAGGGAGTGATTGTAATTGAGTGAATAAAAACATGCACACACACAGAAGGAGATCATATAAAATTTATACTGATCGTACGGGATGATATCAGTTTGTACAGGACGATCAGACAGTTATCTCCTATTAAGATCACATGGAACGAATAGGAACTGGGCAGAAAAATTTTCTAAGTTCTATTCGTCCAGGACGAAATTATATATCGTCCAGGATGATCGGCTCTCTGTAAGATTTTCATTAGGACAAAATTAAATATCGTCCAGGACGATCGGCTCTCTGTAAAATTTTTGTCCCGATGAAAATAAATATTGTCCTGGACGATCGGCTCTCTGTAAAATTTTTGTCCAGACAAAATTAAATATCGGCCAGAACGATCTACTCTCTGTAAAAATTTCGTCCATACAAAATTAAATATCATCCAGGATGATCTGATCTCTGTAAAAATTTTGCCCAGATAAATCAATTTTCGTCCAGACGATACAACTGACTTAGAATAGTTTTTCTACAATTTTTGGAACCAACATTGTAATAATCGTTTGTACCGGATGAACTTTGTTTGTACGGGACGATCCGCTTGTATGAAAATATTTCGTACACATATACAAATAGGTTCATTTCAAGGTTTTTAAGTAATATCATCCAAGACGATCCACGATCGTACGGGATGATCAACTGCGTACAGAATTGAAAACTTACAATTTTTGGGCAGTTTTTCTTATCTTTTGTATATATAGTCCAAATTAGACTACCACTCAATCTTTTTGTCATTTGATCTTCGTTCCTCTTGAGAGAATAGCCAAGGAGAGAGTGAAAGAGTGCATTCAAAGGAGGATTCCTACCACTAGAGCGTTAAGGCTTCACTTGGAGTTTAAAGGTAAGAATCTCTACTTATGAATTGAGATTACTTCACTCTTTTCTTTCTTCCTTCTAGATTTCTTGTGAGAAGATTTGTCAAGGAGATCCGGTTCGCTGCCAAAACTTGGAGAGTGTGAACATCCAAAGGGTTCACTGCCGACACTTGGATAGTGTGAACAGCCGAAGGGTTCTCTACCCACACTAGGAGAGTGTGAAAGGACGGAAGGGTTCTCTGCCCATACTAGGAGAGTGTGAAAGGACGGACGGTTCTCTGCCAACACTAGGGATTGTGTAAAAGGAAGACGGTTCTCTGCCGCACCGATTAATGGTAAAAAGAGTGTTTTGTAAAGGCTTTTTTGCCTTGCTGTGGGTGCAAAAGGAGAGTCACTATTGGTATTAGTGCAATACTCAGAGGGTGCCTCTGGGGAGTGGATGTAGGTCTGGTTTAGACCGAACCACTATAAATCTTGTGTCATTTACTTTACTTTTTTAACTTTTTCGCATTTTATTTTTGGTTTAAAAAACTCTGTGGTTGAAAAATGTTTTCTATAAAAAACTTAATAAAAATTTTCATTTCAGTTCAACACACTTTCAAGAGGGTTTAAATTTTTAAAATACTAATTCACCCCCCCCCCCCCCTCTTGGTAGCCTTGGGACATTAACTTAGGTCTAACAACCTATTTACTAGACTAAACAAGTGGTATCAGAGCTTTGTTTCAAAATCATAAGTTTAAAGTACTTTTTGATTAACGTAGATGGCGACATTTCTGAAACCGAAACACACCTGAAGGTTACTCTATTACTAGACCTCCACTATTTGACAATATACCTTTTGATTTTTGGAAAACATGCATGTCTACTTTTTTACAGTCATTTGATTATTGTATGTGGATCCTAGTCCAGGAAGGTTACATAAAACCAACTAGATTAGTTGATGGAGTTAGGGTAGAAATACCTTTTGCAGATTGTACTATAGAAGAACGTGATTTAGCACAACTAAATGCCAAATGTTTGAATAGCTTCTTTTGTGCTTTAAAATCTGAATACTACATGCGGGTTTCCACTTGCAAAAGTGGAAAAGACATCTGGGATAGACTTTGTATAACTTATGAAGGGACTAATGAGGTTAAGCAATCAAGACTCAATATCTTGTTACATGACTATGAATTATTTCGCATGAAACCAAATGAATCTATTTCTGACATGTACACGAGATTCACACAAATAGTAACTTCTTTGCATGCACTTGGTAGGGAATTAACTAATGCTGAAATGGTTAATAAAATTCTTCGTTGTTCACCTACTGCTTATGATGCTAAAATTACTACAATTACAGAGTCTAAAGATCTAAACATTTATTCTATTGACAATCTTCTTGGTTCACTCATTGCTTATGAGCAAGGAGTAAGTTAAAGAAAGATTGATGTAGGTGAACCACGAAAGGAGAAGAATATTGCACTGAAAGTGGAAGAGTCAGAGAGTAAACACTCACAACCTGAGGATGAAGACGATATTGCATTGATGACTAGACAAATCAGAAGCTTTTTAAAGGAGAAGCAGAAGAGACTCCAGCAATGGAATAGAGGTAAGTATAACAGAAATGGCAAGGTTTCTAATGAAGTGATTTGTTATGAATGCAGGAAACCAGGTCATATCAAGTCTGATTGCCCAAAACTCAAAGCCACTCCTAGCAAGGAGATGGTTGAGGAGAAACAAATTATAAAGAAGGGCAAAAAGAAGTTTCAAAGAGCTTTCTGGGCGGATTCAGCTTCAGACTCATCTGAGACAGAAAAAGAAGAAGAAGTCACCAACCTTTGCTTGATGGCAGATAATGTTGATTAATCAGATCAAGAAGAGGTATGTGACTTAACCTATGATGAATTATTTGAAGTTTCTGAACACATGCATGATGCATATAGGAAAATGAAAAAGATGCATGCTAGTATAAGTTTTGAATTGGAAGAGCTTAATAAGGAACATGAAATCCTTAGGAAAGATCATGCATTAATAGATAACAACCACATGAAACTTCTTGACGATTATGATGACTTGAATACGAATTTTGAGAATTTAAAATCATCTTATGTTGATCTTGAAAAAGAATTTAAAAATTTTAAGGATGAATCTGAGAGCAAAACATATCAAATCATTTATACAAATCGAACCTTGGAAGATATGAATTCATTTCATAAACTGACAATAAGAGCTCTTGAGGATAATAGGAAACCCCCAAAACTTGAAGATTTTACAAATCCTAAATATTATCATAAATACATGAAATCCCTTAGAAGATAATCAAATGGAAGAAAACTTAGGAATACTTTTCCTAATGTTAAATGCAATAATTATGGATGTTTGGGACATATATCTCACACTTGCACTTTGAAGATGAAAACTAATTTGGTGTGGAGATCTAAGATGCATAAATCTAGACATATCATATATGCATCTGATTATAAATTGCTAAAAGGTGAACCCAAACTTGTTTGGGTTCCCAGGTCTAACATTTGATATTTTTGACAGGATTGCTCTCACACAAGACCTCGTGAGAGCATATGGTACCTGGACAGCAGATGTTCAAAGCATATAACTGGAGATACTGCTCAATTCATAACGCTGGAAGCCAGGAGTGGAGGCAAGGTTACACATGGAGATAATACTACAAAGAAAGTGATTGGATCAAGTATGATTGGAAATTTGAAAAACTTTTTCATAGACAATGTGTTATTAGTTGAAGGCTTAAAACATAATTTGTTAAGCATAAGTCAGCTATGTGATAAGTACTATAATGTAAAATTTTTACCTACTAGCTGCATAATAAGCCTAAATGGGAAAAATGTTTTAAAAGAAAAAAGGGTAAACAATGTTTACATGCTAGATTTAAATTGTATTCAATCTCCTACTGCTTTTTTTTTTGGAAAATGTTTCTGATGAATTATGGCTTTGGCATAGGAGACTTTATCATTCTAGTATGAAAAACCATAGAAGAATTACCCAAAAGAACTTAGTGAGAGGTATACAAAAACTAGACTTTACTAAGGACCACCATTGTGATGCATGTCAATTAAGAAAATAAGTGAAGTCCTCTTTTAATTCTAATAAAGATCTTAGAACTAGTAAACCATTAGAAATTCTTCACATGGATCTTTTTTGGACCTGTAGGAACTGTAAGTCTAGGAGGGAAGATATACGGATTTGTTATAGTGGATGATTTCTCAAGATTCACTTGGGTTAGATTTCTTTTTCATAAGAGTGAATCGTTTGAGGAATTCAGAAATTTTTCGACTTGGATTCAAAGAAAACTAGGGAGTGAAATAATTTCTATACAAAGTGATCATGGAGGAGAATTTGAAAATGAAAGATTTGAAAATTTCTGTAAAAAAAAGGGATTGATCACAAAATTTCTGCACCTAGAATCCCTCAACAAAATGGGGTAGTTGAGAGGAA